>JAWZYV010011876.1:0-350888 GCA_038373885.1 Cheiracanthium punctorium
ACCGACATGTTTCAAGGGAGAGACTAAATTTCGGGCGATTCCCTGGGACTCCGGTTTTGAAAAAAACCTGTCGCCTGGGAATGAAAGGCTTAAAAACCATTGATTGAGGTCAAGTCTAAAAATCAAAGTAGTAAATCAAAAAAGTAAATTAAAATTTCAAAATAACCGATTTTAGACATGCAGTTTTTAACTAAGCATCAAAACCCTATTCTATCTAGTGTAAGTTCAGTTTCAATGGGGGGGGGGCTATAGCCCCTATAGCCCCCCCCCGTAGATCCGCCTCTCAGTGGCGGATCCAGAAATTTTTTTGGGAGGGGCTAAATTTTTAAAAAAGCTTATTTCAACCAATTAAAATGTACTATAAACCAAAATTTTAGTCTAAACCAATGTATTAGGCTTTTGGGAGGGGCTAAGTAATAAAATATGATCATTTTAGCTATTTAAAGTGTATAATATAGCAGAATGTTACCCTTGAGCAATCTCTTTTGGGGGGGGGGCTGAAGCCCCCTAGCCCCTCCCCAGGATCCGCTACTGAGCAGATTGATACATGGTCGACAGACGTAGTAGGTTATATGAGAATAAATTACACATCTTTGGCAGAAAAACAATGCATTTTATTGCGCATTTATGTAGAAAAGGAAAAAAAACACAATTTGTGCATATGTGAAAAAAAGAATAAGAAAAGGTGTTTTCTTCAAAGAAAATCATTTTCTGTAGGGGGTATGGTTTCCACGGACGGCCAGCAACGTTGAACACCTTTAGGCATGGAGTCAATGAGGCTATTAATCACGAATTGGGGTATTCTGTCCCACTCTTCCAGAAGAGCTCTTTCCAGTTCTTGGAGAGTTTGTAGGCGTGGTTGGCGGCCAGCAACTCGTCTTCCTAGAGCGTCCCAAACGTGCTCTATTGGATTCATGTCTGGAGAACACGCTGGCCATTCCATTCGTACGATTCCTTCCTCGAAAAGGAAATCCTCCACCAGGTTAGCACGATGTGGCCTGCAGTTACCGTCCATTAAAATGAAGTCATCTCCGATTGCTACAGCGTAAGGGACTACAATAGGTCTGAGGATCTCATCCCTACATCGGCGATCAGTCAGAGGTCCATCTCGAATGATGTAGAGGTCTCTGCGCCCGTCAATGGAGATGCTACCATACACCAACACTCTACCACCGCCAAAGCTGACACTTTCGTGCACGAACGCAGGATTATTCCTACTGCCACGGTCCCTCCAGATGAAAATACGCCTATTATCAGGATGAACTGAAAAACGGGACTCGTCAGAAAAAAGAACATTGCTCCATTCATTTCTCCTCAGTTCACATGCTCTGTTGCCCACTCCCTGCGGTCGCGACGATGCCTTGATGTTAGTCTAACACATACCATTGGTTGGCGAGCATACAGACCAGTCTGACTTCAAACCGTGGTGCCAGTATCCGAGCGAAGGTGTTGTTGGAGAAGAGTAGCGTTCATATTCCGGTGTCTCCGAGTCGTTAACACTAAATAACGATCTTCATTGGGCGTTTTTGCCCGTCTACGACCTTGCCCTGGTCTTCGGCCTGCACTTCCAGTCGCCAAAAACCGTTCCAGATCCTGGAAATCACACTTTGTGATACTCCAATGGCTTGCGCTACTTCGGCTTGAGTTTGGCCCCCTTCTAACCTACCGACAACTCTCCAAGCTTCTGAATCGGTTAAATGACTTCGCTGAGACATCGTACTCATCGAAACAAAACAGTCACTGAATGCCAATCATCCTTGCCTTCATTGTCTTTTATTCAGTTGAAAGTCCAATTTCCTTCGCTGCCGCTGAAGCGACGTTTTTGACGTCGAACTCAAAATTAGCATACTCCAGTTTGAAAATCAGAAAAATTTGCATTTGTGATTCTCTTCTTCCATTTTCGGCAAAAAAAAATCGCTTATATCTTTATTTTATATAAAACTTACAATATCCTTTAATTGTTTTGAGCAATGTATATGACCCATTTAGAATTGTGTGTATTTCTGCAGTGAGTTGAATTAAATGCACTTTACCAACATAGAACATGTTGGTATTTCATAGTGGAACACTTACATTTATTACGAAAAAACACACAAAATACTGGTGTTAAATGTAAAATAAATAAAATCTTTGTGAAAAAACACACATAAAATGTTACTTATAACATTTATAAGTAACTTTATAAAATGTTACTTATATAAGTAACATTTTATGTATGTTTTTTCACAAAGTTTTATTTATTTTACTTACTTTTATTGTTACACAATGAAATTTGCGCATGTTGCCAATAGCTGTTTTTGATCGTAAATACAAAATTTGTTTAAAAAGTAATTATTTCTAAATTTTGTGTTAAATCAGGTCAGATGCCTTAAAAAGAAAGTTACTTGTGTGGCATTTTATTCTAGAAGATTTTTGCAGAGGGTCTTCCGTCAGGCATGTTCTAATAGTGAGAACATGCCTGACGGAGATTGTAAAAAAGTTTTAGTAAGCTATTTTAATATAGATTTCAATTCAGAAGAAGTGTTTTATGGAACAGGGAAGACAAATACGGTACACTCGTAGATTATGACACACTTTCCAAATGGCATTTATAAAGGTGAAGTATAGTTAGAATATGCCTGACGAAGATTGTTAAACAGTTTTGGTAGGAGATTTCAATATACATTTCAAATCTGAAGATGTGTTTTGTGGAACAAGAAAGACACACTCATCGATTATGATGCACATCAGTGTTGTAGTCCTAAAAAAGTGGGGGAACGCTCATTTTTGACGAAGTTTCACCTAAACGTATCGGATTCATTGAATGTAATTATTCCTTAAACAACCAATAAAACTAATTTAACCATCATTTGTTTATTAATTAATTAAAATGAACTCATTGTTAAATTATTGATTACTTGTTAGTAGTATGAACAGGGCCGCAACTAGAGTTTACGTCACCCGGGGCAAACCTCAAATTTGACGCCCCCCTCTCCCCGAAAGAAAAAAAAGACAAGCATTAGAAATATTTGAAAAATTTTGAAAAGAAAACACATTCAATAAATGGAAAGAAATAAAACCTGTTTCTAGCATTTTGGCGACTGAAGCAGCAGAAAGATGTTATTGTCAAGTCGGTGCAACTTTAAATGTATTTAATTTTAG
The DNA here is from genome assembly GCA_038373885.1 of Cheiracanthium punctorium. Taxonomy (NCBI): domain Eukaryota; kingdom Metazoa; phylum Arthropoda; class Arachnida; order Araneae; family Cheiracanthiidae; genus Cheiracanthium; species Cheiracanthium punctorium. The sequence goes on from JAWZYV010011876.1 coordinate 3,142, forward strand.
TTCAATTAATTTTACATACGATTGTGTTTATAAATTAAGGGTGTAATTTAACATTTAAAATCACAACTTGAAATTTTTTATTAGTACTTATAAAGAAAAGTAACAGCAGTATCGAAATCCTCTGTTATGTTTCATTATACATAAATTTAAAATAAATTTTCATTTCAAACTTCACTTTTTAAAAAATTTCGCTTACGAGCTTTTTTTGCAGCAAAAGTTTTTATGATGTCATCGTAAAATATCAATGATGCTTTTTTGTGTTCGATTGAGATAATACTCAAATTTGAAAGTCTATTTTGCTCCATAGAGTTTCTTAAATGTTTTTTTTTTTATAGTTTTTGAGTTTACTGAAACTGCTTTCAACTGATGCAACTGTTACTGGAAGAGTAAGAAATATTTTCAGGTCTGTGGTCAAATTTGGATAGCCTTCTTCCAGTTTATGCTTATGAATGAGGCTCAAAAGGGTTGATGCAGGTGCTGTTTTCATAGCGTCGTCAAGCAGTAGAGCGTGATGTTTAAAACTTTCTATTTCTCCTAAAAATTCCTCTGTGCATATGTCCTGTTTATATGCAAATGCTAACTTTTGAGCTTCCAATTTTAAATCTTCTGTATCCATCTGGTGGATTTTAATCCCATTCAGAAATCCAAACTTGTCATTAAGTACTTCCAGAGACTGCAAACGTATTTTTAGCTCACTCGTTATTTTGTCGATAATTTCTAAAGAAATTCTGAATCAATCTTCCTTTGATAATTTCGAAATTTCATCTTCACAAGATTCGTCAAACATCAATTTCTTTTTCCTTTTCCGTTTTTCTTTAAAATCAGGAGGTAAATTATTACTTTTAGCCGTTATTTTTGCTTCTACAATTGCACCGAATACAGCTTTGTCTCTCGTTGATTCCAGAAGATTCAGAAGACCTCGAATATGCCTGACTGCTTCATCTACAGTTATATTACCTATTTGGAGAAATTGGTTCACGCGGTCAATGTTTTTTTTAAATGTTAAGCCAAAAACATGAGAAAACGATAAATTCAAATTTGTAAATACATTTTTTTGAAGAGTTAGCCTCTGTCTTTGTTTCAGATGTAGAGAGAGGATTGGATATTAATTCTTCCAGGACTTTGTTAATGCTATCAAAATACTTATAAATCAGGGGGGTGAGGGGGGGGAGTATCCCCTCCCAAAATTTATATGAGTTGGCAAAATCTCGCTCGTCACTTGGGAAAAATTGTATTTCAGGTGGGAAAAAAGTATTTAGGGTACATTAATTTCAGAATCTTATTATTTTTATTACTATATTTTTTAATTATTAATTTCTCTTCTGGATCGAAACATGCAGTGGGCATGTTTCGATCTTAGGGGTATAAAAAGAATAGCTTAGTAAACCTTAGGAGGGCGGTCAGTGATGATGATGAATACCAGACTTGGAATTGACCGAAGGGAAGATTAAAACGTGTTTCTCCTTTATTTAACACTCCGACGCTCTTCCTCCCATCCTCTTTCCAAGCCTTGGCACTGTACCATCAAAAAGCTACCCCCATAGAACTCCTCCTCCATACTTGGCTGTTAATAAATGCAGATATTTTTGAACCAGTCCCGGGTTCTTTGCATTGCTTCGTTTATTATTCCCGAAAAACTTCTACATGTCCACTGGGTTCCCAGGCCTTCAGGCTGCTAAATTATCCCGCACGCAGTCGGCAGTTCCTCCAATAATTATTTTGAACTGCCACTGCCACCTTTTTGCAGATTTTATCCAGATGTTTAAGGAAATGAGTTCAATTTTTTTTCCTTACTCATATACTTTAAAAGAAATGTCGCAGAAAATATACCTCAAAAAGGACAAACTATAATTAATTTTTCACAAGCCACAGAAAATCGATTCCTTGAAGTTTTTCATCATCTTAACGAAAAGAGAAAATGTATCTGATTTTGACTGCCCAATTTAACAGAAATTTTGAATTTACGGGTTACCAGTAAAACGTCCTAATCGCTGGTTTACCACGGAGCTAAACTAGTTGAGTTAAAAAATACTGCTGCTATATAAATAATATGATAAAAAATTTCTTTAATTTACACCCCTTTCAAGTGATGTCCACAGCACGGGCGGCGGTTGTTTTTACGAACTCATAGGGACCACTTGGTGAGCGGAAAAAGGGCAATTATTAATGTAGTTTAAGACAAGAGTACTCAATCAAAATTATTTTTGGTAACAAAGGTCATCGATTAAAAAATATTAATATCAACAAATAAAATCTAGAAATCAACAAATGGAATTCATTGAGCATACTGGGCCCTCCCAAAAATCTTGTTTTATCCCCATTAATTCCCCAAAATAACAACTAGCTTCATAGCTTTTGATTGAAGTTGCAGAATGCACAAATAAGACAGGTGAAGGAATGGCCAAGCAAATTTGTGACATTCTGCAAAAAAAGGGAATTAATACATCTGGCATGATTTTCCAGTCATATGACTTTGCCAGTTCAATGTCTGGAAAATTGAAAGGAGTGCAACAAAAGTGTCAGAAATTGTCGGTCATCCTGTTTTGTACATCCCTTGCCAGGATCATCGAATCAATACGGCTCTGGAACATAGTTGTAATATTAGCATAATAATAAGAGATATGTTTGATACTCTTGAAGCATTATATGTATTTTTTACTCAGTGCAAAAAGATTTAGACAGTTGCAAAATAAAATTTCCGAAGTTGAAAATGCATTAATCTTAAAAAATCTTTCTAGAACAAGGTGGATGGCTAAAGCAGAAACGATTAGAGCTGTTTGTCAATCATTTGAACTTATTTTAGATTTATTGGAAGAAATGTCATATCAAACTGGTGTCGATTCTGCTACAAAAACAAAAGCTTATGGTCTTTACAAAAAGATGAAAACATTTGATTTTATTGTAAGCATATTTTTTATGAAAAACATAATTTACAAGGTAAAAGTATTGTCAGAAATTTTGGAAACACCTATTTTGAATGTTATTGATTGCATTTCAATAACAGAAAGTACAACAAGAAGACTTGCGGAAATTAATGCAGACACTGATGGAATGGATGATTTGATCGAAAGTGCTGTAGCATTTTCTGAAAAGTTTAGCATTGATGCAAAACGTGATTTCCAACTGCATCACAGAAGAAGGGTGCTCCCAAAAACATCTGACAATGCTAGAGAAACTTGAGCAAATTTGCAATTTAAACAGTTTTTCAGAAAAGAAGTCAAAGCTAGTCTAGACACATTAGCTAATGGCCTTCAAGAAAATGTTTCTACTATGAAGACAAAAATTTTGCCCCTTCATTCTATGTTCCAATTTCCTTTAAGTAAAGATGATTTATGCTCCCAAAAAGATCTGACCATGCTAGAGAAACTGCAGCAAATTTGCAATTTAAACAGTTTTTCAGAAAAGAAGGCAAAGCTGTTCTAGACACATTAGCTAGTGGCCTTCAAGAAAATGTTTCTACTATGAAGACAAAAATTTTGCCCCAAATGTAATTAATAATGTCCCAAATGTAAAAATTTAACTCACTAAAAGAAAAAATAATAAGTTATGCAATCTTATTATTTTTTCTTTTAGTGAGTTAAATTTTTTAGTAAAAAAGCATTTGGTCGGAAAATTAAGATTTAGTCATTTTCTTTAGTATTTATCATTTAGTGTATTCTCTTTAAAAAATTACCGAAATAAAAAGTACATTTAAATTATGTTTATTTTTAATGAATGCAAATTCTTTTCCAAGGAAAGGGGGAACTTGACACATCGGCAAGTTTTGAAGCCTTAAAATTTGTAGACTGTAAAAAACTAATATACAATAATTTTAAAACACAGACACATTTACGGCTGTTCTTGAAAATTTTTTAAACTTCACTTCTGTTATAAATTTTGTGTTGTTAACATATATTTTTCATGGAAATAGTGTTTTTTTTAACCTACATATAATTTTTTTGTAGTTTACTTGTAAAAACTTAATTTTGCTTTCCAACGATGTTTCATTTTATGTAGCATCATTAAAACATAGCTGAAAATTATATTTTAAAATGTTCATGAATAATTTTGTACAAAATGCAAAAATGCAGGCTGTAAAATCTAAAATCAAAGTTGAAAAATCTGTAAGAATACGAAAGTGTAAGTTTGAGATCACTTTTAAGCTTATGAAAAACAATTTTATAATACAAGCCACATTTACTGCTATTCTAGAAATATTAAAATCTTCATTTCTTTTAAAAGTTTTGTATTTATATACATTTTTATTGAATTAGTTTTTTGTTTAACTCTACATCTTTAATTTGATTGTAGTTTACTTGTGAAAATTTAATTTTGCATCCCAAGAGTGTTTTCATTTCATGTACTATATGAAAAATTACTGTGAAAGTTATGTTTAAAAATATTTATGAGTAATTCTGTAAAAAATCTTATAAAAAAAATGATAGACTGTAAAATCTAAAATCAGTGTTGAAAAATCGGATTGCGTTAGTAAGTTTTGAGTTCGATATTAATTTTATTAAAAAAAATTAAAACACACATTTACTGCCGTTCTAGAAATTTTTAAAACTTCATTTCTTTTATAAATTTTGTGTTTAAATACTTTTTTGTTTAATTAGTTTTTTAAATCTGTATATTTAAAATATTTATGTATGATTCTGTGTAAAATGCAAAAACTTAAAATTTGGTAGACTCTAAGAACTAAAATCAGTGTTAAAAAATCAGTTAGAAAAAGAAAGTGAGAGTTCGGTGTTAAAATCATGAAAAATGATTTTAAAACAGACACACATTTACTGCTGTCCTAAAAAATTTATAAAACTTCACGTTTTTTATAAATTTTGTGTCTACATACATTTTTTATTGAATTAATTATTTAATGTACATATTTAATTTGACTGTAGTTTACTTGTGAAAATTTAATTTTGCATTAAAAGGATGTTTTCATTTCATATACTATATAAAAGATTACCGAGAAAATTATTTTTTAATATAGTTATGTATAATTCTGTATAAAAGGCAAAAAGTTTATCTATATATTTAAATGACCAGCGCATTGAGACAGATCGATAATTATGTAGATGTAAATTGTAATTTTTTTTTAAATTTATGTTACACGTAATTTAAGCAAATTATGGAGCTATTTTGCTAGTTTAATTATTATTACTTACATTTTCTGTAACATTTATTGAATTTTTATTCTATAAAATGTGTTTAAATGGACATAATATAGACTTTCTGATTTATTAAAACGACGATGGTTTTGTTTTAATCCGCCTGGCTACGATATTGTTATTTTCAGGACAGAAAGTTCGGACAGAAACGTGTTTTGGCAACCATTAAACATGGTTCAGTGCACAGTTTAATATATTTTATTTCGGTTATGTAAAGATTTATTTGAGCGCTTTATCGAAAGACAATGAAAGGGTTATTTTTAAAAAATGATGGAAAAAATGAATTGACTCTTGGTTACTTTTCAAAAATTTCCAAGTTTTGAGTTGGCATCCCAATCATGATGCTCTCGCTACGCCTCTGTGAACAATGTCTTTTTGGTCAACCGTGTAAGCTACTTAATTTGTTGTCGTGAACATATGTATATCGGATTTGTCTGCTTGGCTAGAAGCCCTCTTATAAATCCTCGTCAGAAGGGCAACACAAGGTGGGGTTGGTGTACCCTACGTGGGGGGTCTTTCTAAGGGGTCCTAACTCGTATTCACGCAAAGTTTCGGAGGAAACCATGGAAAACTCCGAACTGTTACGGACGCGCGATGGTAGCTACTTAATTTTTTCCATTTACATTTGCCAACAATCCAATGTTGTTTTGTTTTCGTGAACACGTACAGCGGATTTGCGTGCTTGGCTCGAACCCTGCTTATAAATTCTCGTCAGAAAGACAACACAAGGGGGATGCCCTCCGTGTGGGGGGGGGTCTTTCTAAGGGGTCCTAACCCGTATTTACGCAAAGTTTCGGAGAAAACCACGGAAAACTCCGAACGGTTAGGTAGATGGACGCGCGATGGGACCCGAACCCGAGACCTTCACACTTGACGCCTGTCTACCATTTCCAGTGACAATCCAATATCAAAGTGACAGATTTTCTTTTGGATTGGTACGTGACTATTCGCTATCCCGATTTTTGTCACCTTTTCTGTCATTCGGAGAGGCATTTTTTACCAAAAGTGCGTTTGGGAAGATTATAATCTATTCTATTCTTTTGGATATGTTTTGTGAAGTGTCTAAGAATCCTTTACAATCCCATTTGTAAAGTCTATTCAAACAGTCAAAAGTTTCCTTTTGATTTTTATACCGATGGACTTGCTCTCGCGCGAACGAAACGAAAATTTTAATTTCTTCACAGAATTTTTAAAAAAACCTTGTAAATGAGCGCCCCCCCCCTGAGGATAAAATGGGGGGACGTATGGTCTGAAATGAAAAAGTAGGCGGACGGCGTCCCCCTTCGACTACACCACTGATGCACATTAAAAACAGTGTTTAAAATGGTGAAGTATATTTGGAATATGCTTGCCAAAGATTGTAAAACAGTTTTAGTAGGAGATTTTAAGATAGATTTCGATTCCAAAGATGTGTTTCATGGAAAAAGGAAGAAAAATACGGCACGCTCATGAATAATGATGATACACTTTTCAACTTAATGAAATAAGGAAGAAAAATAGGGATGTCGCATGGATTATGATACGCTATCACTTTATGCGTATTTAAAATATGAAAGTTTCAGATTTTTTTATTTTTCTTTCGTAGTGCTTCCAAATTTGTTTATTTCGTATGCTCATTGGTAATTTCAGTGCGTTTTCTTGTTGCGTCTCTTGGAACTAGACGGCGAAACGCGCCAAATAGCCGATTTTTGAAATCGCGCCAAATTTGGTTCTGAAGTAGGAACTAACCATAATTAAGCTTTTGTCACTGTATATTAAAATTACTGTACTGTATTTTAAAAAATACTGTTACATGTATTTTTTAAAAATGCCATTTTAAAGTTTAATTTCTGGCAGAGCTTGGGTGCCACCGGCTGGCGAGATGAAGTATTTGGCATCATTTATTTTCATTGCAGCAGTTTCTCTCTATTCTAAAAAAAAACTAAAGGCCGCTGTCAAAAGCTTGTCAGCGTATCTCCTCCTAAACCGTGGGGATTTGAGTTTCGAGTAAGGTGCCCACAGATTCGAAAAATTCCGAGGAACCTGCTAAGCTGATTTAAATTTCGAAAACCGAATTATTTTAGAAGATATTAATAAAAAACTGAAAAAATAAACCGAATGGTTGCCAGATTTGGCATAAAATCATTCATTCCTTTGCAACAAAGCGCTTCCAAGTATCTAGAATCGCGTGAAATTGACAAACATGAGTTAGAATTACGCCCATTTTACGCCAAAATAAAAACTATATGAAATAAGTAACTCAAAATGTGTTACACAAAGTTGACAATTTTCAAATAGTAAGTTCACTTAGACAACAGGAGTTTAGAATTAGCGATTATTCGTTTTTCCGAAACAGAATAACTAATATCTTGAAAATGAAAAATAATTAAAATGCAGATTATTTTAAAGCCGGTTCTCATCCAACTGAATTATTTGCTACCAGTAGAAATATATAGTGGCGTTAACTATGCCATTATAACAGTTACAGTTCACTTTGGATATTTGCTAGCGCGACGAGATGGTATAATTCGTGTTGCTAAGTACGCCAATCTGCAAACGATTATGTAAATGAAAATTTGGATAACGGTTTTCCGGTAACCTTACATGAACAGTAATTATAGGTTGTGAGCATGTGTAAATCGCCAAATAATGAAAAGTCGCCATGGGTGGCAAGCTATCCTATCTGTTCCGTAGCTTATATTAACTTTACATGTACGCAAGTCGCCAAATAATGAAAAATCGCAATGGGTGACAAATTCGAAGGGTGTCCAATAGGTTTTACATTATTAAAAATACAGCTGAAACAGATGTTCTGATTTTATTATGCTTTAGCTCCTAATTAATATAACTTTTGAATGGCAACATTGAAAATCACGTGTTTCTGAAGAGTGCAAATAATTTTTCCAGCGATTATAAGCGGAGTCCGCACTCCAGGTGTAGTATAGCTCAGGACCCGTACAACACGGATTCCCATAACAAAATATCTTCCGTGTTATGAGGGGTGGGGGGTCTACTGTAGTGTGAAGTTTAAATTTTTATGTACCAATGAAGATGCAAGAACCAAGCAATGTGTAGCTTAGCTCAGTAACATTCTATCTGATCCAATCTTCGGGTTTTGTCTGTTGAAATTATGTCTTTTTTTACGAATAAGCCTGATTAGGGGCCGAATGCCTCATACGAAAAGCGAGCGTAGCGAGTCTGGGGGCCTTGGCCCCTAGTCAACAAAACAAATACAAGGAACACTATAATCTCTAAATATAAAGGACGATGTCCTGACTGAAGATCAACGCCCAGCCAAATCTACCGGAGATACAGATGTGAAAGTTTAGAAGCTTATAGCTTTTGTGCGCAAGGCGTCATTTAAGGAGCGATTTTGAAAAATTCGCACCCAGCCGGGGATGGCGGACCAAAACGTTGTTTTCAGGTTTCCCTTCATATCTCAGAGGAAAAAAGAGATATAGCCATGAATTTTTTGCTTTAAACTGTAACTTACAGAAATACCTAAAAATCATTTTCAGAGTTTTTATGAATTCGCTTCCGAGCGGGGATAAGATTCTAAAACATTCTTTTCACGTTTTACTTCATATCTCAGAGAAAAAAATAGACAGCCATAAAATTCTTGCTTTAAAATGTAATTAACAGAAATGCCTAAAATCATTTTGAGGTTTTTTTAGAATTCGAGTCCAAACTAGCGTGAGAGGATCAAACGTTATTTTCATACTTGCCATCATATATCGAAGGAAAATGCCGAGCATTAAAAAGTATCGAACACAGGAAAAACGCATTGATTGTGATACACTTTTAATATAGCACTTTAGTGCGTTTTTAAAATATGACAGTGTTTTAGATTTTTAGCACTGCAGTGTCATTTTGTTCACTTCAATATTTTTTATTATTTAGTTAAATAGATATTAAACCAGCAGCGAAACCCGGCGTTGCTCGGGTTAAAATGCACCGCATGTTTAATAGTATAAAAAATCTGATGTGTCCAACACATGACTTCCTTGCACGTCCATTAGATCAAAAATATTTTCGACGCACTTCCTCTAAATGTATTTCTTTGAAAGAGATAAAATATCAATAATAGTAAGGTTTAGCGATTTCCAGCCAAATATTTCGATATCGCCAAGCTGAGTTCAATTTGAAAGATTTCCTTCTGACACTTTATTTGGCGATATTTCACCAAAAGCCGAATAACTTGAGATAGTCTGCGACATTTTGGGGATAGCCAAAGTAGTCATTGACCACAGACTTTCATTAATTGAATGCATCCATACACCTCAATGTTTTAGAAGTCATTTGGCTCACCCTGTAAATAAATTCTCAGTCGATTGCTGTCAAAAAAGATATTGAAAACAGTTAGATATTACAATAGTTCTAAATACAAAAGTTAAAAAATCTACGGGTTAGTTTTAGAGTTATACAAAATACGAAATAATTTTTGGCGCCAAATTTGGCGATATTTCGGCGAAACTCGTCAATGTCGACGACATTTGGCGAGATTTTAGGCATGAACCAAACAATGACAGATTATCGCCAAATTTGGCGATATTTCGCCAAAACTCGCCAAGAACGATGAAAAATGGCGATACTTTGGGCATGGACCAAATGACTGACTATCGCCAAATTTGGCGATATTTCGCCAAAACTCGCCAAGGTCGAGGACAGACGGCGAGATTTTGGGCATGTACCAAACAATGACTATCTACAGTAGTATTATATTGAAGATGTCCATAGACATTAAAGTACTAAAATTCTTTTCGGTGGTCCTGTAAATAAACTCTCCAGTAGATTGGAACCAAAAATCGAGATACACAACTAGATGTTACAACATTCTTATATATGAAATTTCATAATAGTTTTTGAGATTTGAGAGTAAAATATGCACACACGTACACCAAAAGTCGCCAAGCTTGGCGACTTTTGGCATAGTTCTTGAGGGAGGCACGTGACCGTGGTCGGACCATTACCTAACTTATGTGGTAGGACGGTATTGTGCTTGAAATGGATGAATGCCCCTAAAATTGCCATTGACCGTAATGTATTGGAAATCTTTTGAGTGTTCCTGTAGCAGAACTACAAATGATAAAGACACTTTTTTTAATGGAGAAATTCATTTTCTAACTCTTTACAGCATACATCACTTCTGAGTCGTTTGAAATAGCCCAATACCTCTAAAAAACGCTTTGATGAATTTCGGCCCATAGAGCGTAATGTATTTCGAATCTTTTGGGCGGTTCTGTAGATAAACTATCCAGTCGAATGGAATCGAAAGGGGAGGTGCACAACTAGATGTTACAGCAATCCTAAATATAAAGTTTCAACATTCTACGCCTAATAGTTTTTGAGATATGCGAGTTTAATGAGTTTCGGCCCATTGAGCGTAATGTATTTCGAATGTTTTGGGCAGTCCTGTAGATAAACTATCCAGTCGAATGGAACCAAAAGGAGAGGTGCACAACTAGATGTTACAACTATCCAAAATATGAATTTTCGACATTCTACGCCTAATAGCTTTCGAGTTAGGCGAGTTTAATGAATTTCGGCCCATAGAGCGTAATGTATTTCGAATCTTTTGGGCGGTCCTGTACATAAACTATCCATTCGATTGCCACCAAAAGGGGAGGTGCACAACTAGATCATAGAACAATCCTAAATATCAAATCTCAACATTCTACGACCAATAGTTTTTGAGATATGCGAGTTACATACATACGTACGTACGTACGTACAGACGGCATGGAAAAACTGGCCACAGCAGACTCGCCGCTGGTCAAAATGAGTTGCAGACGCGTTAATATGATCGTGCATGCTAGCCTACGATAGGATGCATCGAAAAAAATTTTAAAATTAAATTTAGAGGTAGTCAAAATCGGTTTTTTTGTCGAAATTTGGCCCCCAAAATTTTTCGGGATCACATTACTTCCTTATACTACGTACAAGGAAGTAAAAATATTTAAGGATCCATTTTTACTTCCTTGTACGTAGTATAAGGAAGTAATGTAATCCCGAAAAATTTTGGGGGCCAAATTTCGACATAAAAACCGATTTTGACTACCTCTAAATTGAATTTTAAAAATTTTTTCGATGCATCTCATCGTAGGCTAGCATGCACGATCATATTAACGCGTCTGCAACTCATTTTGACCAGTGGCGAGTCTACTGTGGCCAGTTTTTCCATGCCGTCTGTACGTACGTACGTATGTATGTAACTCGTATATCTCAAAAACTATTGGTCGTAGAATGTTGAGATTTGATATTTAGGATTGTTCTATGATCTAGTTGTGCACCTCCCCTTTTGGTGACAATCGAATGGATAGTTTATGTACAGGACCGCCCAAAAGATTCGAAATACATTACGCTCTATGGGCCGAAATTTATTAAACTCGCCTAACTCAAAAGCTATTAGGCGTAGAATCTCGAAACTTCATATTTTGGATAGTTGTAACATCTAGTTGTGCATCTCCCCTTTTGGTGGCAATCGAATGGATAGTTTATGTACAGGACCGCCCAAAAGATTCGAAATACATTACGCTCTATGGGCCGAAATTCATTAAACTCGCCTAACTCAAAAGCTATTAGGCGTAGAATGTCGAAACTTCATATTTTGGATAGTTGTAACATCTAGTTGTGCACCTCCCCTTTTGGTTCCATTCGACTGGATAGTTTATCTACAGGACTGCCCAAAACATTCGAAATACATTACACTCAATGGGCCGAAATTCATTAAACTGGCATATCTCAAAAACTGTTAGGCGTTGAATGTTGAAACTTTATATTTAAGATTGTTGTAACATCTAGTTGTGCACCTCCCCTTTCGGTTCCATTCGACTGAATAGTTTATCTACAGGACCGCCCAAAAGATTCGAAATACATTACGCTCTATGGGCCGAAATTCATCAAAGCGTTTTTTAGAGGTATTGGGCTATTTCAAACGACTCAGAAGTGATATATGCTGTAAAGAGTTAGAAAATGAATTTCTCTATTAAAAAAAGTGCCTTTATCATTTATAGTTCTGCTACAGGAACACTCAAAAGATTTCCAATACATTACGGTCAATAGCAATTTTAGGGGCATTCATCCATTTCAAGCACAATACCGTCCTACCACATAAGTTAGGTAATGGTCCGACCACGGTCACGTGCCTCCCTCAAGAACTATGCCAAAAGTCGCCAAGCTTGGCGACTTTTGGTGTACGTGTGTGCATATTTAACTCTCAAATCTCAAAAACTATTATGAAATTTCATATATAAGAATGTTGTAACATCTAGTTGTGCATCTCGATTTTTGGTTCCAATCTACTGGAGAGTTTATTTACAGGACCACCGAAAAGAATTTCAGTACCTTAATGTCTATGGACATCTTCATTATAACACAACTGTAGACAGTCATTGTTTGGTACATGCCCAAAATCTCGCCGTCTGTCCTCGACCTTGGCGAGTTTTGGCGAAATATCGCCAAATTTGGCGATAGTCAGTCATTTCGTCCATGCCCAAAGTATCGCCATTTGTCATCGTTCTTGGCGAGTTTTGATGAAATATCGCCAAATTTGACGATAATCTGTCATTGTTTGGTTTATGTTTAAAATCTCGCCAAATGTCGTCGACATTGACGAGTTTCGCCGAAATATCGCCAAATTTGGCGCCAAAAATTATTTCCTATTTTGTATAACTCTAAAACTTTAACCCGTAGATTTTTTTAACTTTGTATTTAGAACTATTGTAATATCTAACTGTTTTCAATATCTTTTTTGACAGCAATCGACTGAGAATTTATTTACATGGTGAGCCAAATGACTTTGAATACATTGAGGTGTATAGATGCATTCAATTCATTGAAGGTCTGTGGTCAATTACTACTTTGGCTATCCCCAAAATCTCGCTGACTATCTCAAGTTTGTCGGCTTTTGGTGAAATATCGCCAAATAAAGTGTCAGAAGGAAATCTTTCAAATTGAACTCAGCTTGGCGATATCGAAATATTTGGCTAGAAATTGCTAAACCTTACTATTATTGATATTTTATCTCTTTCAAACAAATAAATTTAGAGGAAGTGCGTCGAAAATATTTTTGATCTAATGGACGTGCAAGGAAGTCATGTGTTGGACACATCAGATTTTTTAACGTAGATAATTTAGATTTCTAACTTCTATCTAGCCTTATCTAAGTCCTCACTTGCAGACCACTACTGGGAGGTCAGCGTCCATTTGGATACATAGACTATCTGATGCAGCTGAGTTTTTTGTTCGTGTGTTTTTTCTTTTTTACCATTCCTTTGCTGTATTAGTCTTCCTATCTTGCCATTGGAAATTTAAAAAAAGTTATCGCATCCTGAGCACATTGATGCATGTGACGTGGACTTCCAGTAATAAATGTCGATGGCAAGATGACCAATTTTCCTATGTTATCGACGTTTGCATCATTTATCATTGCATCTCTCAAATGGATGTATTCATCCGAACGCAACTTTCGTTGATTATGGCGAATAAATTCTAATCTTTCCGTCTCAATTTTAGCATACATCTCTACAATAAGCTGCTGAAATAACTGCCGAGTAGTTTAAAATATGGTTATATTCATCATTTCTAGTCATAATTCGATAAGCATAAAATTGCATAGCTGATACTTTTTTGTTAGTTTCGACACCTGTAGCTGGATCGATTTGTTGAATATTGAAGTGATAACCATCCTCACCTTGCCAAAAAAATAGCTACTTCGTTCGTTTGAGGTGCATTGAACCTTCTTTCGTGTTGGCCGGCTGGTATTTTATCTACTCGAATAACGATCTTATAATTATCTGCAGCCATTTGGTCTAGAGAAGACTTTAAACACATTGATTAGTTGATTATGATTATGAAGTAGACGTTGTAATTTTTAAATAATATCTCGTTGTAATCCCTGAATGTTAGAGCAACGTTGGTCTGTTTCAAGTTCTTCGTTACAAACAAAATATATTTGAAGAAATTTTGGAGTTTCATTGGGCATCGGCAGAAGTGAACCTACTCGATGATAAATTTGGCCTTGAACCTTAAAAACGGGGCTGAAATTTTCTTCCTTGCATATTATGAAGCTCCAAATGAAGTCATTTGAAAACAACAGTTGTATCGACGTATATTTTGCAGAAAATGATTGGAATCTGGTGTTTTCCAGTCATATTTGCGAGTAATTGTAGTAGTGGTACATCTAATGCTGGTAAATTGACTTTACCACTCGAACAGCACATACCAGCAGTTTCGCCTTTAAATTTCCGTAACATGACAATACTGGCATATCGTATCCATTTTTCTGATGATAATATTTGGATGTTCACTGTATTGTTTTTTTCAATCATAATGGAACGCCCGAAGTTATAAATTCTCAATTTTACTTGTAGCAGCTCGTTTTTTGCGTAAAGTAGCCATTCTTTCTTTACTTCTTCTATTTTCCACTTCACGTTGATCAGCAGATTGACGATTTCTAAGTGTTCTCATTTGGGATCGCACTTCTTCGTTAATATGTGTTCCTTCTTCTTCAGTTAAATTTTCTCTATTTCTTTTTTACTCCTTTATGAATATTTGAAAGCCGTTTCTCTCTTTGTTCTTCTGTTTCAAGTTAACGTGCTACTTTTCTTCTTTTAAAATCCACTCGAGGTTTTGTAAATACTTTTTTACGCCTTGGCATTTTGTATATGTAATGCAATAAAGTTACACAAAAGTAATCCCTTGATTGCTATTATGGTGTCACTGACGAACTCTCTTGAATATTCAGATAGTTTGTTCTTTTTCATTTGTCAAAATAACTTGAATTTGTTTAATTACTGTTCACTCTTAATTTCAGTTAATCTTTACTCGACTGCTAATACGATCAAACTGACGAAAAGTCACTGAATTTCGGTTTATATACCATAAGACATCGAAATTTCTAGCATCAGAACACTCTAGAATATTCAAATAATTTGTTCTTTTTCACTTGTTAAAATAACTTGAATTTGTATCAGGTAAAATGGTTCGCAGACGATAATTGATTGAGATCCAGTTTTTCCTGCTGATATGGCAACAGACGATAAACGTTAAATTTTTTTGGAGTTGAAATTCCGAAGTTCTCATGAATTAGAATAGGACAGATATATATTTTTTCACATTTTCGCCACCCACAACCACCCCCGAGATCAAACTCCCTTACTTTCACCGTGAGGCCAAGGGGTATTTACTACCCCAACGGGAAGTTAATTCGAGTTGGTGGTGATAGAGAAAACCATGTTTTTACAAACGAACATTAGCATTTTATATATATACTAGCAGCGAAACCCAGCGTTGCTCGGGTTAAAATACACCGCATTTTTAATGGTATAAAAGATATTTAAGGATCCATTTTTAACGTAGATAATTTAGATTTCTATCTTAGATATTGAGAGACTTATTCGACCATTAAACATGCGATCTATAGAGAGTATTCGTGCTGATATGACAACAGACGATAAACATTAAATTTTAATATTTTATTGGAGTTGAAAAACTGTTGTTTAAGTTACTTTGTTAGTGTTTCTCAAAAGTTCATGCTATTTGAATTCGTAGCTTATTGAGTATAAAAAACGAAAGATAATGTTTAATACTAATGAATACACTGAGATGGTGTTACTTTACGGAGAATTTCATCGGAATAAGCTAGAGGCTGCGAAGCAGTATGCTATAAAATTTCCGAATGACAATCACCCATCGCAATTGATCTTCACTCGACCAGACATTTCTAGAACTTTCTGGAACATTCCATATCGATTTTAACAGTTGCACACAATTTGGAACTTTCTAGATCATTCCAGAAATTTTTAGAACTTTCTAGAACATGCCATACCGATTTTAGCAGTTGCAGACATTTTGAATCTTTCTAGATCATTCAAGAAATTTTTCGAACTTTCTGGATTATTTTTAACAGTTGCAGAAATTTTGGAACTTTCTAGATCATTCCAGAAATTTTTAGAACTTTCTATATCATTCTGGATCGATTTTAACAGTTGCACACATTTTGGAACTTTCTAGATCATTCCAGAAGTTTTTAGAATTTTCTAGATCATTCTAAATCGATTTGAACGGTTGCACACGTTTTGGAACTTTCTGGAAATTTTTAGAACCTTCTAGAATATTCTAGATTGACTGTAACAGTTGCACACATTTTGGAGCTTTCTAGGTCATTCCAGGAATTTTTAGAACTATTCAGAAGTTCTCATGAGTTAGAAAAGGACAGATATATATTTTTTCACATTTTCGCCACCCACAACCACCCACTTTCACCCACCGCGACCAAACTCCCTTCCTTTCACCGTGAGGCCAAGGGGTATTTACCACCCCAACGTGAAGTTAATTCGAGTTGGTGGTGATAGAGAAAACCCTGTCTTTACAAACGAACATTAGCATTTTATATATAGACTAGCTGCATGCCCCGTTCTTCGCACGGGAATGAATGGATTCTTTTTTTATATTATGTTTTAATGTAATTACTATTTATCATAATAAATAGATATAGCTAAATTGATATCGCATAAATATTATCTGTGTTCAACAATTATGTATAGAGAATTTCATGGCGATCGTTTGAACGGTGAAGAAGATGATTCGGCACAGCGCCATCAACTGTCGAAGTTTGCAAAATGGATGGCATCAAAATATTTTCATGATCAAATACTATCTATGTATACCAATTTTCATAGCAAACAGTTTAACGGTCAAGATACGCTGCAGCGTCATCTAGTGGCGAATTAAAGTAATAATGCGCTACTGCGCCGTCAAAGGGCGAGTTAAGCAAAATGGGTAACGCGAAAATATTATCCGTGATCAAATGTGTATGTATACCAAATTTCAGGGCGGTTAGTTTAACGATCAAGAAGTTGATTGCTGAAGACTGATCTAGTGGCGAGTTAAAATAATAAAGTTATGCAGTCAGGGGCAGATTTGCCAAGTTGGGGACCCTCTTTCGAAAGCTTTTTCAAAATTCCTGGCTGTGCCATCAAGTGGTGAGTACAGCGAAATGAATACTAAAAAAATAGTCTCTCTGCTCAAATGTGCACGTATACCAATTTTTAAGGTGATCGGGCAAACGGCTTTGAAGTTGGTGCGCTGCATCGGCCTCTAGAGGCAAGTCATAGGAAAATAGATAGCGTAAAAGTATTCTCTGTGCTCAAATATCTGCGTGTACCAATTCGAACGGTTGAACGGTACAGAAGGCGACTTATAGCTAAACGGATGCGGCAAAAATGTTCTTTTCGTTTAAACATCTATGTTTACTAATTTTCATGGCGATCAGTTGAACGGTTCTGAAGTTATTGGTTTGAAGTGACATCTAGTGGCAAGTTGTAGCAAAATGGATAACGCCAAAATATTCTCCGTGTTCGAATATCTATCTATACCAGTTTTCATATAGATCAGTTGAACAGTCTTTATATGCTGCAGCTCCATCAATAGACAAAGTAAGAAGTTGATACGTTGCAGCGCTATCTATTGAGAAGTTAAAGTAATGATGTGCTACAGCACAATGAAGTACCTATTTATAGCAAAATGGATAACACGAAAATATTCTCCGTGTTCAAGCATCTAGCTATATCAGTTTTCATAGAGATCAAGGCATCGCTGCATTGGCATCTAATGGCGAGTTAAACTATTAATGCATTGCAGTGTCATCTAGTAGTGAATAACAGCTAAATGAATAGTTAGAATGTATTCTCCGTGCCCAAATGTGTAAGCATAAAAATTTTTATGGCGAATGGTTGAACGGTATAGAAATTGGCGGCAAGTTATAGCAAAACGGATAGCGTTAAAATATTTTCCATGTTCATATATCCATGTGTACCAATTGTCATCAAAATCGGTTAGCCGGTATTTTCACAGCAAGCTCTTAAACAAAATAGAATTCGGCGTTCTGCAGCACCATCTAGCGGCAAGTTATAGCAAAATGGATAGTGTAAAAATATTCTACTTCTTCAAATATCCGTGTGTACCAATTTTCGGCAAAATCGGTTGAATGGTATTTTTATAGCAAGCGGTCGAACGGAATAGAAATCGACGTTCTGCAGCGCCATCTAGCGTCATGTTACAGCATAATGGATAAAGTAAAAATATTCTACCTCTTCAAATATCCGTGTGTACCAATTTCCATCAAAACCAGTCGAACGGTACTTCCATAGCGAGCGGTCGAGCGGAACTAAATTCAATGTACTGCAGCGCCGTCTAGCGGCAAGTCATGGTAAAATGGATAGTGTAAAAATATTCTCCGTGTTCAAATACGTACCAATTTTCATAAATATCGTTTGAACGATATTTTCATAGCACGCGGTGGAACGGAAGGGAAATCGATGTTCGGCAGAGCCATCTAGCGTCAAGTTACAGCAAAACGGATAAAGTAAAAATATTATACGTCTTCAAATATCCGTCTGTACCAATTTTCATCTAAATTAGTTAAACGGTTCTTGCAGAGCAAGAGGTCGAACGGAATACAATTCGACGTTCTGCAGCGCCACCCAGCGAAAAGCTAGAGGAAAATGGATAGCATAAAAACCTCCTCCGTCTTCAAATATCCATAAATAGCAATTTTCATCAAAATTGGTTGAATGATATTTTCATAGCAAGCGGTCGAACGGAATAGAATTCGACGCTCTGCAGCGCCACCTAGCGGCAAATTATACGAAAATGGATTGCGTAAAAATATTCTCCGCGTTCAGATATCCGTTGGTACCAATTTTCGTCAGGATAGGTCAAACAGCATTTTCATAGCAAGCGGTTGAATTGAATGGTGATTGGTCCAACGGTTTTGAAGTTTTGCAACGTCATACAAACTACCCACGAACATTCATTTTTATATATATAGATAACACATCGAAATTGCTAGTACCAGAACACTCTAGATTATTCAAATAATTTGTTCCTTTTCACTTGTCAAAATAACTTGAATTTGTTCCAGGTAAAATGGTTCGCAGACGATAATTGCTTGAGATTCAGTTTTCCTGCTGATATGGCAACAGACGATAAACATTAAATTTTAATATTTTATTGGAGTTGAAATTCAGAAGTTCTCATGAGTTAGAAAAGGACAGATATATGTTTTTTTCACATTTTCGCCACCCACAACCACCCACGTCCACCCACCGCGACCAAACTCCCTTACTTTCACCGTGAGACCAAGGGGTATTTACCACCCCAACGGGAAGTTAATTCAAGTAGTTGGTGATAGAGAAAACCCTGTCTTTACAAACGAACATTAGCATTTTATATATAGATTAAGATTAAGATTCACCACCCACAACCACCCACCGCGACCAAACTCCCTTACTTTCACCGTGAGGCCAAGTGGTATTTACCACCCCAACGTGAAGTTAATTCGAGTTGGTAGTGATAGAGAAAACCCTGTCTTTACAAACGAACATTAGCATTTTATATATATATTAAGATTAAGATTAAGATACGCCACCCACAACCACCCACCGCGACCAAACTCCCTTCCTTTCACCGTGAGGCCAAGGGGTATTAACCACCCCAACGTGAAGTTAATTCGAGTTGGTGGTGATAGAGAAAACCCTGTCTTTACAAACGAACATTAGCATTTTATATATATATTAAGATTAAGATTAAGATAAGATTACTAACTTTTAAGCAGTGGAACTGGACTTATTATTATTTTTTTTTTACGATAACGGGACTTGATTTTTTTTTTAATTAATTTAAGAATTCAGTAATTTTTCCAAATTATTATTCGAGGATTGAGCGATTTTTGGTAGCTGAGTCACATACAATGTTTGAAGAATTATACACATGTGCAGACTAATGTTTTTAAAATTCCTATTTACTGTGTGCATTAAGGGTGGTAAATAAGCCATGGGAACAGATTAGAGAGCATGAGCCGATTTTTTTAATTATTTATTTATTGCCAAGTTATGCCTTTATACTATTGCTCTCGAGCTACGCTCAGCTACGCAACTAGTAGTCATAATAATGAAACACGTTTAACAGTTTCAAAATTCTTAGCTGAATGATGTTTGATGAATTAGAAATGATAAAGTAAAATCAAATTAAAAGGTAAACTATAAAAAAATGTTTTCAAAAGTTTATTTAATCATGGATAAGATCCCACGTCTACTGAAAATGATAATTGTGTTATTGTTCTTTCTGTATCACTCGGGTAGAGGTCATTACATGCATACAATTAAGGAACTTAAGCTTTAAATTAAAGCAAAGATACTGATTACACCGGTCAACAAAAAAAAAAAAAAAAAAAAAAGGGGGTGGGGTGGGGTTCTGTTCTCATATTTAAATTCTGATTCTATTGAAAAACGCTTAAATTTTCATTTTTAGTTCTTAAAGTTTGCTTTTGTCTGATTTACGACAGTAAGTATATTTTAATTTATTTCATAAACAAAAGATGGCAGCACTTTGATTAACCCGAAAGTAAACTTTTATTATAATAATATTGTATGTAATATTTAGTATATAATATTATCAACACGATGATGCAAAGTAATATACTAAAAACTGTAATTGATTGCGTATGAAAAAATGATGATTTATGTAACAAGAATATTCAATAAAATAATTATTTTACATTTATATGTTATTGTTTATCGTAAATCTTGAATAAAAAATACTTTTATAACCAGCAAAAACTTTTCTGATCATAATTTAGAGTGGAATTATAAAAAAAATATAAAAATCAATGATTTATGCCAAAAATTGAAAAATTGCTTTAATTTCTACAAAAGCAAACTTTCATAAGAAAAAAAGTTATTTTCCTTAGTTTTGGCGTAGGAGAAACTAAAATTTAACATGTAGAAGTCAGACCCAAAAATCGTATTGACCGGTGTTATTGGATGATAATTTACTGCTCAAATTCAAAAAAGGAAGTCTGATTTTTCCAACAGTGATAGTAGAAACAAAACTGGATGCAACTTCCCTTACAAGAAGAAATGTGACACTGTGAATACTTTCCATAGTGTTTCAATAGTGGTTAACTAAATTGTGGAATTTTATTCTAATTTTTGAGCTTTTGAATCATAGAAAAATATATCTATCATCCCACTATTTCCCGTGTTCTACTGTGCCCTCCCTCTCCTCCTATATTAGATACAAATATCCTGCTTTTGAATTCCAATTAATTGACATTTTTAGAAAAGACTAGTTGGTGTTGTATTTCATAATAATTATAAACTAGAGCAAGCTATCTCATTTATTATATTTATTTTAAAAAATTACATTATCACAATACAAAGCAACATTTTGCGATCAAAAATAAAATACAAGAAGTATTAAACAGTCTGAAAATAACTGCTCCTCTAATTACAAACATTCAGTTATTAAGCTGTGATAACAGTATACAGATTATGAAAGTCAGATGAAGTAATACATGTCCCACCATACAAATATTAATACTAAAACAATTTGTTTTTACAAAAAAGTACTAAGGTCACATAACAAGTATATATTTATTACAGAAATACAGATTTAAAAAATCATTAAAATGCATATCAAAATCTAACAGTTCCATTTTGTCTTTATTTTTGTTAAGATTCATTAAGAGAAAAATTTGCAAGTTCTTACAAAAAAATACTATTTCTCAAAATATATATATTTTTTTCATTTGGTTTAAACATATCCTTCACATTATTAAAGATTCATTAAGACAACAATACTATAATAAATTAAGATTGTTTACCTTTAACAAATGAAATGACATCTTTCAAAATTTTATGCTTTTTAAATGTAACAGTAGTGTTTAAAACATCAATCATGGAATTTATCCCTCTTACCATAGTTTTTCAGTGAAATAATGTTTTAAACACACATTCAAAATAACCAGACATCAGTTTGAGTCCAATAAAATCAAGGAGTTATGCTATGTACACATTCAAAATTAATAAAGCAATTGAAAACATGCGCGCCTATGGGGGGGGGCAAGGTAGGGACTTGCCCTTCCCCTATTGTCTTATGATGTAAGCAAAATTACACCAAAAAGCAAAACTGGAACTTAAATTGTTAGAAGTGCGAAATTTGCCCCCTCTAGTAAATTTTTCAAAGTTTGCTCCCTCTAAAAAAGTTTCATAAGGGCACCCACGATTAAAAATATAAATATTAGTATACTCAAAAGTTCGACAAATTTTTACATAATATACTATAAATAAGTCTTGTTAGTCTAATATGTTGTCTAATATGTTGAATACAACTGAAATATTCTAATCTTGGAGAGCAGATATAATTTTAATTTTAATGTGTTTGCAGTTTTACTGTATTATTGTATTGAAATTGAATTTTAAAGAATAGATAGAATATGAGACTAAATTTAGTTATTATAGTGCACATAAATATTTTTATGTCATACATATTAATGTAATTCATACTAAAGCTAAACTGATGTACATTTTTTAAAGCAAGTATGCTGTAATCAAATTCAACAGTTGTTTAATTTTAAACTCTCTATAAAAACTACTACTGGATAAAATTATTTCCTTTCAGCATAAACATCTATAAATTAATATTACTATACAAAAAGATCCATTCTCTTGAATCAAAAGTATTTAATAAATATTTATGGTTAAATTAAGCAAAAACGTGTTTTCATGAGTTAAAAAGAAATAAATGGTGAGGCAGAAGGTTTGTGGTGAACTATATCACTCTTTACACAGGTTTAAATAAATCTTGCTTCTAGGAGCCCCAAAATAAATCATCTTATCAAAAATTGAATTTTAATCCTTATGGTCAAAGTATAAAAAAATGAAACTCATTAAATACAAGAAAAAACTGGTCAATTTACTTATTATTCCATAAGGTTTGAACTCTCCCATCACCCCTTAAAATTTGCAGTTCAAAAAAAAAAAAAAAAAAAAAAAAGAAAAAAGAAAAGAAATATATAGATAGATAAGCAAGTGGTCAGAAAAATCGGTTTATAGTAAATGACCTTAGTTTTATTGATGCAACTGCAAATGATAAATGATGGAATATTAAGCAATATTATTTCACAAGCGAAAATAAAATAAAGTTGGATAAACTTGTAATTTTACTGACATTGACAAGCAAATTCAGTTAACTTTTTCGAAAGTATAATATAATAATAAAATAAATAATATAAATTTTAATGGTAAATTTAAGAACTAAAAAAATTCTTAAAATTATTTAAAGTTTGCTTTTCAAAACAGTTTCTTTGAATTAATGCATGTTTAATAGCTATATTATTTCAACTTAAATGATTTCAAAATAAAAAAATTAAACTATATCAACTAAGCTATAATTTAATTTAACTGAAAAAAACACATTAATAAAATTTACTTCAAATATTTAGACGATGATACTTTAGTGTAAGTGTTTTTGAAAAAAAGCGAAAAGAGAAAAAAAAAATAATTTTTCAACACTGAATTAGTTGAACGATTTCAGTTTTATTTTATATTTTGTAAAACTTTAAACAACGACTCAAAAAGGATTACGTAGCTTTAAAATATATAATATATATTTAAACAAAGAAAGAAAAACTAAAATAAAATATTTTGCAAAATTAAAAACGTAATAAATCCATCTGTCAAACAGCCTTTAGATAAAAACTTCTAATACATAACTTATGTCACATAAGACAATGAATTAACAAAACAACAGTCTTTTTATGTTTGGCAGTGGTGTTTGTACATGTTTTACAGATATTCATTCAAGCAGGTTCAGACTTCGGAGCAGACTGGTTACCGCGGACTGTTTGATAACCATCAAGAGCTAGAAGTCCAACAACGATAGTTCCAGAGACTCCAAACAGCTGAAGAGAATTGGAAAATAAAATTAATGAACAAAGCTTTGCTTCTCTTACTTTCGATGAGATTACACAAAACTGAAACTCATTTTATTAAATAGCTATTGAGTAGGTAATTTTAGAGATGGAATCTCCATTAAAGACACCTGCACAGCTGTAACTGAAACGCAGATTTTTCTTTGATGTTATCTTCTGAAGTTTTGCATAGGTGAATAATTTTGCTAAACCTGATGCGTTTGCGAAGAACGTGCTTAGTCACTTTTTCCCATGCAGTAGCGTAACTATACTGTTGAATCCCTTGGCAAATTCATCGGATGGGGTCCTCCCTCAATGGATCGGATGTAGACCCCTTTATAGTGTGCGTTCTAAAACTGGAGGGTATAACTTATTCTTAAAAATACAGGGTGTCTACCCCTCATTTCAAAGTTTAAAAACTCAAAAACAAAGATCAATAGAAGCGTGCAGTAAACGGTTATGTTTATTATGCAAGCTGAAAAATTTTTATTCAGAAGTTTCGAAATAGTAGTTCAGGGCCCGATTAACCTCTGAAGTGAGGGGAAGCTCGGTCTCATTTCGCCCCCTCCCCATCCCCTTTTCGTTTGGGAAAAGTAAAGTTTTAATGAGTTTCTTTCATAAAACTATTTTATTCGTAAAAAAGAAATTTCACTGATTTAATTAATTCTAATGATTTCCTTTGATAAAAGCATTTTATTCATTAGTTTGAAATTTTCCATTGATAAAATTATTTTATTCATTAATCTTCATAATAGTTTAATTCATTGTAACGAGATATTACAGTATTTTTGAAATTACTTTAAGCATTAACAAATAACTAAAAACATTACCTTACTGGAACATTAAACTTTATTAATTTAGTCCTATTTTTCATTAGACATGGCTTTTTCGGGAATTCTTTGTTTGTTTTGATCGCATCATAAAAATCACAATACAGAAGTTGAGAATTAATTTTGACATTTAGAAGATGTTTAACATTACATATTAAAAGTCTACGGGCCAAATATTCCCATAACAGAAAAAACTCTCAACTGCAGCAGATGTCCCAGGCAAAGACATCGCAAACAAACAATTTAGAAATGTTGCGACATGAAGTATCAAGACTTCTGAAAAGCACCACTTCTCTTCATTAAAAATTTTTACAATAACTTTAAAGATCATTTAAAAACAAAATTTTGAATTTTCCCCCCCAGTTTTTCAGTCATTTTCGGGCCCTCCTTCAAATTCTACGGGTAAGCTCAAGCTTCCCGAGCCTTTTCAGTAATCAGGCCCTGACAAGAACCGCTAACAGATGCCACCGTAATCGCAGGCCTTCATATTCACCTGATCTGACTCACTGTGACTACTTTCTGAGGTGCACAATGAAAGAAACTGTCTACCGGAACCATCACAACATGCTGGACGAGCTTGAATCGTCGATTTGTGTGACATGCATGTGAATCCATTACCGTTATGACAAATTTCATTATTCATTTGCGCCACCTCTGTATGTCGTAAAGGTGGATATTTTGAAAAGATACTGCTTGTGACTGCGTGCAGAGAATGAATTTATACTTATACATGATGATCGTCAATCGATTTTGAAGTGCAGCGCTATCTCTTAGCAGTGGCGTTCGCAAGGTGGGTTTAGGGGGGAGGGGGGGTGTCTTAATCTCCCTTGTCGGAGATTACTTGTATGTAAAGATTACGCCTTTTAACATTAGGATTACATGCATAATCTCCCACACCCCAACTTAAATGAAATCTGTGTACGCCACCGCATGTTAGTAGCTATTGTAGCTAACTATTTCGAAACTTATGTATAAAATTTTTCGGGTTACAAAATAAACAGGCCGTTTACAGCATACTTTTACTGATCATTGTTTTTGAGATTTTTTATTTTAGAGTTTTATTAGATGGAAACCCTGTATGTTCGCAACTTGATATACTTTTTCGTTTAAATGGTTTACCTGGTAACTTTATAGAATACAAAGCAAAAAACTTTTACTAAATTCTGTAATAATAAATGTTAGTACCCTTCTTTGCTCATTCTGCCCGTTCTGTCACCGTATTGTTACGACACTGTTAACATGGTATTTGTGTTAATTCAGTCGAAATTACTCCAGATGTCCTTATTTACGAAGTATAGAAATGACAAACAACTTAAGAAATTTTTAATCTGTCAGTTTTTAAAAACTGTTTTTGATTTGCATTCCAAGATTTTATCTCAGTTGTGCCTAGATTAATACCATCAATATTCTCCTGATTTCTGTGATGCTTGCACTAATAAATAATTTTCTGACATTAACTGTAAGGACAACTAATATTTTTACATGCTTGTACGAAGTAAACAAAGTATTATAAATCGCGGAAATTTTCAATATTCTGATTTTGACTTCCTCTAAATTCACTTCGACGAGTTTTTGCACGACGTCTCTAGGTACGCATGTACGTACGAAGACATATAATGTACAATCTACACTCATGTCCATAAATTAAGGATAATTCAGAATCACACAGAAATTGATCTCTAAAATAAAAATTTCACCTGTGGAATGATCACACACATCTTGAAGAATATGCAAATTACAGGAAACCACCAGATGGCGTGGATGGTACGTCACAATGACGAGAGTGTAAGAGAGGGGTATATAAGGAATGGTGGCAAAGAAGTAAAATTGTTCACAAGCGCTGTGAAAGCCTTTCAGTGCAAAAATCGCATAGTTATGGCACAAAGGAGGCATTTGGATGATGTTTTATGTGGCAGAATTATCAGACGATTGGAATGTGGACGTACCCAGCTGGAAGTATCCGAGGAACTTGGAATCGCCCAGAGTGTCATCCCCAGGCTTTGGCAACGATTCCAAGATGATGGTAATGTGAGTAGACGTTACAGCACATGTCGCCCCCGAGTTACAATGCCGAATGAGGACCGCTATTTGGCAGTTACTGCCAAAAGAAACAGACGGAGTACAGCATCAGACCTGTCTCGTCAGCTCTCTTCAGCTACCGGTACGACAGTTTCAAGGCAGACCGTGTACAGACGCTTAGGGCACATTGGTCTATATGCTCGTAGGCCTGTCAGATGTGTTCCACTTACCGCAACTCACTGTCGCCTGCGATTAACCTGGAGTAGAGAGCATGCATTCTGGACACCGCAACAGTGGTCTTGTGTGATGTTTTCCGACGAGTCCAGGTTTAGTTTGGAGTCTGATTCTCGCCGGACATTCATCTGGAGAGCGCCAGGTACCCGTTACCACCAAGAGAACACCATTGAAAGACACCGTTACGGTGGTGCAGGATCGCTCGTTTGGGGAGGAATTATTCTTGGTTCCAGAACTGACCTGCATGTTCAGAGTGTAACGATGACAGGCCACATCTATCGGGATGTCATTCTGGAACAACATGTACGTTTGTTTCGGGGCGCCATTGGTGCTGAATTTGTGTTTATGGATGACAACGCCCGTCCTCACCGTGCAAACATTGTAGACGAATGCCTTCAATCGGAGGATATCACCCATATGCATTGGCCAGCATACTCACCGGACTTGAATCCAATAGAGCATGTGTGGGATATGCTTGGCCGACGAATTGCAGCCCGTCAACCCCCTCCCACCTGTCTACCGTAACTTCGGAGTGCATTGCTTGATGAGTGGTGTAATATTCCCCAAGATCAGATTGATCATTTGATACTCAGCATGCCTAGGCGTTGTCAGGCCTGTATTGCATCGTCCGGGAGACATACTCCGTATTAACCACATCCTACTAACCTGTTATACTATTTTTTGTAAATAGGTTCTTTTTTAAAATTTGGTCAAGGGAATAAAACTTGCAATTTTTATTAATTATGTCAAACATATAGCATCTTTTTTGCTCTTTACTTTTAGTTTAATAAATAGACTTTACAAATAAGTCAAATTTGTTTTACTTCTTTCTCTTTCTTTGCCTGAACTTCATTATCCTTAATTTATGGACATGAGTGTATTTCAACCGACGGCGAGTCCATTTTGACTAGTTGTGTGGTGATGTCAGTACGTACGTATTAACTTATGTAACACTAATTTAAAAATCATTAGCTACGGAATCTAGAAATTTTATATTTAGCACTGTGGCAATATCTAACTGTGCACCTCCCTTTTTAATTGCAATGGACGGGTAGTTTACTGACAGGGTCACAGAAAAAGCTTGAAACACTTCAAAGTCTATGGACATCTTCAATGCATTAAAAGTCTGTGGACAATGATTGGCTAAAATCTCGCCTACTGCCGCCAGGCTTGGCGATATTTCCCGAAGCTTCCAAAACTAAACCCAGCTGGGCAAGATGCCCAGCTAGGCATCTTTTATGCGTGACAAGAATCGCTAAACCTTAACATTATTGAAGTATCCTATTTTAATTTCAAATGTAATTTAAATGAAGTGCATAAAATTGCATATATATTAATATAAGCAGCAGCTGAGTTGTTTCTTACCGCAGCAAATATCCGCGCCACTTGTCTGAATTTGCAAGCCCCTATAGTGACGAACATTAGAATAGCTGCAACCATATAGCAGATCGAAAATACCAAGTCATTGATGAAAACCTGAAAAACAAAATTAAATATAGTAAAGGTGAAAACCTATCAATGAAACTGTGTTGTGAATATTACTTACAAAGTAAAAAAGGATTTTTTTTAAAATTTTATTTGTGTGTGTGTGTGGAGGGGGATTTTCTAGGGCTGTCAATCACTTTTCGTAAGCAACTTATGTCAAAAATTAAGGAACAAACACATTTTTGGGGATACGTCCAGAAATACTGAACCAGTTTTAATGAAAATTTCGTACACACACCAAATAAAAGATGCGTTTTGCGTTTGCCGATTATCCAATCAGAGTCGAACCCTGTGCTATAGTATTCAAATGAAGGCAACTGATACGACGCAGGTACTTCAAACGCTATAAACTCCATTCCCACTCTTCTGCGGTTGCTGTTTGTGGATTTCAGCCAGTGGCGGCCCGTGGTCAAAACTGTTAGTGCAGCCGGAAGCATATGAGCCTCCCCCCCCCCTCCTCCGGACAGGAGTGGAAAATCTTTGTTATTGAATTCGAAAGCTGGCGGATTAAGCCCTCACCGAGGAAAAAAAAAGAAATTACATAAAAAATGTAAGATATCCTATTTTACTTTTCCATAAAATGGACATAAATTTCAACCAGCCGCTCTTATCCTCAAAATTGCATTAATCCGTGTCTGATTCGAAGTTTCCTTAGAATTTTCTTTTGTAACGATAACTTGAGAAGAAAAAAAAAAGAAAACGTACTTATTTTTTATAAGTCAAATCAATCCTCCTTTCTTTTAAACTTGCGAATCGGTCAGTGATGCCCTCATAAAAAGGCGTTGTTTTAATTCAGATATCAATAATTTTAAAAGCTCTTTAAAATTTCCTATGTTTAAAGAATTTTTTCACTCGCCATGTCCTCTAAATGCCAGTTCTTGCTTACTTAAAAACAATACTGCTTTGATGGGTAATTGCCCATTCATAAGCGTCTATTCAGGCTTACCTTCTTGATAAATTCAGCAATATAAAGTCGAGAGTTTGCCGAACAAATATTCTCCTTACTCCCTCCCTCACTTCTCGAGCCAATCAGTGAGTCGAATTCACAAGTGCTGCCGACCTTTCAAAATCTTGAATGAGCTGAGTCTTAGCAGCGTACCCCCATTGTAGCCTATGCCGGAGGAAATGCTTACGTAACCGTTGCCATGGCAACGGTGCTGCCAATTTTCTTATCAGCGCTCTGGGCTGAACCAGGGTGTCTACCATATAAAGTAAGCATGATTTCTTGACCTTTTCTTGACTTTTTCTTGACCTTTTCTTGACCATAACAAATACGAAACACTAATATCAAAAATACATTCGTGCCAGGGATGCAGAATATGTACGATCCGGCAATCTAGGATAGGGGGAAATTTTGCAGACAATATACAACTGATTTCGATTTTAACAATGAATTACAAAATTCTTCGAGTTATTCTTTCCCATTCCTATTTTTAAAGCAATTTTTTTTCAACTTTTTCACCGATCAGCAGTTTGCTTTTTCTTAACTTGGACCAATTGCTATTTAGTAAACATGTATGTAGCTTGTACATTGCAAATATTTTTACACTTATGGTAATACAGAACTTATGCAAGTCTATAAACATATCATAAAATTTTGGGGAAATTTGCATATGGATTGAGGGAAATCTTGAGAGTAAAAACAGTTTCTGCACCCCTGCATCATACTGATAGAATGAAGAAAAATTATACTTTTAAATTTAACACTATTAATATACAGGGTGATCAGCGAATAAGCCCTGATTTCAAAATTAAATATCTCTACAACAAAGATCGACAGAATTATGCGGTAAACTGTACGTTTATTAGCAAAACTGTAAAATTGGTGCACAAAAGTTTAGAAAATTTAGTTACGAAAATCGTCAACTAAGAATTTGAATGAAACGGAAAAAGGGAGTTGAGTCGCTAATCGTGACCTAGTGCTTCATTTCTTGACCTTTTCTTGACTTTCGTGACCATTTTTCTAATTCTTGACTTTTCGTGACTTTCGTGACCTTTGCATGATGGTAGACACCCTGTGAACCAAAGATTTTCCCAATTGAATTGCGGGAAGATTAAAGTGTTTTTTTTCTGAATGAGCGATCTCGCCACAAAACGCTTTTTTTTTTTTTTTTTTTTTTTTTGAGATTTTTTTAATTTACCATAGGAATTCCATAATTCTAATCTGAATTTAGGAAAATTAGTAGAATAAATTATTTTAAAGTATGTGTTGATGATTTCAAGTGCAGCCCGGCTGTACTTGCTGTATCCCACGAGCCGCCACTGATTTCAGCTGATGAAGCGAGAATTTTTCGCCTGAAGGATGCGTCCCGATTGGTAAGTGCCTTTTATGTATAATATTTTACAAAGTTTTGATTATTTCAGGTATTCAGTTTGGTCTAATTTTGCCATTTTCTTTGCAGGATTATAATTACTTTTTCCAAGAATGTTATAGCTCAAAGACGAGATGTCTAGATTATGGATTATGATGGTGAACGGTTGGGAGATTGAAAGCTGGCCAATTCCAAGCAGAGATAGCAAAATGGCTCACCGTATACGAAATGTGATTTCCAGATTATGGAGTAACTTCACGAAGACTATAATAATAAATCCAGAACACCAATTACAGGGCACCGAAAAGTCATCACAAGGTAAGATGACCGCTATTTGGCCTTAACAATATTGGACAATTGCAGTATGGGATGACAGCTACTCAATTCGCAAATGCGTTCTCCGCTGCCATGGATATCTCAATTTCAAGACACACTGTTTACAGAAGAGTTAACCCTTTGGGCGCAACCATTTCCCAATGCTGAAAAAAGTGCAGCCATTTGACACAGCTGGCTGTGTCAAATGCTTACCAATGCAGCTTTTCTAATGTGTGCGCACAGCCAGCTGTGTCAAAAATGGTCTCTAGATTTGGGGCACACGATGAACGATTCGATCGACCGACATGTTGCTGGTAGTTAAATCCAGCGATGGCAACGGAAGCCCATTTTTTGAGCATTGGGCAGTCTATTCAGTTGTTCTTCTGTATATCAATGTATTTTCATCGTATTCTTCCAGCTTTCAGCAGATACCACAGCTGTTAAAAGTAATTTGACAATTTTACAAATAATCAACAATTTTTACGGAAATTGATGTGCCAAAAAGTAAAGTATTCTCGTGTAACTATGTCACCCCTAAGTGTTTTGTAGAAATCTAATTTTTTCTTCGTGACTGACAACTGTCAAAACGTCAAAGCAATGGCGAACACAAGGGAGCGGTCTAAGGGGTCCGGACCCCTCCCAAAAGAGTTGTCACTTTTCCTTCGTTAAATCGTCATGTAATTTTTTTCTTTTAAATATGTTAAAAGACATCAAACTCTTATTTTCAGCAGTTAAGATAGATAAATAAAAACACAGTAAAAGGGTGTTTCGATAAGAATATAAAATATCCGCATTTTTTTCAGGTGGTTGGTGTCACAGCTTTGTGGGTTGGATCACCTCCAGCATAAAATCCTGTGTGCACCACTGTGTCACAGTTTTGTGTCCTCACGGAGAGGACACCGTGCGTTGAAGGGTTAATGAGGCAAGTTTTTATGCCAGGAGACCAGCAGTCTGCATTCAACATACTGTAGGTTACAGTATATTGCGCCTAAGGCAACATCATCTTCGATACGGGCGTAATGGGCCGATGTTCTCTGCCCTAACGAGAATCAATTCAGTGTCAACAATACTTCTAGAAGGGTTCACATATATGAAGAGAGCCAGGTACCCTGTACTTCCCTCTAACATCATGAAAATGCACCATCACTGGGGGAAAGAAGTTGTTATGGTGTGGGCCCGGCGTGATGTTGGACGACTGCACGTCTTTCAGGGAAGCATTTGGACTGTTCTGAGGTATGTCTGAGATCTTACAGACCTATGTCAGAATCTTCAGAGGCGCTGTCGGTCCTCAATTCATTTTTATGGATAATAATGATTATCTACACAGGGCTGAGCTGGTTGGGGAACACTATGAAGCTGAAAATATTTAGAGGATGAAGTATATCTCCTGATCTGAAAACATAGAGCAAATCTGAATGGTTTGAGCTGCAATTGATCAGACCATTCGTGAGCTGCAATTTCTCTTGGTAGAGCAATTGCAGCTCACGATTCCCCAAGCAGAAAACTCTCCAGAGCTAAGAACTGTCTTCATAGAGAAAAGCAATTTATTGTTTTAAGACCTTATAAACGACCTCGTAAACAGCGTGAGAGTTTGTCGTGAGTTCTGCGTTGCCGTCAAAAGGAATCATACCCCATATTGAGCTCTCCACAGGTGTCATTTTGCAGCATCATTTTTAGACTATCTTGCTATGATGCACATTAATTCATAATATTGAGTTTGTGCCATTACCCTTTTGCTATCATCGTTTTTTTTTAATACTTTAGTGTACTTTTAAGTACAATTTCACTTAATTTGGTGCGCTATTTCTTGAGTTATCCGCGAAAGTATGTTTGTTTCTTAATTTTTGGACACTAATGTATAAAAATGTTCACTATATGCCAACGTTAGAGACGATCGAGGTTCGACCTCCTTCTCTGTCTGACTTTTAGTTCAACTGGTGCTGCTCCTACAGGCGAATCTAAAGAAAGGAACAAGAGGTAACGTATCGTTTAACATGTAATTATTACTGAACATTAATATATTACATAGAACATATTGTAAAATTATGTTAATTGGACGAGTTATTAACCATTATGTCAAAAATCAAATATTAATGAGGTGACTTTGTGACAGCGTCGGCTTGTCACAAAGTCTCCCAGTGGCGTAGTGAAGGGGGTGCAAGAGGTATATCATGCCCTGGGCGCCAGTTTTCTTCGCTACGCCACTGAATTGCTTTTCTGTGTTTTAACCTATAATTTCGTCTAGCAGTGTACATAACGATAATTTTAAATGCCAAGGACATACAAAAAGAACTTGGGGCTCGAAGAGGATGAGATTCTTACCCGAGCTTCGCCCACTCCGCCCACGGAAACAGAGTATGATCAAGGAGATCATTGTCTGTTAACTTTGAAATAGAAATTTTACCAGGAAAGGTGATAGAGACAAGACGGTGCAGTTGTCCGCGCAATAGAAAAAAGCAGAAACAATTGGAAGTGGCCCTCGAAACCCGAGTAGTTTTTGTATGAAACCGAAGTTTTGTTTCGTATTGATCCCCCAAAAGAAAACTAATTAATAGAAGACTCTCTTCAAAGTTATTGTTAAACTAATCTAAGATGTAAAAATTCAGACTGAAGAAGTAGTGAAAAAAATGATCATATTTTACGATACATCCAATTTGCTTTTCCCGACCTAAACGTATAATTTACTCTTAAATCTTTTAACTCTTTCATTTAAATTTGTAAAAATGGTTTCAAATACAAAGTATGTGGTGTGACTTTGAGATATTTCTTTGTCCCATGCATTTCTAGTACAAAAAGAGCTTGTCACAAAGTCACCCCGAAGTAGGAAGTAAGTTTGTGACAACTTTTAAGACTAATTATATTAAAAAACAGTTGAAGCAACGGTATTTATATATGTATACATTTTTGTTGAGAAAGGATGGGGTAACTCGAATCACCGGCTATAAAGTGAGGGTATCGAAAAATATTAATGTTACAGCATGGAAACATCAAAGTCTGTCACAAAGTGACCCCGATTTAAGGTAATTAGTTTATTTGTAGTAATGGACTGTACTAAAATCACACGAAATACACCGCTAAGTACAAGCTACCAATGGTAACCCTAGTAGCACTACTAGTTCAAAAGGCGTTGAAAAACTGTCTTTTGAACGTCTTTTGCACTAGTTGTGCTACAAGGGAAGTAGGTTGAAAATTGATGTCAAGATTTTGTAGAAGTGAGGCAGAAGAAACGTCAGAACAATGGTACTCTCAACCTTTTAACGCGCGGTGCCCTGGCCGTGAGGACACAACTCTGACATCTTGATTGTTTTCATTCACGAAAAATAAATTTGATTTCAATAAAATAATTAAGGAAGACATAGTTACAAGAGAATCCTTTTCTATTTAGCACATAATTTCCCATAAAAATCGTGATACGCGTACGCGCGACCAGCAAGATGGCGGTCGATCGTATCGCCCATCACGTCACAGATCTAGAGACCATTTTTTGACACAGCTGGTGTGCGCGCGCACTGCTAGTCCGTGTCAAAAAATGGTGCTAGATATGTGGCATGCGATGAACGATTCGATCGACCGCCGTGTTTCTGGTAGTCAAATCAAGCGATGGCAACGTCTGCCTTTTTTTCTAGCATTGGGAAATGGTTGCGGTTAAAAGTTGAACTTACCGACATCGGGCAGTTAATGAATGGGCAGAGTTTGTCCAGCCCCAGCAGGTATACGACAAGGACGATGATGCCTATTATGAGAGTGGTCGTGACCACGATGTTATAGAAGCTGTGCATGGCACCGTAACCGCAGTAAGCACCTTCGTTCTGGCAGATGATGCCGCATATCCCAATCACCTACAAACCAGAAAAAAAAGAACTTGTTAGTAATTTAAAAAGGAAGATAAATCATAGCAAAAGCATGAATTATAAATAATTTCCAGTACAATCTTTATTGCACACGTACTATTGCGTAAAGGAGCTGCAACGACTCATTCGTTGCTTCTTGGCAATGCCATGTTACTGGCAGGGCAATCGATGCAGTTGCCCAAGGCCCACAGATTTTAGAAGCCCTAAAATCTTTTATTTTCCACTTTTAAAATTTTACTATAAAATTACAAAAGATAAAAACATTCTCAAAAGTTATTTGTTTTTGACAATATATGGACAAGTAAAATACTTCAGATTTACACTTTTATACACTAATTTTTAATTAGGAATATTGTTTCGATTCGTTAAAATACTCGATAGCGATAGTCGATATAGCATTTCAACGTGACGTTTCACTGACATCACATACATATTCGCTTATTCCTTTCAGACTACTTAGAATAAAATTTTATGTTTGAAGGAAAAAAAAAAAAAGATATTTAAAACTTTTCAGAATACCAATTGAACTAAGGTCTGCCCACTCGGTCGACGTAGTCGACCTTGGAGCGTTTTTTGGCAGTGCCTAAAAAAGATTTACCAATTGTAAATCTTTTTTAGGCACAGGGGATATAATCTCGTGGGCGTTGGCCCTTTTTTTTTGGGGGGGGGAGGGGCAGGGCCCCCAGTTACCTTGACCGGGCTCTGCTTCCCGATATTGCTACCAGAGCGAACGAGTTGACTTCAATCAAAGCTAAAAGTACTTCTTTTTAATCATTATTCTTAGAACCTAAATATGTCTCAATCTTTTGTTTGCTTCTGTAAGAGATCTATAAATGTTGCGTGCATTATTTTCGACAAAAAACATGCTTAGACAGATTTATAAAATTTGTTTAGTGCGTCTCTTAAAATAAACTTTAAAGAGTGGCTGCCGACAGATCTTACCTCGATGTAATAAAAGACTTCCGGATCTACTTCTATAAAAAAAAAAAAAAAACTGCTGATGGTTTCACACTGTTTTAGCAGAGTACATGGCATCGCACATAGCTACAACATTCAGTGTCGTCAAAAATAAAAGTTGAATTTCAATCGGACATTAATAAGGTTGACAGTTAAATGTGAGCTCCAAAAAACCTTACAGCATGTTTTCATGGAAATGGGTGTGTGGATAATGATCATGCTATTAATTCGGAAAGGTGCGAGGTTTTTTGGCGCATACGGGGTTTAAAAAATGCCCTAAATTTGACTTGATCTAAGACATTGGTGGGCAAAAATGGCGCAAGGGTTACAGGATAATTATTTTTATTTATTTATTTGTTTGTTGCATAGCTTAAAAAATAGTTCTTTACGGAAACATTTTGCTTTATTAGATTTTCTATTTAGGTTAAACAAGCCTTTTCTTTTCTTTTTCTTTCTTTCTTGTCTTTTACTTTCTTTCCTTAAAAAAAAAACACAAAAAAATACCTTTTCGAAAGAAACTACCACATCTGCCACTTTATTTTCACGCATATTAAGTGATTTTTATTTTTTTCTAGACATAAGGCAAATATAAAATAAATTTATAAATGCAGACTTCAGATAATTTTCCCTGTCACATTTAAAATTTTTTCAGGTTTATAGCAAAATTTGAAAATTTCCCTAACTTTTTCTGTCAAAATATAATTTCTTTACTATTCCAGGTTTTTCAATTTTTGTTAGCTGCTGACTGCCCTGTATGTGTATACGTTAAAAAAGAAAAACTTCCCAGCATTCCGAGCTAACAGCATGATCATTATAAAAAGAACACATTTCCATGCAAACATGCAATGCCATTTTTACGTACAATTTAATTGTTTAAAATATTACTGTCAAATGTAAATGTCATTTTTTTACGGCACTGTAATACTAATTTTTAGGCAATCGATTCATGTTTTTAAGCCAGCCAGAACAAAGGACAGACAGACTAACCGAAATCATGACCACTTTTCAACTAACAAAAACACTCATACAAAGAAGTTGTGCATAGAGTTGCGGAAAGAAAATCTTTATTTGGTAATTAAATTTGTTGCTGTAAAATTTGGCCAAATTGAATAAAAAAATCGCGCTTGTTATTTTTATTTTTTTATTTATTTTTTGTCATAAATAAACTCTCGCCCCCTCACTTTCCAAAATGTTGACACGTCTCTGTTCAGTTGCAAAACTGTTTCATCATCTTCACCAGTACATTTTTGATAAGTACCTTTTTTGTGAGTGTTATTTTGTAAAGTTTTAAAACAATTTTACTTTTCAGCTTTGTTGGTGTTAAAAAGAGCACGTTGATATATCGGTTGATTTTAGAACGAGACTCCTACACTCTTGGTGATTTTTTTTTTAAATCTTAAAGGATTAAATAATGATATACGCATCGTTTTGTTTTGTATTAAAGCGATACTTCTGCCGTTCACAGCTACGCTACAATAAAACAGCAAACTTTCGTATTATAAGTAATCCTCTTTTATATATATATAGACTAGAACGATTAGTTTCCCATATCGTTTTTCTTTCTCCAGTAAAATTTAGAAAATGCTAGAGGTCACCTTTTAAAATCAACCCTAATATTATTAAATAAAATTAAAAGTCGGAATACGCTATTGAAATTAGTACGTATCCATTAAAATAAAGTTTTATTAAAAAAAAAAAAAAAACTAAACTACTAAATTTCTCAATGGTAGGTTAGAAATGGCCAAAAATTCTTGAGAAAAAGAAAATATACAAATGCATTTTGTTATTCAGTGTGTAAAAACATCCGTTTGTTACACCACTCATATCATTCAGATTTACAGAACTTTAAATAACTGCTATCTCTACTCTTTAAGTCAGCAAATGTCATTTCTGCCACTAATGTATTTTGCTCTCTCAAAAGTAACGATATTTCTAAACATTTCTGGCAAACACGTCAGAATTTATGAGCCGAACCGGTACCCGTTCCAAAAGAATTTTTGCTAGTTCCAGCTCATTTAAAAAGTCGTAAGCAATTTTCCAGGTTACTACTTCCACTAGGCGTGAAGTCACTTCTAAACATAACATTAGCGAATCCCAGTGTTTTTATTCTTTTTTTCCCTTTCTTCGTCAGTGAAAAACGACTAAAAGAATTTCTCTCTGCCCTACACGCCCACGCAATCAGAATGAGTACAGGTGAACTGTTGTTTCAAGATTTTTTTACATTCTTTGCAGCTGCAACAGCTGCTATGGGATTATTTAGTATTTCGTCGAATTATCACCGTGACATTGGTTTCATCTTCCCGTGTATTCAGATGATCGAGATCACTTCGATTTTGTTTTTGTACTGTCATAAAAGTCATTTCATAACTGAATTCTTTTTGTTCTTTATGCAATTGCTGGTACATAATGAAATATATTCGAAATGTACGCCTATTATATGATAGTTACGTTGGTTTAACAGAGTTCAGAGAAATTAGAACAACGCCTACACCGAACAAAATGTTTTGACGCATCAGCAAAATTATCCGGTTGAAATAGTGCCTATTAAAAAATATTAATTAACATTTATGTTTCTAAAACCGGCCGCCCAGGGGGTATAGTGGCTAAAGAACCATTTTATCACACATTGGGTCCGGGTTCGATTCCCGGCTTCGGGTTGGATGTTTACTTGTCCGTCCCTTCATAGGTGGTAACACTGACCGCCCACTGGCTGCCCCCCATAATAAAATGGCCAGTAATTCCGGCCTTAATAGTGGCACAAATACTTGAGCAGAGCCCGCCCATTAGGGAAAAAAACGTTTCTAAAACCACTGTTTTTTTGTTTTTGTTTTTATCCTAAGACGTTTGGAAAAGAAGTTAGCCATTTAAAACACACCATCAGCTGTCAACTAGCATCAGCTAAGAACTTATACTGAAGCAAATATACTGAGAGCAAAATATACTGAGAAAAATGTATTTTTCTCAGTATATTTTGTTTTTCGCATTTTCTTTTCACTACTAACAACATAACTTCTATATTAATAAAGATTTTTTATTGAAAATTTCAGTTTATGTTTTAGTTTTAAAACATCACTGGCTACGAAATGACCTAAAATATTTGTTCTCACATAATTATTCGCTTCTACTTTAATGTTTTTGTTGGCAACAGGCTGTCAAGTTGAAAAAATAGTCATATTAGTCACGTAATTTGTCATATTTTATGTCCTTGTTAAATTTCTCTTAGATTTTCTGTCATTTCAAATATCATTTTCATAGATGCCCAAGAATCATTCAGTACAACCGCTTTCCGTCATTTCAAATATCATTTTCATATATACCTAAGATTCATTCAGTACAACCTTGCTTGCTTGTGTGTGTGTGTGCGCGTACCGTGTTAGCCGTTTTGATAAATTTTAGTGAAAATTTATTTAAAAAAAAACATTCCTCAAAATGTATGATAATTATAAATCATTTTCTGGATATTTTTCTTTTTCTATTCTACAATTTACCTGAACATTATTTTTAAAAATCTAAATTTTAGTTTAAAAAACTGTCCTGGACGTAGGCGGATACCTTAACCAAAGTATTTGTTTAAATGGGTTCTTTAGTTAAAATCAACCAGATTAAATGATTGAATTAACAAAATGTGTTTGTTAACTGGTGTATGGCTCACTTAAGAAAATTATTTTGTTAAATGAGTATACGGTCGTTATACTGTTATTCTGAACGTCAGTTCAATGTAATGTAATGTAATGTAATGTAATTCTAAAATATCGACTTGTTAAATTCTTCAATATGCGATTTACGAACGATAAAAAAATTTTGATTACAGTTTCAGATCTTTAATATTTTTACAAAATATTATCATTTTTTCTCCCTTTTCAAATAAAATGATAGTTTATCGCATTGCACAATCGTTAATTTTAGAGACTAGTCGCTACAATGCACTTATCTTTGAACATTGCTGGAACTATTTGTAAAGAAAAGCATAATTATACCTAAGAAAAAAAAATTTAAGTTCTGGCGTATTTTCTTATAAAGACGGAACCCCCCCCCCCTTCTCCGAATCATTAACCCTTTCTCTTAGAGAGTTTATTTTATCTTATATCTTACTTACAAAAATTTCAAGCGGATCGTACGATGTAGATGTTATTGCGCTTTTTGGGCGTAACTTTTTAATCCTTTTGGAATAATAATGGTAAAAGTTCTATCCTGGAGTGGTTAGCCGGAAATGTTAGAGAATCAGTGATTAGCGTAATTACATGGTAGGATTAGATCTAATAAACAAATACTTCAACCGAAAAGGAAAACAGACGGGGCACAATATTTTCTCATTAAACTCTTGCGCTTCTATAGAAACAGCCAGCAATATATATCATCTGCTCCGTATACAAACTTAATTAAATGGCATGGTCGTTATTACGAAAAGGAGAAAGGAATGCTCTTTTTTTTTTCCTCCCGCGAATGCTTTATAATAGCCTCAATGCCATATCATTATTATCTTGGTTAACTGACGGTAGTCACGAGAGGGTGACAGCATCAGAAGGAGAAATCGTCGATTTCTCTCAGATCAGCAGCTCGTGGCCAGGATAAACCTTTGACGAGCGTTGGTTGCTCCGTGAAATCCCCCCTAATTTCATTGCTTTCACTGCCATTCGCAGAAGAAAAAAAGATCTGGAGTGACTCCACTCAACTTTCTGAACACTTACGATTAAGATTATTACCAAGCATTTAAATAAATTTTAATCGATGAATAATTCAAACATATATACCGAATTGAAGCTCAATCGAATGTGCCGTTTAAACGCTAGCGCACTTTTAAGAATTTCCTCCCATAGGTCATAATGTAAAAGAAATCTTTGTCGTAGCCCTGTACAAAAACTATAAGTCCTATACACACCAAAATCAATACCGGTCTTACGATGGTGGTTTATAACATATATTCCCAATTTGAGCTCAATCGAATGCACCGTTTAAACGCTAGCGCACTTTCAAGAATTTCCTCCCATAGGCCATAATGTAAAAGAAATCTTTGTCGTAGCCCTGTAGAAAAGCTATAAGTCCTATACACACCAAAATCAATACCGGTCTTACGCCAGTTGTTCACAACATATATACCCAATTTGAGCTCGAATGCTCCGTTTAGGAGTAATAAATAAGTTTGTGAGTACGTGTTCACTCACATACTCAAAAACACACATACACACACACATCTCGTAAAAATAGCATAAATGAATTCAGAAGACCCCAAAACGTGTAAATACACCAAAATCTCGAAGTCGAATTTTTTCATGATTACAATACTTTCCTTACATGGTGCATGTTCGGAAAGTAAAAATTGTTAAATGGCCCCAACGCTGAAAAAGTGCAGCCTTTGCCATCGGTCTGTTTACTCCCAATAACATGGCGACTCTGTGGTCTATTCGATCGACCACCATGCTTTCGGTAGTCAAACGGACAGATGGCAACGGCTGCACTTTTTCAGCTTTCGGCAGTCTACTATATCCATGTGAAAATGCGTGCGCTTCAAAGGGATAAAGCACTTTTACTCTCCCTAAGCGTCTTGGAAACAATGACATGACGAATCCAAAAGTTTCGAGGATGAGGTAAGGGCGATCACCAAAGTTGGGTCCAGGGCAAATGGAAATTCTTGCACCCTTGTGCCAGATCATTCATTTTCTAATAGACAATTGAAAAAAAAAAACAAAAAAAAAACACCAAGGTAAATCATGCTAAACACATCGATAATAATACATTTTCCAACACAATATTTTTACGCTAAATCTGGCGAGATTTTAGACAAGTCTATTTTCCGTTTCGCGCCCATTCCTACATAAAACTCTGCAGAACAAACGGAGAAAACAGGCGGTTTTCTCCGTTAAAAAGCATTATGGGAATCCTTGTTAAGACTGACGCGCAGTGATTGCACCCTGAAAAAACACCTTATTTCAGCGCTTCCCTGCTAGTCGCAGAAAAAAAAAATGGTTAAATGCTCCCAACGCTCAAAAAGTTCAGCCTCTGCCATCGATCCATTTAACTACCAACAGCATGGCAGTCGATCGAATAGCCCATATGGCGGCACAAGAGATAAAGAAGTTTTCTAACACAGCTGGCTGTACGCAAGGCCTTATCGCATGGGCAAATCGGGACTTACGGGCCCTTTCGAGTCGAAGGCCCTGGGCAATTTCAAATGTTGTTCTGAAATATTCTTTTTTATATCAAACTTTTATGAAAAATAAAACAAATTTCTTGGAGATTGGGGGCCCCCAAATTTATCAATGCCCGGGCTCCTGTTGGTCATAATCAGGCCCTGGCTGTGCGGCCATACTATTCCATCGAACGCCATATTGTTGGTAGTTAAATGGATCGATGGCTACGGCTGAACCTTTTCAGCTTCAGGCAGTCTATCCAGTCGGTCTTTTACAGTGATGTGAAAATGCTTGCACCTCAAAGAGTTAATACAAAAAAAGATTGCTCCTCCCTCATAAAATCGTTGGAAAATTCCAGCCAGTCAAATCAATGGCTGTAAGTTTAACAAATATGACGACAAGACGTTATAAAAATAGTACTTGCAATATTAAGCGGTATTAAGTGCAGTTAGAATGAATGTAAGGCTAATGGAATGATGTAAAAACTCATCGTTCGAAGTCCTGTGTGCCAAATACACGACAAAAGCAAGTGTCAAAAATGCGTGAAATGTAACGCTTACGAACGATTAACTAGACTGTTAGCAGTTTCAAAACACTTTTGATTCCCATGTCACCTCAGATTAATTAATTATTGTTCTCTTCTCAAATAAATTCACGAATTAAACAAGCAGAAAACTTGGCAAACTCAGCTGTTCTATTAAAATGAATTTAAAAAAAATATATTTTCTTCAACGAACTAAGGTTCGTTCACATGAACACGATCGCTCTGAACAATGCATTCAGTAGAGCTCAAATTTAATATACAGGGTGTCCCCAAAAAAAGACAGTAAAGAGCTTTCATTCTTTATCTATTAGATATAAATGGGCAATGTAAATTGAAAAAATATTCAAAATAAGGTCGGGAATAAGACTCCTCTCGTAAATTTTCAAAAAAGTTACACTTTTTTAATTTGTACTAGCTGCGTGCCCGTTCTCCGCACGGTAGGGAACGAAACTTTTTCTTATATGTATAATTCGATTTAATTCCGGTGATTTGGAATCTTAAAATAAGCAAAATGATTTGACTCTTCGCGTAAAGTTACTCCTTACTTATTCGCAAAGTTAGTATAAGTACTGACCTGTGACCATTGTTAATATTATGACGCAAAAAACTATGTCGGTGTCATTCACGATCAGAAAAGAAAAGCGTGACGGTTTTCAGTGAAAATTCCTAATTTTCAATATGTCTCATTTCTGCATCATACTCTTTTTTAGATTTAAGTTATGCCATTAATACCTTAGATACTACATGGAGAACCGTTTTATTTTGTAATTAAATAGTTGTGTACCCACTCTTCGCAAGGCAAGAGGAGAACATTTTCCTAAAATGTGATCAGAACTGCTTGTGACAAAACAGAATCTCCAAGAAAAAAGAAAGTTCTGTTACAGTCTTTTCTGTTGAAACTACCGCGGGATATATTAACGCGACGTAGAATTACTTAATGTTTTGTTAGCTGTGATGTAATACGGGTGTTAAAAATGAATAGGAGACTTAGTTTCACAAAATATTTATTAATGCGGTATATTGTGGTTTGATCAATATTGCCTTATCATATCTACTTACTATACTATCTTTTCTATCTACTTCTATACTATCTATTCTCATAACTATACTATCTTTTACTGATACCAATACAATATACTGTCGTTTTGCAACAGTTAATGCTTAATTTAAAGAAACGGTTTAGATGTAGGCGAATGTAGGCTTTTACTTTTTGGTGATTCCACGGAGATATACTATAGGAGTGGACACTCTCCATAGCTGTAATGTTAAACTTTTGGTACCCCAAATAAGTTTCAATTATGTAAACATTGGAAATCTAGTGACGTGCAGCGATCCTAGCGGCAAAAGAATAAAGCATTTCCCGTGCTGATTGATAACTAATTTTACTTGTTTTTAATTTTCCGACCTAGCATGTGAACGAGATTATGAACGCGAGCACTAAATTTAAAATATTTCTTTCGCTTTTGCTTACATGGTTGCCTTAGTAACAAATGTAT
Source organism: Cheiracanthium punctorium (assembly GCA_038373885.1). Classification (NCBI taxonomy): domain Eukaryota; kingdom Metazoa; phylum Arthropoda; class Arachnida; order Araneae; family Cheiracanthiidae; genus Cheiracanthium; species Cheiracanthium punctorium. Next base: position 47,193 of record JAWZYV010011876.1, read on the forward strand.
AAAAAAGGATTTAAAAAATGTTCTATCTTAAGATTATTAAAATATTGAGTTTATATTTGCTAACGAGTGTGCATATCGTGGCTCACAGAAAAGAAGTTTTCGTCTGCCGCGGTATATATTTACATTAGAAAATGGTGCGAGTTCTTAATGTAACATGAATTTAACATTTTAACATGAGTTTTTTAGCGGTAATTTAAAGCTGTGTTAAAATTTGTCACAGCATGAAATAAATGTAAATACTGCTTTTTTGAGTGTGATCGTCATTATAAATGAACACTTTTTAAATATTGCATTCACACATACAACATTCTTCTAAATTTACTACTATTTCTTAAAATACAGTTTTTGGGCAAAATAATAACACGACATTACATACATAATATTACTTCGCTTCGAAATTATTGCCTATATTAATTACGAAATAATATTCTAAGACAATTAGGTAATTAAAACACACCTGAAGACAGAATTTATATATCACGTTCATAAGACTATGTATTTCATATTTTTTTGAAGTTCCGCTAATTCAACGATCTCCATTTACTTCGTATCGATGGAAATATAAACAACCTGGATGCGCAGAAGCGGGAGATGCGCAGTTACCCAGTGTGCGTAGCGCCATCTGTTTGCAACAACAGCGTTATCCAACTTTCTAAGAGAATTGTCCCTTCCAATACATTTACCTTCGTGGGTGATTCTTTGCAATTTACGCATTAGCATAAACGATAATTATTTCAGTTTATGGTTGCCACTAAATCAGCTCTCCATAAATTTTTACGCATAGTTCTTCTCAGATTGGTGTATTTAGCACCAGGGGCCTATTATCGCACGGGCAAATCGGGACTTTTCCCAGGGGCCTCCGGCTCGAAATGGCCCCCAATTTCAAATGTTGTTCTTTTTTTACAAAAATGTTTATGAAAAATAAAACAAATTTCATACATGGGGGGCCCCAAAATTCATCAATTCCCGGGGCCCCCTGTTGGTCATAATCAGGCCCTGTTTAATACCGCAATATATTTCCTGCTATTCGAAAACGTGACCCGTTTAAGATCTCCATCGAAAATAATGCTGGATAATTCACTGGTGAAAAAACAGCATTCAATTATTTTTCTGGCAACGTAAAGTAAAATATAGAATTATTTCATGCGTGTCGTATGTTTTGCTTGTGAGTCCGTTATTCTGATTGAGTTTCGAAAGAGGTTTTAAACTTATGACATCAAAATCACGCACTTTTCACATGCGAAAACTCAGTTATTTTAAAGTAATTTTATTTATTTATTTTTCAAATGGCAATTTTAATAATTGTTACTGTCTCCAAGACAACCAAAACGCAAGATATCATACCGAAAATTTTAAGCTGCTAATATTGAAATGAAAATAATTCTTTACTTAAAAATTCGTAAAAAATCTCCTAATTAATATTTTCCTCTGGTTTTTCTTTTAAAAGAGGGCGAAATGTATGCTCCGTCATTTGACAAAATATAAAAGAGTTATGACGGATAGAATTCAAGATGCAGCAATTTAAAAAATATTTTACGAAAGTCAGCGTCAAATTTAATTTTATTTGAAAAATTCCCAAAAATCTGAAAATTATGTTACACAGTCCGAACAAACAATTTTTAAAAGAAAATTTTCTCCTCTATCCGATGATGTAAATTTCGTTTTCTTGCGAGTGTAATTACCGGCGTTATTACGTATTAAGCGAGAAAAATCGGTAAAAATAGGACAAAACATAAAATAAAACATTTTCTAATTCGAATTTAGAAAAAATCGCTCCGAGGCGTGTTAGGATCTGTCCTAGTGAAGCCGTATGCAAAATTTGGTAGGTCTGCGACCAACCGTCTCGGCGCAATGTGATCCAGAGACGCGCGCAAAAAGATCGGTGGTCACAAACTTGCCTACAAACCTACATAGCTACATACAATGTTTACTCTCGGATTTTATTATATACTAGCTGCGTGCCCGTTCTTCGCACGGTAGGAAACGAATATTTTACTAAAATCTAATCGTAACTATCTATGCAAAAGCAAAATGTCAAAAAGTTCAAGTAGTCCTTTTGTTGAAACTACCGTGGTATATATTACGCAACGTAGGATTATGGTTTAGTTAGTTATAAGACGATCGTTGAAAAATAATGAATATAACGCTTTTAATTTCACGAAAAAGTTATTAACGTGGTATACTGTTCTTTAATCCATATTATCCAAACAAATCTACTATTACTACCAAAGATAAAAATGAGAATACTATCTATTACTTATATTAATATTATCTATCTTCGTTTCTCAGTCTTTAATGCTCGATTTAAAGAAACAGATTAGATATTTTAAACAAATGCCTTTGCCAATGATGCCTTTCTAGTTTTTGGTGATTCTGTGAAATTTACGCATTGCCATTAAACAGATCTCCATATATTTTTAAGCATAATTCTTGTCTGATTGGCGTATTTAGCACAGCAAAATATTTCATCTCGCAGTGGTGGAAAACATCCAAGCTGTACCAATTTAAATATTATTTAAATCCACTATGGTTCAGACTCGTGAAAACATCAAACTGTGTAATCTCGAGGAACTATTTGGAATCGCTCAAATTGCGAATAGGGTGTTAAATTGTGTTGCAGAGTTTACGAATTTCAGACAACTTTTAATTTATGACGTCACGTTCTGACCAGGGTAGTCGAATTTAGTCATTTCGTGCAGTAGTTTTCAAGCGGAGTAATATTGAAACATACGACGTTGAAAAACTCTCGCTTGCAACAGAACTTTATTAAAGTTAATTTGAGAGATATTGGGGTTATTCCTAGCTAATTGCTATTTCAAATATTTTCCGTATCCATATTGCTAATGATGTAACTTTTCTGCATGAGCTTGTTAAGTTGCTAAAATTTAACAAAAAAAGAGTATATCTAATATAGATAATATACCGCCAAAAGTCGTCCAAATTTGGCGACATTTTGCACGATTTTTGGGAATACATACAACGACCGTCGTCAAACCGATAGCGAATACTATGAATTATGTTAATTAGTATTTTGCATCTTGTGCCGACATTTGAATTTCCCACGATTTAAAAAAATGCAAGATTCCTTTCGTTATTATGGTTTCTGAAAAATCACAAAGCTCAAAAATCGCTAAGGGTAACACGCGCATTAAACAAAATACTTTGAATTTTTATAATAGTAATTTTTGCGTCAAAACCTTTTAATGTAATTAGATTTCTAACTCATTTTCATGAGGTCAAAATGACATCATTCTCAGTTGCGATATCTAACATGAATTAGTGAAAGAAGAAAAAGAAAGAAAAAACACGTTATTTTATTTTCTATAAAATCTGATAATCTGGGTGGAAGCTTTTTATTTCGCTCGTGGTGTAAATTTTTTGTCAAAACTTGTTAACCAGTATTTTTAATGCATTTTTACAGTGACATAAAAATGACGTCAGTCTCACTTGAATTATTGAAAGTAATAAATAAATAAATCTATGTTAACTATGCTCACGAATGTGCTCAAATCGGTTATTTGAGTAGCTTTCTACCCTCAAAATTGCGAAAAATTGTAAAAAAAGTTAGAGAACCCAGACGAACAAACAAACAAACATACTTTCACATTTATATAATAGATTGCATGAAAACTTCGATTATTTTTAAAGAAGCGCAGATATGTTAATGTTCTATTTTTTTAATATTTAATACCTTTTCATTTTTCGAGTTTTAAGAGATGTAGATATTAATGATTTCACTTATTGTTATATTTAACAACTTAAGTGGCAACAATGGATTCCGTTACTACGGAAAGTGTAGCAATCTTTAAAATAGAACATGAAATGAATTATTCATGTTTACTTTGCTAGAACTGCCATATTGGCGTAAATTTCGCCAATTATTATTATATTATTTAATTATATTAATTAACGCCACAAATTGATGGTAAATAGCTAAAATGAATCACAAATTAAACTTAACAACAAATTCAAAAATTTACTTTCAATCCTTACAATACCCACAATTTTTACCGGGCTGAAAAACCATTCTTATTCACCTCCAAAAGCAAAGAAAAATGAAAAGAATTCCGATTTTATTACACCTTGTTTGGTGGGATTAAAAAAACAATATCCAAGCATACGCTCATAATATCGACTCATTCCAATCGTAGAATGTAATTAGCAGCACAAACGCGAGAACACACTCTATTAAACACAGCGTTACACTATATTTGAATATTTATCGCCAGCTTTGCTAAGAAAGGTAAAGTAGGAATTAACATACATTTTAATTTGTAAAGCAAAAATTTATTAGACAGTATTAGTTATATGCCTTTCTAACAGTTACCAGGAAAAGAAATTTCCGTAGCACTGCTTTAACGAATAAGAATCAATGATTTTTTACACATTCGATCGCCAAAATGCCAACATACACCATTTTGCGAGATTTTTTTCAAGGAATCATTTGAAGCATTGAAATAACGGCAACCAAAATGGGAAATAGTAATCTATCACTCATATGGTTTGATCGCCAAAGTACAACAGGCATCTACTTGAAAAAGAGCAGTATTTTAAATTATTAACTATGTGTCAATGTATTTTATTCATCGTTAACTATGATGTACAAAATGCGAGAATTTCAATTACCTTAAATTTGGCGGAATTTTTCCTCACTTTAATCAATTTACTTAATTTGGTGAAAATTCTCAAGTTAGATCGTTTAAATTCGCCTTAATAACTGCATTATTTCTGCACTAATCACTGCTAAATTAAAAAAATTAAAGCTAAACTCTAATAAAACCTACACTTGTTTTTAAAAATAATATTTCGGTACGCTCTCAGTAAATTGCCAAGCTTAAAACTGTGCAAATCGGTAGAACCTACTACTTTCTCAAAATCGCCAAATCAGCCATTTTTTCCCTCCAAACTAAAAAATATACATATTAGTCTCGGAAATCTCTCATTCCCTTATTCTTTTACACACAAAAAACATTGAATTCCTGCTCTGATTTCACATGCACGCAATACTTTAATTAAAAATAACTTTGTAAATAATCTAAACAGAAAAAAAATCATTATTTTTTTATTTTTACTGCAGGAGTCTAAATCATTTAATAAAATAGCCAAACATGGCAACCTCGATGCTTATTTTATTTTTACTGCAATTTATTAATAAAATGCAGCATATATAAATTATGCTGCTACTTTTTTGACTGCAGGGGTTACAATTGCGGAATTACGGAGATCAAAAATTAGCGTTTTTGACAGGTTTTTTATCAATATCTTCTAAAATAATTCGAATTTCGAAATTTAAATTAGCGGAAGACCTTCCTCGGAATTTTCCGAATCTGTGGACACCTCGATCGAAACTCAACTCCCAGCCGTTTCGGAGGAGATGATGCTACACACAGACAGACAGACAGACGCGTACAGATTTTGATAGTATAGATAAAGATAGGCGACCCCTGTACAAAAAATTCACAATTAGTAAAATGTGCCCCATACACTAACGAAGTGACATACACGATTTTAGAATTCTATTTTAAAAAGTGTCAGAGATATGAAGACAAATATAACGCTGACTTAAACCACTTTTCAATGTTTGCAGTAATTAGTAGTAAGTTATAGAGAAACATTATTAAGGTATACCTAATAAATACAATAAAAAGCCTACAATAATTTAGTTTAAGAAATATTTCAACGCCGCGGATAATAAAAACTTCTTCATTGTACATTTTTGGGGGGTCATTAGTCAACATTTTCGGGCCACTCTTCCGCACAGTTAAAATAAAATTAAAAGACATTGCTGAAGAAAATATAAGTTTAAAATTATGTACTCAGATATCATAAGAACAAAAGTAATCACCGAGATTAAAAATAATTTTACTTATCGATGCAACGTGATTCCTGATTTCTTTTGTAGTTTAGACCTCGTAGAACACCCAACGATGCAACAAATAGTCATATTAAAATAAAATTAATAGTAAACATCCAAAAGATTAATCGAACGCACTGAAGAACACATAGTAAACAACGCAAAAACGTGGGTTTGTTTCAGCTTAATTTGCAAAGCGCGCGCTGTCTAGGGTTACTGGAACTGGAGGCAGTTTTCGCTAAGGTGAGCCATCTCCATTATATCTAACCTCCTTGACATACACACGTACACCAGAAGTCGCCAAGCTTCGTGACTTTTGGCGTAGTTCTTGAGGGAGGCACTTGACCGTTATCGGACCATTACCTAACTAAATGGTAGGGCGGCATTGCGCTTGAAATGGATGAGTGTCCCTACAACTGCCATTGACCGTAATATGTTGGAAATCTTTTGAGTGTTCCTGTAGCAGAACTGTAAATGATAAAGACGCTCTTTTCGATGGAAAAATTCATTTTGTAACCTTTAACAGCATATATCACTTCTGAGACGTTTGAAGTAGCCTAATACCTCCAAAATACGCTTTAATGAATTTCTGCCCACAGAGCATTTAAAATCTTTTGGGCGGTCCTGTAGATAAATTATTAAGTCGATTGGGACCAAAACTGTATTAACATCCAGTGTCATCCACTACAAGTTAAGCAAAAATGTATTTGAACTTGAGTGGATGAATAAAAAAGTATTTTATTAACGATTGAAAATTTGAACAAGATATATGTATATAGGGAGAGTGTGAACTAATAGTAAGAATTGAAAAATAAATACCCAGTATTATTTTTTTCTCTGAGGGCATTGTTGTTCAAAGTTATATTGTTTTTACTACCAAAATTAATTACACCAAAGTAGTACAACGAAACCTCTCAAGCTGGACAGTCCCGTAACTTGGACCTCCCCTAAGTCGGACACTTTTTTGTGGAATGGAACGTGTCCATAATAAAGAAATAATTGTACCTCTATAAGTTGGGCACTTTATGATTGAATCGCAGGTGTCCAACTAAAGGAGTTTTCATTGTAATAATCAATTAATTAATAACTAAAATAAATGATTTAGTTAATTGTTTTTGACGATAATTACATTTCTTACTAATTATTGCTAATTACACACATTTAAGTTACATTACTACAAAAAATGAGAGGACCCCCCCCCCCCACTTTTTTTCTCAGGACCACACCACTGGGTGGCATCCGTTGCTAGGGGGAAAGGAGCTTCAGTATATCTTGCAAAGGACCTCGAAGTCACACTCGGTCCTAATTTTACTCTAAGCTACAATGCAAATTTTGCATCGCACAAGAAGTCAAGGGTAATCGAGAGCGCCTGCACAAGTAACGTCTGCGAAATGCATCAAAACAGATTTAGTATTACAGTCCGAGTTCCGATAATTAGAGTTGGCTGGGACCGACGGACGCCGACTCGGATCATGCGGATTGCATTATAAAATCGAAGAGAAAAATTCAGTTTATGTTCCGTACATGAAGAGAGATCAAATAGAAAATAAATAAATGAATAAATAACGAGCAGACTAACTTGCAAATTTAAAATGTATTGTTACGAATTTTTGGGGTATCCTGCTGTTCTGGGGGTTTTAAATAGTTTAAAATTCGTTTTCTATGCGTCAAATAGTTAAATTCTGCTTTTTGTTGCATCAAAATCGATCAACTAGAACGCGAGATACGGAGTTTTGGGTTTCCGTATTGGTTTGAATACCATTTTCTAGAAATCTCGAGAAATATTGGTCCTAGGTCTTCTGTAACCTCACTTTAGGAGACATTTTTGGTGCATAATTTGGCGATATTTCGCCAAAAGTCTCCAAGCTTGGCGACATTTTTGTTATTTGGCGCGATTTTCCCAATAGACTTGTAAATTTGGTCTTTCTGCATTAACATGCATAATAGCCTAATATTTCTCTTCCATTACGAAATCATTATCAAGTCCGTTCTAGTAAATTCCACGGATGGATCTCTCTGGAATCTTCCACGGTGTTCGTCGAAGTCTATAAAAGCAGCAGGCTCCTTCAGTTTGAATCAGTGTTCATTGAGCTCTCGTCGAGTGAGTTTGCTGTGTTACGCTGTAGAAGCGGTGTTTATGCTTGCTTTTCGAAGCTGACTTTTAAGTGCTATGTGTAAATTCTCCATTGCTGTGCCTTAAGGGATTGTGTACGATATCCCTTGTATATTTCCACTGAATTTCGCCTGTGGAAGTGTTTTATTTTGTGTGAGAATTACAGCATTTGTGAAAACTTCGGTACTGAGTGGACTGTTATAAACGAGCTACTGGCCGTTAGTGCCTGTGATTTTTCTACAGCTGAATGTTCGACGAAGTTCTAGAAGCAATAAAGTTTGTATTCCATCCTGACAAGGGGACTCTTTTCTAGAACCTTCTACACCTACTGGACTTTAGAACGACGAACCCAGGAAACAAGCAGAGTGTTCTGCAACAGTATTTTAAATAGCATCACACTTACTTTATTTAAAAAATTAATCTAAAGTGGTACATTTTTGTGCAGAATGTTTAGCGTTACCTCGGATTAGCGGGACTCTAATGTATTGTTGTTATTATTTGAACTGAAGCCAGAACAGATGATCATGTCAAATCCATCGGTTATATGACGTTTTCTCACACAATTTTATTTAGGCATACATTAAACGAATAGTTGACATTAATTGAACCTTTTTGCTTCCTTCGCCGAAAAATTCTGCGGTAGAGATCGTTATTTTGAGTCGCAATAATTTGACAACCGGGAAGCAACGATGAACACAGAAGAAATAAAAATATGTTAAATTATCTCCAGTTCTCACTGCAATTCATTTACATTTGTTTGTATGTTTGTTTATTAAAACTCACTCATATAATACACAATTTTTTAACTTTTAAAGCTTGGACAGAAATTTCTTTTGGGAGAAGTCATTTTTAATAAATCTTATTTGACGCAAACAAGCTGTAAGATTAAGCAAAATTTTACTATAAATAAACCAATGTGAATTTTTGGGGAGCGGCTAATTTATGGAAAAAATCTCATTTTACCTATTGAAAGTGTACAATAAAACAGAATATTACATTTCAGCAACCCTTTTATTTTTTAGCGGTGGGGTGAAAGCTAGAGCCCCTTAGCCCCCTCCTCTGATATCGCCATACTGCCCCGTTTCATACTGAAGCTATGACAGGTTTTCGCATCAGCGAGTGGCGTGGCCCGTAATGGTTCTCTGTTTTGGATTTTGCAATACAGCTCGAAATCCACGTGCCTTTTCATTCAAGGCCGTGTTTTGAAGCTGCCGGCGTATGGCAAGTAAAAAATCTGGCACGTATTCAAACTTCGCTTTCCCCCCCCGGCAAAATCAAAAGGCAAGCTTCGTCTTCCGGATTCCTCGGTTTTTAGCACGAGTTAACGGTTATCGTTATTTGTTATTTCTTCTATAATTAATTGATGCTGCGAAATAAAATTAGGTTACTATTATAGTCCAGTAACTTTGTCGTCACAAAGGGGGTGTACCTAATCAGGCAGTTCTGATTTTTTGCTGAGTTGCTCATGATGCTGTACCCAAGTTTTCGAACTCGGAGTCGAACGCAACTTTTTCGATTATCGAAAAAAAGAGCAAACTTTTATACATTTTTTCCGTTTTTGCCGATTTTGACTACAAAGAACTATTTTTTAAATTTTCTTATTTACATTTTTAAAATAGACTAAATTTGTTACAATTTGATATCATACCAAAATGGTCACTGTAAGTCCAATAGTTTCTGATATAGAGAATTTCAAAATTTTCCTTTTTTTATGTTTTTAAAAAATCTTGTATTTTTTTTTTCATTTTTTGGCCATTTTTGCCTTGAAGAAGAATTTTTTTCAGGACAACTTATTTAGAATTATAAAATCGACTGATTTTGCCATAATTTGATACCAGAATGGTTACTGTTAGTCCAATAGATACAGCCTTTCGAATTTCTCCCTTTTTTACTTTCCAAACATGTACCATGTAAGGAAAGTATTGCAATCATGAAACAATTCGAATCCGAGATTTTGGTGTTTTTACACGTTTTGAGGGCTTCTGAATCCATTTATGCTATTTTTACTTTCCGAACATGTACCATGTAAGGAAAGTATTGTAATCATGAAAAAATTCGAATTCGAGATTTTGGTGTATTTACACGTTTTGAGGTCTTCTGAATTCATTTATGCTATTTTTACGAGATGTATGTATGTATGTGTGTGTGTGTGTATGTGTGTATGTGAGTGAACACGATAGCTCCTGAACGGCGCATGCGATTGAGCTCAAATTGGGTATATATGTTATAAACCACCGTCGCAAGACCGGTATTGATTTTGGTGTGTATAGGACTTATAGTTTTTCTACAGGGCTACGACAAAGATTTCTTTTACATTATGGCCTATGGGGGAAAATTCTGGAAAGTGCGCTAGCGTTTAAACAGTGCATTCGATTGAGCTCAAATTAGGTATAGATGTTATAAACCACCATCGTAAGACCAGTATTGATTTTGATGTGTATAGGACTTATAGTTTTTCTACAGGGCTAAAACAAAGATTTCTTTTACATTATGGCCTATGGGGAGAAATTCTTGAAAGTGCGCTAGCGTTTAAACGGTACATTCGATTGAGCTCAAATTGGGTATATATGTTATAAACCACCGTCGCAAGACCTGCATTGATTTTGGTGTGTATAGGACTTATAGTGTTTCTACAGGGCTACGACAAAAATTTCTTTTACATTATGGCCTATGGGGGAAAATTCTGGAAAATGCGCTAGTGTTTAAACGGTACATTCAATTGAGCTCAAATTGGGTATATATATTATAAACCACCGTCGCAAGACCTGTATTGATTTTGGTGTGTATAGGACTTATTGTTTTTCTACAGGGCTACGACAAAGATTTCTTTTACATTACGGCCTATGGGACGAAATTCTTGAAATTGCGCTAGCGTTTAAACGGTGCATTCGATTGAGCTTCAATTTGGTATATATATTTGAATTATTCATCGATTAAAATTTATTTAAATGCTTGGTAATGATCTTAATCGTAAGTGTTCGGAAAGTCGAGTGGAGTCACTCCAGATTTTTACGAGATGTATGTATGTATGTGTGTATGTGTGTGTGTGTGTGTGTATGTGTGTGTGTGTGTGTGTATGTGAGTGAACACGATAGCTCCTGAACGGAGCATTCGATTGAGTTAAAATTGGATATATATGTCATAAACCACCGTCGCAAGACCGGTATTGATTTTGGTGTGTATAGGACTTATAGTTTTTCTACAGGGCTACGACAAAGATTTCTTTTGCATTATGGCCTATGGGGGGGATTTCTTGAAAGTGCGCTAGCGTTTAAACGGTAGATTCGATTGAGCTCAAATTGGGTATACATGTTATAAACCACCGTTGAAAGACCGGTATTGATTTTGGTGTGTATAGGACTTATAGTTTTTCTACAGGGCTACGACAGATTTGAAAGATTTCTTTTACATTATGGCCTATGGGGGAATTTCTTGAAAGTGAGCTAGCGTTTAAACGATACATTCGATTGAGCTCAAATTCTGTATACATGTTATAAACCACCATCCTAAGACCGGTATTGATTTTGGTGTGTATAGGACTTATAGTTCTCCTAAAGGGCTACGACAAAACTTTCTTTTATGTTATGGCATAATGGCATATGGGGAGAAATTCTTGAAAGTGCGCAAGCGTTTAAACGGTGCATTCGATTGAGTTTCAATTTGGTATATATGTTTGAATTATTCATTGATTAAAATTTATTTAAGTGCTTGGTAATGATCTTAATCATAAGTGTTCGGAAAGTCGAGTGGAGTCACTCCAGATTTTTTACTTTCCAAACATGTACCATGTAAGGAAAGTATTGTAATCATGAAACAATTCGAATCCGAGATTTTGGTGTATTTACACGTTTTGAGGTCATTTATGCTATTTTATTCATTTATGCTATTTTTGCGAGATGTATGCATGTGTGTGTGTGTGTGTGTGTGTGTGTGTGTGTGTGTGAGTGAGTGAGTGAACACGATAGCTCCTAAACGCGACATTCGATTGAGCTCAAATTTGGTATATATGTTATAAACCACCGTCGTAAGACCGGTATTGATTTTGGTGTATACGAGACTTATAGTTTTTCTACAGCGCTACTGCAAAGATTTCTTTTACATTATGGCCTATGAGAGGAAATTCTTGAAAGTGCGCTAGCGTTTAAACGGGACATTCGATTGAGCTCAAATTCGGTATACATATTATAAACCACCATCGTAAGACCGGTATTGATTTTGATGTGTATAGGACTTATAGTTTTTCTACAGGGCTACGACAAAGATTTCTTTTACATTATGGCCTATGGGGGGAAATTCTTGAAGGTGCGCTAGCGTTTAAACGGTACATTCGATTGAGCTCAAATTGGGTATACATGTTATAAACAACTATCGTAAGACCGGTATTGATTTTGATGAGTACAGGACTTATAGTTTTTCTACAGGGCTACGACAAAGATTACTTTTACATTATGGCATATGGGGAGAAATTATTGAAAGTGCGCTAGCGTTGAAACGGCGCATTCGATTGAGCTTCAGTTTGCTATATATATTTGAATTATTCATCAATTAAAATTTATTTAAATGCTTGGTAATGATCTTAATCGTAAGTGTTCGGAAAGTTGAGTGGAGTCACTCCAGATGTTTTATTTTTAGTTCAAAAGATACAGCCTTTCAAATTTCCCCCTTTTTACTTTCCGAACATGTACCATGTAAGGAAAGTATTGTAATCATGAAAAAATTCGACTTCGAGATTTTGGTGTATCGACACGTTTTGAGGTCTTCTGAATTCATTTATGCTACTTTTACGAGATGTATGTATGCATGTGTGTGTGTATGGGAGTGAACACGATAGCTCCTAAACGGGGCATTCGATTGAGCTCAAATTGGGTATATACGTTATAAATCACCATCGTAAGACCGGTATTGATTTTGGTTAGGGCTTATAGTTTTTCTAGAGGGCTAAGACAAAGATTCTTTTACATTATGGCCTATGGGAGGAAATTATTGAAAGTGCGCTAGCGTTTAAACCGCAGATTCGATTAAGGTCAAATTGGATATATATTGTTATAAATCACCATCGTGTCACTGGTATTGATTTTGAGGTGTATAGGATTTATAGTTTTTCTATAGGGCTACGACAAACGTTTCTTTTACATTATGGCCTATGGGGAGAAATTATTGAAAGTGCGCTAACGTTTAAACGGTACATTCGATTGAGCTCAAATTGAAAAAAACTAAGAATTTTTGCTGAATTATTCATAGATTAAAATTTATTTAAGTGCTTGGTAATGATCTTAATCGTAAGTGTCCGGAAAGTCGAGTGGAGTCACTCCAGATTTTTTATTCTTTTAACACTGAAGTGCTTTTTCGTTCAAGCCGGTATTTTCTGCCGACATAATTTATGGTCAGATTTACTTTCCAATCGGCCATGGTGCTAGGATATCTGAGTGCTTAAAGGCCCTATAAAAGGCTTAATACTTCATTCGTTACACGAGCTCCCCATAGCAACAATTTCTATTGTAAAAAAATATTTATGGAATTTAAACTTTAAATGGAGTCTTTGAAATTTGATAACTGAGAATATTCCTTTGTAGCATTAAGCAATTTTTTACCTTAAAGAAAAATTCTCGCGGGTTTCAACAGTATTTATAAAACACTGCAAAATGCAAACCTGCAGAATGTCTCTGCAGAGATGCAAGCGAGGAATGACAGAAAGCGTACTCTCTCGGTGGACTTTGGGATTGGTCTATCTTTAAAATACTTGCAATTCAGTGGATACTTACAGAGTTGACACTGCTACTGCATGTAGATGTTCGTCCATCTCGTATCATCAGAGATGAATCAGATGCAGAAAAGATCTGTCGCTGGTTTTCGCAGAACCCTGCATTTCCAACAACAGATTTCATGATATCCATCAGTAGTGGGAAAGTTGGTGGAGCAAATGTCAAGTGCCATACGGATCTTCAGATCGGAAAAGAATCTGTGTTGTCAACTGTTGGGCAAAACTTCCAGGAAGTAACATTGAAACGGAAAAACAACATGTTGACCCTTTCTTCTGATATCCGAACTATAAGTATTGGTGACAGAAAGGCGATCATCAATCCTTTAACACTGTTTCACATACTCTAGCCATCTTGAAAATGTCTGATGAAGAACTGAAAAACATTTTCATCTATGAGCTGTCACCTTTCCCAATGTCACTATTCAATGAAGAGTGAATGAGAAAAGGCATGACATCTTCCTTCCACAAAGTATTCCAACCTGTTAACATATATGAGGAGCAAGGAACAGCGAAATTTGTGATGGTTGATCGTGGCTCTCTGCTTCACAAAGTAGTGAGGCCTCGAAATGCTTCATTTGGGTCTGTACCTGACAGATACATCCAATAACTCACTATGCACTTCGGATCAAATGTACCGGTAGGCTATCCAACTGATGCTGCAGAAAAAAGCACAAAGAGCTCTGAGCGTATTCGCAGGGCTAAATCATTTGCATATCCTGAAGTAATCTTGAATGAAACAACCATGGCTCAAGTTCCTTAAGAGAAGTTTTTGTCAAATGTAAAAAGCAAAATTCGTGTCATTAAGTTCTTAAAAGACGGAAACAGGAAAAGAAAATATTCAAATCCTGCAGCCAAAGGAAGATGCTGACCGATTGATCGTCACAACAGCTATCGCTCTAGTCTCAGAGTACGATACTGTGATAATTGCTGGTGAGCAGGGGCGTAGCCAAGGGGTGGGGGGTTAGGGGGGTCATAACCCACCCCCATGAGAAATTTTTTTGCCATACAAAATGTATTATTCTTCACTACATTATCACACATATGTATACATATATATATGAGTTGCAATAGTCGTAAACACCCCCCCCATGAAAAATTTCTGGCTACGCCCCTGCGGTGAGGATGTCTATTTATTGATTATTCTCCCTGGGATTACACAACTCTGCGGGAGAGAGATCTTTTTCAAGAAATGTGGGAGAGGCAAAAATCCTGATGTAATTTATTCCAACATCTCCTCGCAGCATGCGTCAAAATCTGAGCTCTTTCTTTTCTTTCTCTCTTTCAGTGGGTGCGATTCAACGTCGCCGTTCTTCGGCTAAAGAAAAACAAAGCTAATTTCAACTATTGAAAAACATCCAGACCTCGAGAAAAAGGCTGCCGTTTTTCTAGACGCCAAAGCTAAACTTGACGAGGTAGCTGAAGCAGGTTAGCAAATAATACTTGCTCTTTATGGAGTACATGGTACACAGAACCTCGGTGAGCTTACCTATCACCGCCGGCTCAAGATGCTGCACGTTTTCATTCTGTGCGCACATACCACCAGGTACAAAAAGTTTTCGTATAAGTATATTTATTTAAATTCTCCTTTTCATGTTATTTTTAAACTATACATATACAATACTGTTACAGGTTCAAAAGTATTTGGGAGTTGAGAAGAACCCTCTGGATCGGGGGTGAGTGTGCCCTTCTGAAGGTCTTTAGCCCAAGATGGAGATGCGGCCCCTCAGTTTCTCTTAATATTTCATTCAGCTGCAAGAAGGGTTGTGGAAACGCGTGTAGCTGAAGAAGACGGGTCTGAAATGTTCTGCAGGACAACGCTTTCTGGATTGATGACACAGAGACAATCCAGTTTCAGAAGATCCTGCTTATGCTGTAGCCCAACCGGGATCATAAAAAAGAGCAAAACTATGTTGAGTTGTTTTTTTATCAGTATCGAATCAAAAAAAAAATATATTAGTGTAATTGATTACTTCAAATAAAAATATTTTATTTTTATTTTTTGGACCTTGTTTTATAAAACGCTTACATTTATGAAAGGGGTGCACCGATACTGCATATTGAAATCTATATACAATATCGATACTGATATATAGAGTTCTGAAATTGAATTGGAGGGTGGGGATGGGGGGAGGGGAGGTACCCTGTGAGTACCTTTAGACCTCCGTTTAGTTCATTATTTAAATTCTACTTAATAGGGGAGTGCTAACTTAGAAAAGAAGTAAGTTTTTCTTGGTTGGAATTCATCCAATATCACTAAAAAACACAGAATTAAAATTTTTTGGGGAAATTTTGAAAGGCTGTATCTTAGAAACTGTTGGGCTTACAGTAATGATTGCAAAAACTGAAAAAATGTAAATGATTTTGGAAAAAAAAAAAATTGAGAAAGGTTGTATCTTTGAAACTATCGGACTTACAGTGACCATTCTGGTTTTAAATTGTAGCAAATTTAGTTTACTGTAAAAATGTAATGAATAGTTGTCATGAAAAAGCTGTTCTTATGGTTCAAAATCGTCAAAAATGTGCTGTTTTTTTTTTCGATATTTGAAAAAGTTGCGTTCGATGTCCGAGGTAGAAAACTTGGAATATTGATTGGGTCAACATCAGAAAAAAATCAGAACTACCTGACTTGATGCGAGGTTCGATGTACAAAATTACTAGACTATTACCGGTGTCGGTAGTTCTAAGTATAGGCGTCACCGAGATCTGGATTATTGGGGGAAGATATGCAGGCCCGCAACAAGAAGGGGCAAACAGGCCTCGTGTCCTCAAGCACCAAATCAGTTATGGTTACATTGATGGGGGCTCCGCAATTAAAGTTTGCACCAGGTGCCATGCTAAAAGGTGCGCCAAAATTGACATTTACACTATATGGAAAACGAGAAATTAAACGACATTTAATTAAAAATTTTGCTTCATTCTTTATTTCATACGATTTATGCAGTGCCGCAACTAGAGTTTACAGCACCCGGGAGAAAACTTAATTTTACCGCTTCTTTCTGTGGAACCACAAAGAATTTTGTGCCCCCCCCCCTTTCCTTAACACGGCACCCGGGCCACGTGCCCCGTTTGAACCCTCAAGTTGTGACCCTCATCTTATCTATCACGGTAATGTGTAAAAAAGATGAACTCACCCAGACATTAGGTTGGTAATATTTCAATTAGAAATAAAAATAATTAATTTTATAAATCTAAATAATCATAAACACGGAAGATTCGGCATTCGACTCTCATCCGAGTAGTGAACGGTCAAATACTCTAGAGATATTTTGTACAGTACATCACTGTCAAGTGGCGCAATCAGGATTTTAGTTTAGGAGGGGGGGGGACTACAAATAGTGTTAAACTTGGTTATAACTACCAGAGTCGTAGCAAGTGTCATGAGCGCACCTTGGCAAGGTTTTAATTTTGCGCCCCTAAGACTTCTTACTTCTATTATGTAAGAAAAGTTTGCAAAGTGAGCCCTTCTGAGGCTTGCACACCTGGCCAGCCCCCAGCTACGGGACTGAGAATGACCTCGTTTGCAAGTGATAATTCTCTTATAAACTTTAAAATATTCTGTGTCATCGCCTACACAGTACTAACCATAAACGTAACTCTGTTATAACACCATAAATAATTATTTGATATCTTCAGTGGCGTTATAACTAGGCTTGCCAATTTTTAAACACGGACTTGCGGGACTTTGGGGATTAAAATTCGGGACGTGGCTAAAAAAAGCGGGATCCAGCTTAATAATTACAGCAAGGCGAGAAACACAATTAAAACCAGGTTTAATTTTTACACTTTAAATAGTTTTATTGGATATCATACTTACTACTTTGGCATAATTACACATGCCACGTAGTTAAAAGTTAAAATGCAAACTACTGAAAAGTTAACATTAATTATTAGCCTTCCATCTCTCTTTGTTATAATAAAACCAAATAGTATTTCATTTACAATTAAATTAACTTTCTATTTGCATTTAAAAACAAAAACAAAATATTTTTAATGTGGTATTTAAAAATAATTAAAGCATCCAATAAGTAGGTATCGATACTGTACCTTTATAAGCTTAAGTCTTAAATGAGATGTTCCACTAAGATTATTATAATTATTTGATTGGAAAGATATATGGAACTACTTTTACTGAAATCATAATATTACTTATTTAGAAAAGAAACTTAAATTATACAACTACTTCTGCTGAGATCATATTTATTTAGGAAAGGAACCTGAGGTTTAAAATCGCATCTGAGATCATCATAATTTATCAAATTATTAAATTACTTATTCTATAAAATAATCGGGACATTTGGCGTCCCGCTCACACACCTTTCGCGGGAGATGTCCTTTAAAGTTCTAGAAACGGGACGTCCCGGCTCCGGAAAAGTCCCTGAACGTTTGGCAACTGTAGTTATAACAGACATGTCCCGTAAATCACGTACTTTCAGTTGGTATTCATTTAATAATAAACTTTTTTTTAAATAAAAAGTACATGCGAAATGATTTGAAGATAATTTTTAAAATAAAATATTTTAACTCATTAAATAAGTGATAACTCTATTTTAAAGATATTTTCGCTCTGATTTCTTCACCTTTAGCAAAGGGGGCTTTACTTATAAAACCGCCTCCGTGGGTTCACTTATGTTACTATCCAAGACGCTCAAAGGGTTAATCAACGTAAATATGAAAAGGCTTGCTATTTCGATAATGTGAACGAACATGCTTCAAAGGAAGAGTGAATAGTTAAGCTGTAAAACTAAGGAAAGAGAATAAAAATGTGCAGTCGGAGAAACACATAGAATCACAGAGCGAATCATGCTTTCATTCTGACAGCAACTTTATGCTAAACTTAATTATGCAAATTTCAAATGACTTTCCTTTGGTCGAAATGGGTGGGGTGGGGAAGGGGTTGGGGGAGAAAAATGAAATATCCAATATTACGAAACGTGACTGTAGTTTCAAATATGCATATGCATATACACAGACACAAACGTTTAATTTATCTTATTTCCATTAAAAACAGTGAACATGTTGCTATATTTAGAACGCGGACGTTGAGTTAGTTCATAAAGAATGGTATCCCCACACTCATATTTGAGTGATGACATTTTGCATTTTAAAAGACAGGAAAATAAATGGAATTTTTTTTAAAGACACACAAACAAACAACATGTTTCACTCAAGTTATTATTAGTTTATTTCCAGTAAAAATTTGAAAGGATAATGACTTATTTCATTATGTTGTTATTTTGTATTCAAAATTGGTTATTGTTTTTGGAAAACAGAATGATAATAAAATGACTGTAAAACACTTTTTGTTTTGCTTGTATTTTACAAAAATAGATAAACAAATAAAATGTCATTTTAGAGCACGAACTATTTTTCAGAAAAAGAAACAAGCTGATGTGTTTATCTTATATGGATACCGTGCGACTTCCTTGAATACATGTACATAAAATGGATTGTACACACATACATCCATATATGCACGTACACATATAGGAACAGACTTCACACAGAAACTTCTCAAAATCCAGTAATATCAAAATAGATATTACCATCATAATCCGAATACCCAAATTTTTGGGGATTACAATATACTTCCTTTACTTCGGTACAAGGAAGTAAAAAACCAAGGAAATTAGTTAGTATTACTCCTCCTGTTCATTTCAAGGTGCTAAGAAACAACGAAGCAGTGAGAATGAACTGACGTTAATAATCCCCCCCCCTCTCTCTTTTTATAGGAAAAGAAGATTATATTAGTATGTGATTTGAACGACGGAAGTGGCAATAGGGATTTAAGTGACTACAATTTTAATTCATAATCTTGAAATGTTTAACGAACAATAAACTAATTTAAAATAGTCACAAGATTTCTTCTCTTACAAACTTACAAATTAACAATGTCATTACAAACTTACAAATTAGCATTGTTTAACATAAAAGTGATATCACTTCAGTTTTGTAGACTTATTTTTGGCGCAAAATTTAGCTCTATTTCGCCAAAAAGTCACTAAGCTTATGGAGCTTTTTTATTAGTGTTGCCTGTAATGTTTGCTTTCTTGCATTGGTATCACGCAGTCAAATGGAGACTCTCGTAAGTGCTACTGACGAAAGTCGTAGAAGGTTCGCGAAACGTCAGCAAGAAATATTAAAGGAACAGGGGGTCGATCCAGAGTTCAGTTTAGTTGCGTGAGAGTCTAGCTCGCTGTGAATAACTGTGATCCTAGCGCTCTGCTTATTTGTATTGCCGCATTATAAGCGACGACGCTTTCTCGTTTGAGAAGCCTTTTTTTTTTTTTTTTTTTTTTAAGGCTGTGAGTGAATATTTCACTGTTACATGCTGCAGAGCATGTAAAAGTTCTGCTAGAGAATTTCCACTGAGTTTTTAGACTGTGGAAGGATTTTATTGCATGCGAAATACACTAACAGAGAAAGACTCCTTATTCAGCTGACTGTTAAAAAGCGAGTTATTACTTGTTAATTTCTGTGAATTGTGTATTGAAAATTGTTCACTGAAATTCTAGAACCAATAAAATTTGTATTTCGACCAGACAAGTGGATTGATTACTAGAACTTTCCATGAAATACTATGAACTGACATAGCATTTAAAAAAAAAATTCCATTCTTTTCCTTGCAGAATTTATTTGTTATGCGCTATTTCACTTTTACTAGTTTTAAAGTTTCTCCTCTTCCACAAATCTATCGTTTTAAGAATTTCTCTCGCTGACTATCTTCAAGGGGAAACTTCGGAGTCCAGAGCAGTTTCCGAAGTATTTAAAAATACTTTCTTTCGGCGGTCTTGATGTCTGAACCCAGAAAGGTTGGCGCCTATTTATGGATGCAAACAAAACCTACTGCATCTCTCCGTCGAGTACATGCGTGCTTGTTGAAGGAAAGCCTCCTGTCTTCGGGTTCAACAACTGACAGCAACTAGGCAAAATTGGAACGTCTCCTAAAACCTTCCAACTTTTGTTTAGAAACAAGTGTGCTTCGATCTGCTGGGTGGAATTTGAAATCAACTGTACATGGTTACGGCAGTGGCGCATCCAGAGAGGGGGGGGGAGGAGGTGTAGGACGAACCCTAGTAGCACAATTAGTCCAAAAGACGTTTGAAACACGTCTTTTAACGTCAAAAAACGTGTTTACAACGTAATTTGGACGTTT
The DNA here is from genome assembly GCA_038373885.1 of Cheiracanthium punctorium. NCBI lineage: Eukaryota > Metazoa > Arthropoda > Arachnida > Araneae > Cheiracanthiidae > Cheiracanthium > Cheiracanthium punctorium. Next base: position 68,074 of record JAWZYV010011876.1, read on the forward strand.
TTTGAACTATTTGTTCTACTGGGGAAGCATGTTATCAGACATGGCTGGCTCACTCTCTCTATTTTCTTTACCTTTTCATTTTTAATTTTAAACGCACGTTTAACCCTTTGAGGCGCAACCCTTTCCCAATGCTGAAAAAAGGGCAGCCGTTGCCATCGCTCGACTTAACTACCAGCAAGATGGCGGACGATCGAAACGTTCATCGCGTGCCACAGATCTAGAGACCCTTTTTTGACGACAGCTGGCTGTGCCGCACAGCAGGCTGTGCAATATTTTCACAAGAGTTTTGGCCCATTTTCGAAGGCGATTTTTAATCTATGTGAAGTTCGTAACCACACACCAAATTACAACATGAAATTTATGTATACGTTTTCACCAACTTTTAAAAAGCTATTAAAAAAGTTCCTTTATTGACCTTCTTTACTATGTAGCACCTCATATAGTAAACTAAAAAAACAGTTATGGCACAATTTTGTCCAACCATTATTTAAGTTTACTCCACGATTTTTAAAGCCGTCAATAGAAAATTTCTTTTTTGACAAAATGTAGATTCGGCAACCCCAAATATGAATTTAAGCATAAAATTTACGTATACGTTTTTCCCAATGAATACTTAATTTTGCCCCTCTTTTATAAAGCTATTTAAAAAATAGATTTTTGACCTTATTTCCTTAGTTGAAATGTAGCACCCCTCCCCCATATAGTAATTTAAAAAAATTATAGCATAATTTTATCAATTATAGTATAATTTTATCTATCCATATAAGATAAACCATTATTTAGTTTCACCCGCCTAATAAAGCCACAATTATTTTCTTTTAATCTCATTACCATGTAGTACCCTCATGAAGAAATTTTTTTAAAAAGGCATACTTTTGCTCAAGTTTTAGCCAACCCTTTTAATGTCATAAATCGAAAATTTCTTTTTAGACAAGGTGTGAAGTTGGCATCCTGAAGCACAAAACTTACACTTATGTTTTGCCCAACCATTATTGAGTTTTATCCACCTTTTGTAAATTTATAAATAAAACATGCAGCGCCCTATATATAGAAATCAAAAATCTTTTATACGGTAATATAGCCCAAGATTTTATTCATTATTTACTTTTGACCACCTTTTAAAAAGGTATAAATAATTTTTTTTCACCTTTTTACCACAAGCACCTTTATATAGGAAGTTTTTAAAAAATGCCATAATTTTTCCCAAGTTTTGCTCACCTTTTCTAAAGTCGTAAATCGAAAATTTCTTTTCTAATACAGCGTATAATATTAAGACCTCCGCACGCGAATTTTAGAATAAAACTTACACATACACTTTCACCAGCTTTTGTAAAAGTCATAAATAAAAATAAAAAAATTATTTTAAATAACATACAGCACCCAAATAGAGAAAATAAAATTTTAAAAAATATGGCATAATTTTTCCGAAGATTTTCCGGATTATTATTTAGTGTTGCGCACCTTTGATAAGCTATAATTAAAAAAAAAAATCTTTTTCGATCGTATTTATTAAAACGGACGGAAATATATTAAAAGCATATGATTTAGTTGGTTAACGCTTAGTTTAAACAAAAAATAAGTTTTAGTCCTGTGAGCGGTTCTACTGAAGGAAGTTTCTTCTACTTTTTTTACATTTCGCGCCTGTTCGTCCAAAAAAATTGAATCCCGTATATCTTTTCCAACTTCTTTTATGCACGGCGGTATGATGCGCCTTTGTGTCATTAATATAGGAGTCTTACGCTAGAGTAGAACAGAAAAATACCATAAAATTGTCTTTGTAACATCCTTGTTAGGATACGTGACGAATGGAAAAAACACGGAGTGAATCGAGGAGAAACTTCAACAAAGATGCGATAACAATTTCGTTTGTCGTAAAATGATAAAGATGAATGACGCGTATTAAGTACATGAATGAAACTGCAGTATCACAAGACATTTTTACATGGCATAACATACTTCTGCAATCTTGCTATCATCATCCAACCCGCGACTAAGCCAACATGATGCCCGGAACAGAAATGCAGCGGAACTTCTTGGGGGCGACCACCCTTTGTTCAGCGAAAAATCGGCCGTTAAGAGAGGTGGTCGCTCAGAGAAATATAAACATTTGATTGGCAAAAAAAATGCTAAAAAAATTGTTTGTGCTATTATTTAAGAAACTGCCTCCTAACGCACATAAGTATACACAAAAATATGTTTTTTTATTTCTTTTATAAATATTTAAAAATTTCTGATATATCCCATTCTTTTACAGTGCCAATGCGAGCCTTTTTCAGCGTGATATACGAGCAACGTCAGAATTTTTCCACCGTGTTATACGAAATACACCGCGTCTTATATGAACTCGTTTTACCTTTGGAAAAACGATAGGAAATTGGAATAGGTCGCGTAGAGGGTTGTGTTCTCTTCTAGAGGACTTTTTAACATTAAGTAGATAGGGTAAAAAGGAGGAGGGGGTCGCTTAATAGAGGTGGTCTCTGATAGAAGTTTCACTGTAACTCATTGGGGCCTCTTACTGATACAGTAAAATCTCCGTATAACAAGTTTCAAGGACCTAAGCTCAAATTCGTTAAACTGAAGTTTCACTGTAACTCATTGGGGCCTTTACTGACACAGTAAAATCTTGGTGGAACGAGTTTCAAGGACCTAAGATAAATTCGGTAAACTGAAGTTTCATTATAACTGAATTTGCAGTACACGAGAATCTTTTACTAAAAATATTTATTTGTTAATCTGAAGAATTCGCAAAAGTGCAGTTCGTTCTCGTTCGTTATTAATCTTAATCTAATTATATTCTCGTTCGTAAGCGTTCGATAAGATACTCGAAACGCTTCGTCTAGTGCATGTTACTTTTTTCTGAAAAACTCGGAAAGGTTACTCGTTAATTCGGAAACCTTTCCGAAATACACGGAGAGGTTACTCAATATTTTACCAAAATATACAGAAACGTTACCCATCTTTTCCAGAACCCTTACCTAAAATGCAGGAAAATAGGTAAATATGTTTCCGACATATGCAGAAACGTTTCTAAATACTTTACCCGCATGGTTCGGAAACGTTTCCGCAATTTTGAACTACAAGAGCTGCCCCATTTTTTGGGGTAACGTTTCCGAATTTTTTTTTACCGTGTACTCCCTCCCCCCACCCGAAAAAAAAGATGGGTGTCTATATTCTTCTTATTTTTATTTATTTAATTTTTTAATGTATGTTTACCAATTTTTCGGGAACGGAATAACAAATTTGGATAATCTAAACTGTATTCCATTTGGGTGGAATCCAAGATACTCCCATACATTTTCCTGTGACATGAAATAGTTCTTCATAAAATTAAAAATAAATAAATAAATAAACATGTTCATAACATTGTCATGTATATACAGAATCTTTTGTGCTATTTCTGGTAAATATAATTCACTTTTAAGTGTTTTTATTTCTTTAAGTTGGTTGATTTCTTGTTTATTACTCGCCTAATCTATACATTCCAAAAATGCATAACCTACAGTGATTTGTGACATTTCCAGGTTTTTTTTTTCGAAAAATTAATTATTTTTTAAATGAACATCGAAATTTTCCCAATTCCTATTTTTACTTATGAAAACTAGCTCGAGATTAAGCATTAATTCTACACTCATCCATGATTACGCAAATATAACCCCACTTTAAAATCGAAAACATTTGAAAAACGTACGTATTTTCACGTACTATTAGCGGTTTTAGGCGTATTGGGCAATACAGTGATCCTCAAAAATTTGTGTACCTGAAAGCAGGCGCGTAGCCAGGAAAAATTTTCGGGGGGGGGATATGCCCCAGGAAAATTTTTCGTGGGGGGGGAGGTGTTATACGAAATACACCGCGTCTTATATGAACTCGTTTTACCTTTGGAGAAACGATAAGAAATTTCCGGATAGCAAATTGGAATAGGTCGCTTGTAGAGGGTTGTGTTCTCTTCTAGAGGACTTTTTAACATTAAGTAGATAGGGTAACATGGGAGGAGGCATGAACTTATATGTGCGTAAATAGACGGAATTTCCTCACTAATCCAAACATTTCGGGGGGTGGGATATATCCCGATATCCACTCCCTCCCCCCCCCTGCCTGAAAGCACGTTCTAGAACGCCGGTTTGATGGCGGGCATTTTCACGATAAATTTATAATTGGACATTCAAATTTCCAGAGATAATTAATTCAACATATAAAAATTACTGTTTATACACTTCTGTAAAATAAATTATTCCTAAATAATGCGTACAAATTCTGCGTAAAAAATATAAATCTCAACGTCTATGTGGTTTTTAGCAAAACATTATACTGGATTATACAGTGCTAGGAGAAAAAGAGATCGGTCGCATTTTTCTTTTATCTGTGTTGGACGGTGTTTCATACTTATGTGTGGTTAATCATCAAAATTGAGAAAACTTTTTACAGCGCATCTTATTAAAACCCGAAATATTTTCACCTCCATCGCACAGCAACGGTCACAAGTGTAACGATCAGTGAGCGTCATGGTACCCGCGGTAGAGATGAGAAGGGCTCAGCCCAAGTCCGAACGCCCGAGACCGGTCCGGGCTCTAGCTCTGCGATTCCCGATTGTGCTCGAGCTCAGTAGAAATTTCTCATTTGTTGAACATACTCCTTGTAAACAGATTTTAAAAAGTGATTCATTGGAGGCATAAAGAATTAGAAAGTGCATTAAGAGTTTGCTACTATATTTGTCTTTAATTTGAACAAAGCTGCAAAACTTATGATGTTCCATCAATGAATTAATTCACTTTTTATTTATTAATTAGCTGAAATTTCGGGATCAGGCTTTGACTAAATATCGATCAGGCTCGAATTGGAAGTCCTCGGACTCGGGCTTTAAAAACTAGAGATGAGTTCTAAGCCCGTGGGCATAACGTTGGGAACCCCTGCTATAATATAATGCACATTAAGTAGGCAATTTTTCAACAACTTTACCTGAATTTATTAGGTGACAATGATTTAATATTTTTGGCTTTTTTCATATACTCAAAAGAGTTAAATTCTTTAGAAAATAGATTTTTTTAGGCTCAAATGCGCTCATGGAGGAAAGAAGGGGTGCATTTCTCTTCCTGCCATTAAGGTAAATTAGCTGTCATCAATCACTACCTCTACTTCCCATTATACTCATTTCCTTAGAAACTGGATTAGACCAAAAAAATGATAATTTATGAGCAAACAATTAAGAACGCAACAATTAACGACACTTATATGCGTCGATAACGACAGAAATCCAGCTCGCAGAGCCGCATTTGAGGAGCGGGTAACGACAGAATTTAAGTGCAATACTTAGGCTCTCCAGTTTAGAAGAGCGTAGGAAGGAGGCGAGTGTAGTTTAAGCAAAGAGTGTGTGTATAGTGGTAAAGATAGCTTTGAGCTGAACTGAATGTAAAACAGCATGCAGGAAGTGTGTGGGTAGAACAACTGGAAAACTAAAAGTGGCAGAGTGGGTTGGAATCAGTTTTGTTTTGTTTTAATTTTATTTTCAAAACTTGTCGGAAATGAACGGATCTGCATACAATGATGATCAGAACAGGTGGAACTAGAAATAAAAGTGATTAACAAAAATTTGATCACCATGCAAAGTGCAGCCGCATCTTCCACCCATCGGAAAAAAAAAAGAGGGGCCAAGGATAGTCAGAAGTGCAACATTTAGATTAATCAAATGTTATTAGAAATTCGGAGCTTTTCGTAATTAGAACTGTGGTAACATCAAGTTGTGCACCACCACCTCCCTTTTGTTTGCAATCGACTGGATAGTTTATCACTAAAAAGACATGTAACACATTAAAATGTATGGATAGTTACTTTTTGGATCATCCTCAAAATCGTCAATCTTGGCAACTTTAGGCAAAATATCGCCAAAAGGGGCTTTGAAAATGAGTTTTGTACCAAAACTGATTCAAAGGGCAAACCCGCACGAGAGATATCAATCCTGGCCCTGGGTAGAGGATGTTTTAAGAGGTTCTAACGCATATTCATGTTACATCGAGAGCAAACCCTACAAAACTCCAGACCTTAGATTGACACTCGCGCGCTTGACCAGAACACTGGACTTTCACACTTCAGTCATCTACCATATACCTTGTCAACTCGGCTATGGCGGGACCTGGATGTTTAAGTGAAGTGCATCAAAAATCAAGGGCGGCTCCAGTGAGGGGGCCATAGGGGCCATGGCCCCCTCCGAAATTTTGTTTTACAACTTTAGATTCGCATACTTCACGATTTCACACGTTCAATTTGCATTTTGAACAATTTATAGACCTAAGTAAAAAGTTCGATGCCCCCCTCCGAGAATTCAGTCTGGAGCCGCCATTGTCAAAAATACGCATAGTTTAATAGACAAATAAGGAAGTCATGTGGTGTCCACATTAGATTCATCAACTCATCCGAATTCGATGTATGGTCACATGGTCAGTGACTTGATACGAGGTGTTTGACCTGTGTGGATGGCCACACCTCATACATGGATAGAGATAGTCATTTATAAAAAAAAAAAAAAAAACTATCAAACTTGTTTTCACATTTTGTTCGATCAAATGCAAGAATCGCTCACAATTTGAGGGGGTGAAGAATGATCCTGATGTCCGACCTACGCTAACTGAAAAAAAGCAGACTAGCTAAAATCAATCAGCGGGCAACTTCCAATCTGCTATGGTCTAATTCATAAATGAACGCACGACTAAAAACTAGCCCGTCTCGTCTCGTATAACAGCTGTAAATCTCTATCTCGTCTTATCCCTATTTTTAAATAAGGGTGCATTTAATTTAATGATTAATAATCCATGTTTTTGAATTGAGTGCGATTTACGCAATATTGACGTCATAATTTAGATGCTAAATTAGGTTACCCGAGATTAACAAGTTTTTGCGTCAAAATTAATCACGAACGAAATAAAAGTATCGCATCTGGCAAAATCTAGGAGGGGGGGAATCGGAGTAGAGCAGACCCAGTCAAATTTCAAGGGGGGGGGGGATCTGTTTTCTTTTAGCTAAGTTGAGTGACCCAGCTTAAAATAACATTCAATTTTTTTCTTACGCCTGCAAACAAAATTTTAAAATATGGGTGTTCCTTACCCTCCCCCCCCAAAAAAAAAGTAAACTTGTACTAAGTTGTAAATTTTTTTACAAAAAACACTCGAAAAGTGTTTGAAAGAAGAAACAATTAAAAGTTTGTAAAATAGTACACTTAAAAGATGGTTATCGTAACAGAACTATGTAAGCATTTTTTACTCGTGTATGTGTGTGTTATTTTGCTAAGTTTTAATTATTTCAAAAATGGATGTTTTTCAGGTAGATATCTACTATTTGAACTTTGTAATCATAGAATATTTTATTTGTTTTCAGATGATGTTTGCTTCATTTTTTTCAAAATGACAATTTAATTAAATCGGCATTTCATATACACGCTGGTGATATATGAAATTCTGAACAACTTACAACAAATTACATTCATACGACTACCTCATATGATGACAGGAACTAAATCGCATTAAAATTTTAGATCTTGAAAAATTCAAAAACTTTGCTACTCAACTTCTGAATTCGCAGAAGTTGCAGAACTCAACTTCAGAATTTACGCAGCTGTCTGTGGTCGCGCACAGCCAGCTGTCGTCAAAAAAGGGTCTCTAGGGGTCTGGTAGTTAAGTCGAGCGATGGCAACGGCTGCCCTTTTTTCAGCACTGGACAATCTCTCCAGCTGTTCTCGCATTCTTCCATTTTTCAGCAGATGTCAGTGCTGTTAAAAAGAATCGTTACAATTTTTTTTTTATGGGAAATGACGTGCTAGTAAAGGATTCTCGTGGAGCTATGTCACCTGCAACTATTTTTATAGAAATCAAATCTATTCTTCGTGAATGGCAACAGACAAAACGTCAGAGTTTGGGGTTCCCAGAGCGGGATCACTGCGCGTTAAAGGGTTAAAATAAAACTTTGAAGTGCGGCGTAGCAATTATAATAGTTATTACCATATCTGGAGTGAACCAGTCGTAAAGAGATATTTCAGTTCTCGACTTTCACTGTCATTTTATTCAGTTAAAGAAATCTTTTGTCTAGACATTACTTAGTCTCTGGAAAGTCTAGATGAAGGCTAATATTATTTTAAGGCACTTTTAAGAAGGTTTGATCTTTATTGTTGACCACCATTATCTGTGATAACTATCAACACGTCAGAGGTATTTGCAATGTCTTCACACAAGCATATTTCACAAATTCGTATTTTTTTTTTAATCTGATGTCGACACCACATGACTTCCTTGTACATCTATTGAATAGTAAATAGTGTCGGTGCATGGCATCTCAACTTATTTCATTTGAGAGAAATACACTACTGCAATAATGGTATGGTTAGCGATTTCTAGGCCGAATTGAGATATCGCCAAGCTCGGCTCAGTTTTAAAAACTTGCTTTTGGCACTTAATTTGGTGATATTTCGCCTAGAGCCACCAAATTTGCTTAGTTTCCGAGATTTACGGCATTGCTGAAATGGTGATTGACTACAGACTTATAATGAATTGAAAGTATCCATAGACCTTTACTGTATTGAAAGTCTTTTGGGTGATTCTGTAAATAAATTATACAGTCGATTGCAATAAAAAAAAAGACTGATGACAATTATGTTACAATACCTCTAAATACAAAATATCTTAGCATTCTACGGTTAAAACATTTAGAATTATGCCAAATACGTAATTTTTAGCGTCGAATTTGTGATATTTCGGAAAAAATCAAAATCAATGTCGATGACAGTTGGCGAGATTTTGGGCACGGCTTAAACAGTGTTCATCCCCTGCTCCAGGAAGCAGAGATGGAAAACGCAGAAAGAGCTAATCGCTGCCGTCGCGTCTTGGCAGCAAAGTGAGCAAAGTGGTCTATGCATATAAAACAGATTCCTCTAACGGGGGGCGATATCGACCCCTCTACCTCATGGTGTCGTACCCATATCTATTTCGTGAAAAATAATATACTTTAAAAATGCTTGTTTCCATGAATAAATAGTTTATCTAGCTATTTAAATTATTTTATTGTTGCCGTTTCATTAATTTCTACATTATGATTAAAAAAAGGCACGTGTAATACGGTAGAATATTTTAGTATTTAATATAAAGTTAACTATCATGGACTGGGGGGGGGATTGGATTCTTTTTTCTTCTAAAGGAGACAGTAGTCTGGAAAAGTTTGATAACACCCTGACATAAAACACAAAAGTACATACTTTGGAAAGTACACACTGGCCTTAGAAAAGGCCAGATCCATGAAAGTTATTTCAACGAACAGATATAAATCCTTCTTATTCTATTTTCTAATCTATTAATGCTTCAATTAGCACTTCTTGGGGCAGTGGTAGTCCAGTGGTTAAGACGTTGGACTCGTAACCGGAAGGTTGCGGGTTCGATACCAGCGTACCACTAAAGACCACCGTGTACATGCGGTTTACGTGCAAGTTAAATCCGTGGTTCCGAAAGTCCTCTCGGCGGTCGCTAGCAGTTTCCGAGGGGTGCCAATATTCAGAAGTCCCCCACCTTCTGATGAGGTTCAAATTGTGGCGGGAAATTCCGGGAAGGACGTATATGTAGCTCTAAGCGACACATTCAGTGACGCGAGCTGTCTTCTCCTGGCAAATAAATAAATTAGCACTTCTTGGTCAAAACTTCCAGTGCATTCTTGGTATCGTAGTACAGGTGCCGGTACTACAGTCGATTTCAAAGGTGAGAGGTGAAGGATCAAACAGCCCTGTCTTGCTTGGCCTCTAGATATTCAAAGACCCTCAGATTTTCCGATGGAACCAAAATTTTCCCAACTTGCACCAAGTGTTATATCAATAAGGCCACTGTACAACATCTGCTTTGTTGTGTTGACTTGGTGCGTGAAGATCTGCTGAGGAGTCCTACTTTAGAGACCATGGATCGAACTTATGGATCTGATCCTATCCAGATCAAAGAGATTAGAAAGAAGAAGAATATTTCTATTTCTAGAGGAAGCCATTATTTATAAACTTCAATTTATTTAAATATATATTAATTTTGCTGTGTTTAAAATCGACGGACATTTACAAAACACATTTTAAACAATGGCCGCCCTGTAAATAAAGTCACTTTATACTCTCCTATTTACATCTTCAGAAAGTGTCTGTCGTTTCAGTCCTTAGGAATGATGAATGACTACACTGCGCACGGTGCAGTGTAATAAAATTGTTAGGAATTCCTTGTCGTAGCCCCTTCCCCTCCTCAAAGTATATAATAAAAATGAATAATTAAATAGCTGTCATTATAGTATTTAAATGGAGATGATAAGGGATTAAAAATAATTCATCTTTCGCTTCTTTCAATTCGGCTAAGAAACAAAATGGAGTCTGCGCTTAAGAGTCTGCAAAAAACAGCCCCCCCCCCCTTTCTCCCTCTTTCAACCTTACGACTTCACGGAAGATTTTTAGAATAAAGAGGAAATCATTTTGAAGATCAAATTCTCAGTTATGAAGGTCGGTGATATTATGTTCACAATGTGGATCCTTTCTTCAAGGTGAAGAGTCCTTTTCTTCTTTATTTCTCTCTCTCGCTGGAATACTACAGATTTTGATTTTATTTTACAACTGATAAATTACTGAATATTTATCTTTTCGGAATCTCCGATTGTGTGATTGAATTTCATTTATTTCACTTTAATCTGCTGAAGTACAAAACAAAAAAATTACAAATGATGAATGAATCTATGATTAGCCTTGCAGAATATGATGCTGAAAAGTACTTTCCTTGCCCGAAGTAACTTATTGCAGATATGATTTGTATTCCGTTTGAGCGCTTGAAAAAGGAGATAAAAAACTGTTTCGAGTAAATATTGTTTCAGAAAAACTCTGCTTGGATTTCGAGTTCGAAGCTTAAACGTCCAGTGCAGATGGAAATGTATAGCAAGCAGTCCAGTTGACAAGATGAAATCACAGATTTTATTGATTCTAGAACTTCGTCGAACAATCTGCTATAAACAGCTCACAGGAATCAACAGTCAGTAACTTTATTTGTAACAGTCAGCTAAACACAGAAGCTATCTCAAATGCTGTATTTCTCACACAGTAAAATACTACCTCAGGCTAAAATTCAGTGGAAATTCTAGAGGAAAATTATCTATTCCCCAGCATAAAACAATGAAGAATTCACAAACAGCTTTCAAAAACAAGCGTCTCAAAACAAGCAAAATATCGCTCACAAAAGCACGCAATACAACGAAGCACAGCTTCACAGCGGAGCTAACTCTTTTCTGAAAGCTCGCAAACTACAGCAACTGAACTTCCAGACGTGACCTGCCCCTCTTTATATAGTCTGTCCGAAATTTCCAGCAATCTCTTTTCCAGAATCTATCTCCAGAAAAATCCCATGCAATCGCGAACCTTGATTGCGTAATAGAAATGCAATTGAATAATACTAGGCCGCTGCGTAACACTACTGCAGGAAAGCAAACATTACAGGCCCCATTACTAAAATTGCGCCAAATCTCCCAAAGGTCACAGAGTTTGGTGACTTTTTATCGAAATATTGCCAAATTTGGTGCCAAAAATAAGTCAGCTAAGCGAGAGCACCAACAGTTCTCGAGAATTCCGGAAAACCACATGTTAAACAATGGGTACACCTGAAACTCCCAATCTCGCGTTCCAGTTAACCAATTTTCATGCAACAAAATGCAAATTTTAATTATTTGAAGCGTAGAATATAAATTTTAGACTATATTTAATCTTTGAAGGGCAAAGATTTGTAACAACATGTACATATATTAATGCATTACTGGATCAGTTACCAACCGGTGTTTCGCGAACTCCTAGAGGTTGGCAAGTTCTATAAGGAAGTATACGAAAACAATATACTACTAGTATACAACGACTACACAAGGGGTTCGCCAAATTCTTTCGGATTTTAGACAGGGTTCCGAAAGGAGAAAAAGGTTGGGAAACCACTGTACTGCAATGCCTGTCTTTTCCCAGAACTTCTCATTCTGTAACAAGTAACTAAAATGCACCGCAGGTACACGGGGGCCTTTAGTGGTCGGTGATTATTTTTTAGCAATGCACTACACTTACAGGAAATACTGTATCCGGAGTCGATAATTGAAAAATAATGTTTAACAGAGGTACAAAAATTACCTCTCATTTAACACGAGGTAAATATTAAGCCCCCAAAAGAAAAGCTTTTGCGCTAACAAGCTAACAAATATGTCTAGTTTCTTTTTTAGGGTAGTTTTTGGGAAGTACTACTGGTTCCGTCAATAACCCGCATTTTAAAAGGAATCCGCCTTATTTTTCAATTCGTCACAATTGCACGTAGCTGCTTTGTTGGTTAATACAAAATAAGTAAATTGAAGGAAGTTCGGCTATCTGCTGGATTGCTCTTAGCGAAATTAAATGCATAAATTTTGTAAAGAAATGCAACTTAGCATGAAATAGAGAATTATTGACTTTGTCTCGTTAAACGCGTAGAAAACATTATTACTATCTTTACCTTCATGGTTTTTCAGAAAGTATTGTAAATTATTACAACTTATATCCCTACTAGCAATTTTGCTCGGGCCGTCATCGGCTGGCTACGTGGCCGTTGGTAGCCCGAGCAAAATTGCTAGTAGAGATAGAGGGACAATTATTATAGGGACAGGAAAGAAATGCCTTATCTTATAAATAAAAATGAAATTCTGTTTGTTTGTTTGTTTGTTTGTTTGTGGATTTGAGTTGTATACAAATCCACAAAAATGGACCTATCGGCCTGAAATTTAGCACAGATATGTAAAATAATATAGAATAAATCACAGTCCACTTTAAAACTTTGAAAGTCCACCCGTTCCCGGAATTTAAGAGATTTTTTATGCTCTTCACGCAAAAATCTTTCCGTAATTGTAACCCCTGCAGTGAAAAAAGTGTGAAATAAGGATCGTGGTTGCCATGTGTGGCGATTTTGCCGAATAAAATGTCGTTCGTATACAAATACACAAAAATGAACCTATCGGCCTGAAATTTAGCACAGATATGTAAAATGATATAGAATAAATCGTAGTCCACTTTAAAACTTTGAAAGTCCACCCGTTCCCGGAATTTAAGAGATTTTTTATGCTCTTCACGCAAAAAGCTTTCCGTAATTGTAACCCCTGTAGTGAAAAAAGCGTGAAATAAGGATCGTGGTTGCCATGTGTGGCGATTTTGCCGAATAAAATGTTTTAAATTTTCAAAGTAAAAATAAAAGAATAATAATGATTTTTTTTGTTAGTTTATATTCGTGAGGTTATTTTTTTAAAATTATAATATCGTGTGCATGGGAAATCAGAGCAGGAATGTAATGCTTTACACGCAAAACAATAAGAATTGAAGATTTCCGAGGCTAATGTGTAAATTTTTTTAGTTTGGCGAAAAAATAAAATGGCTGAAATATGGATTTTGAGTAAGTGAGTTCTCGCGGTTTGCACAGTTTTCGGCTTGGCGCAATTTATTGAGAGCTTAAGGAAATAGACTTTTGAAAACAAGTGCAAAGGTTTTATTAGAATACAACGTTAAATTTTAATGATCCGTGAAGAAATAATGCAGTTATTAAGGGATTTTAAGCGATCTAACTTCAGAATTCTCGCCAATTGAGTACATTGATTTAAGTTGGGGGAATTCCGCCAAATTTCAGAAAATTGAAATCTTCTCATTTAGTACATCGGAGTAACGATGAATAAAACACATTATAGTTGATAATTTAAAAAAAAATTCGGCTGTATTAAGGAATTCCAATTTTCAAATAAATGCGTGCTACTCTTTGGCTGTCGAACCATTTCCCATATTGATTGCTGTTAAGTCAATGCTTCGAATGATTCCCTGAAAAAACTCTTGCAAAATGGCGTATGTTGGCACTTTGGCGAGGCTTAGATTTGAAACTGGATTTTATTTGAGACTGGTATATATAATAACACTGGTTATAGATAAAAATGAATGTTGGTATGTGTTTATGAGGTTGAAAAACTCCAGCATCGTTCAGCACCGTTGCACGATGAAATTTGGTTCACCTAAGTCTTTTATGATGGAGAAGGTTTTTATGCTATCAGTTTTCCTTAACTTGCCACTTGGTGCCGCATCACAACGTTGAATTCTATTCCGTTTAGCCGTTTGCTATGCGAATATCGTCCAACCGATTTCGATGAAATTTGGTACACGCGAATATTAGAACACGGAGAATATTTTTCACTATCCATTTTGCAGTAACTTGCCGCTAAATGGCGCTGAAAAGCATCAACTTCTATACTGTTCGACCGATCGGCATAAAATTTTTTATACTTATACATTTGAGCACGAAGAACATATTCTAACTGCGTTCCTTTTGATGTTACTCACCACTAGATGACACTGCAATGCATTATTATTTTAACTCGCCACTAGATGACGCTGCAGCAGGCCAAATTCTTGACCATTCAAACGGTCGCTATGAAAATCAGTATACATAGCTATTTGAACAATGAGAATATTTTGGCGTTATCCATTTTGCTATAACTCGCCACTTGACGGCGCTGTAGCAAATCATTACTTTAATTAACTACTAGATGGTCCTGCAGTGTATCACTTCTTGACTGTGCAAATGATCGTTATGAAAATTGGTATACATAGATAGTTGAACACGGTCGCTATGAAAATCAGTATACATAGCTATTTGAACAATGAGAATATTTTGGCGTTATCCATTTTGCTATAACTCTCCACTTGACGGCGCTGTAGCAAATCATTACTTTATTGAACCACTAGATGGCCATGCTGTGTATCACTTCTTGACTGTGCAAATAATCGCTATGAAAATAGGTATACATAGATATTTGAACACGGGGAAGAGTTTGGCGCTATCCATTTTCCTATAACTTGCCACTAGATGTCACGTCAACACATGAACTTCAGGACTGTCCAGCCGATAGTCATGAAAATTCGTATACATCGATATCTGAATGCGAAAAATATTTTCGCCGTATCCGTTTTGCTAAAACTCGCCACTAGATTGCGCTACGCCGCATGGCCTTCTGCACCGTACAAACGATTGCCTTGCAATTCGGTATGCATGATTATTGGACACAATATAACGCGATATCCACTTTGCTATATCTGTTTATTACAATGAATAGTAATCACCACAAATCGTAATATCAAAAAGTCCATTCATTCCCGTGCGAAGAACGGGTACTTCAGCTAGTTTTTACATAAAATTGGACAGATAAATTTCTAATACGTGTTTATTTAGAAATGAGTTGTGCCTAAACATAGGATTCACATTTGTCACATTTTAAAGCAAGAATTTTTTAAATAATGTTTTTTTCTTTCATGAAGATTCCTACCCAGTGGCGTATTTAACCCTTTAACGCGCAGTGTTCCCGCTCTGGGAACACCAAACTCTGACGTTTTGACTGTTGTCAGTCACGAAGAATAGACTTGATTTCTATAAAAATAGTTGCGGGCGACATAGCTCCACGAGAATCCTTTACTTTTTAGCAGGTCATTTCCCGTAAAAAAACTGTCACGATTATTTTTAACAGCACTGACATCTGCTGGAAGAATGCGAGAACAGCTGGATAGATTGCCCAATGCTGAAAAAAGGGCAGCCGTTGCCATCGCTCGACTTAACTACCAGTAGATCTGTGGCACGCGATGAACGTTTCGATCGTCCGCCATCTTGCTGGTAGTTAAGTCGAGCGATGGCAACGGCTGCCCTTTTTTCAGCATTGGAAAAGGGTTGCACCTCAAAGAATTAAGAAGGGTGGCGTTGGGGACCTAGGACCCTACCTAAAATTCACAACATTTATAAAAACACTGATATTAACTCCAGTAACAATCAGATTTAAAATAAACCAACTTTAGAACGTTTTAAGTCGTATTATTATTTAGTTACGATGCTTTATCCGATTTTGGATGACTCCCGTAAAAATACTTAAGCTACTAATTTCTCTGGTGGTTGAAAAACAATCGAAAGGTCTTACAGTTTTTAAAAATATTTCGTTCAGATAATGCACCCCCACCCCCCCCCAAAAAAGTCCAAATACTAGATCTGCCCCCTCCGAAATAGAAGCCTATATATACGCCACTGTGGCTACCTTCCCTATTTTTCTCATCTACCCTCCTTGGAGCACCATATTCAAAATGTCCTAATTAATTTTTAGGATTTGTGAGTGTTCTATTTCACAGCAAGAATTTTTTAGCTATGTCTTTTTTGAGACCACGCGAGATATATGCAATCCGGTCATGACAGGCCCGGACTGGCTCCTTTGGGGGGCCTCAGCTAGAAAATGGAAAGGGGCCCTTTACTGATCAATTTAGAGAGAATAGAATATTAGAATGTGTAATATTTGGAATTTAGTCTTACGTGTCTAAAAACTACAATTAACTATTTTAGAGCTTTTGGGGCCCCTGACTCTTTGAGGGCCCCCTTGAGTCAAGGGGTTCCTAGGGTCCTCCGCTGCGCCACTGCGTAAAGACGTAAGATTACTGGGAAATAAATAATCCAATTACTCTGATATATAAATCAAATTATTCTAATTATAAAGTAGTATATCCATTTTGAGGGGCCTCTCCGGGGCCCCCTTGAGTCGAGGGCCCTCGGCGATCGCCATTTATGCGTAGTGGACCCAAGAGTGATGTACTAACGAGGTCTGACTGTAGATTATTATTGTTTATAGCAGCTGAAAAGTGGCATATTTTAACATCAATGAATGGTTTTACAGATTCAAAGGAACAGGAACGAAATGAAAAGAGAAGAGAATGCTACACACCGGTCATCTCTATTATTATCACTGAAAGACAATGACTTCATAGAAAAATCAATAAACAAAACGCCGATGCAATAAATGCGAGAGGTTGACTTCAAGAGTTAACACCAACACATAAACGGCTTTCTTTTTTTAAAAACAACGCACGTTTTCGGAGGGATCAGCTTTAGTCCAAGATCCTGTTGAAGCAGAAAGACAAAGCCTTGAACTAATGAGGGAGCCAATCAGAATTCAAGGAAGAGAAGGTTGAAAAATTCTGGAATAGAACGTATAGAGAAAATTGACTGATGAGGTTGGGAGTAGGGAGGGGGGGGGTCTTGCCTAGTAACTTCAATTATTTTTAGGCGGTCAGCTTTTAAGCGCGTAATCACGTTGCAATTATCCTGATGACCAACTTCTTTTTACCCTCCTACTAAAAAGCTTATATATAATTGCTTATTCCGGAAATTTTGAAAGAGAATAACAGTGCGCACCTCAGAGGTATGCACCGTCTTATTGTTGTTGCTGTTGTCGATACTGCATCGGTTTGGCATCCCTTCCAGAGAACAACTGGATTTAATGAGATCTAAAAGATGCCGTTGATGAGAGAATGAGTTGCGATCTGACCTCACCTGGAAGATCTTGGAAATGCTTTAACCATTTCTAACAGATAACTGAGAGCTCTATTTTCTATTCATTGGAATGATTTTAGGTTTGGATCACATCAACATAAGCAGTACAAAATGGGCGCAAAATTCGAACAAGGGTCTACATCTTATCTTACACTTTCTTAATTTTGTAAAAGGAAATAAAAGTAAAGGATCTCCAGAATGGAAGGTAGCAGAGGAGAGCAGATGTCGGGTACTGATGTTTGTTTAATGCTTGTATTGTTATGGTAACGCTACGCATGGGCGATCTGCCAAGGATGGGAGGTGCTTTGGTCTGAGGGCTTTCTAAGGGGTTCTAACAGTATTCACGTTACATCTGGAGAAAACCGACCAAAACTCCAGATCGTTAGATCGTTCAGCCGCACAATGCAGCCCGAACACTTCAGCAGTCTATACCGTTTTCAGTGTCTTATCCACTCGGTCGTTGGACCACTGAAGACCACGTGCGGTGTATGTGTTACTCTAAATCCGAGGTTCTGAATGTCTTCTCAGCAGTCGTTAAGCGTTTCTGAGGGGAAGCCCATATCTTCCGATGAGGATCTAAATTGAAGAGTACGAATAACTCTAAAATACATAGTTGGCTAAGAGCTGGCCTCTCCTGGCAGAGCAAAATGTTCTATTGAAAGTTCGTTCTAATATTGCGTTCGGATTCGCTATTTCAGGTTCAAGTTTGTTCTAGCGTAAGGACTTATGAGTTCAGCTTTTAAAGTAAAACGAACAAGGTTACATTTTTGTGATGTAATATATATGCATTTAATTATATCAAATAACTTATATTAATGTTTGTTTTTGGTTAGACAAAGCTATAGGAAGGAGATATATCTAAGAGAGGGGGGGGGTGTTTAGGGGATAGGACTTTTTAAGGGATTCAATGTGTAGCAACGATTTTTGTATTAAACGCAGGTAAAAAAAAAAAAAAAAAAAAAAAAAAAAAAAAAACATGTTTTAAAATACAAAGATATTTAATTTAATTTGAACTAAAACATCCTATATGAGTTAATTTTACGAAAATAGATGCACATGAATACTAAGTAACGGAGACCATAAATAAATAAGAAATCTATCATAAAGCTGAGGACCAACCTTAGGTTCAAACAAGGTTTAGAAAATTAAATCCCATAATCCCGCTTCCTTTTGCGTACACTAATGTGTTTATTTGTTATTCTGGAGTGAAAATATTTTTACTTTTTTTAAGACGCTGGATTTCCGATAAAGTAGTTTCTCCAGATAACTAGCAAATTGTATTAAGTACATCGGAGTCGTTTTTTCGTGTGCCAATATTTCGCCCAGCCAAAATTACTGAAGCTAATGACACGAAATTTGCAATGTACGGAAGTTTTCCAAAATTGGTAATAGATTAGACAACATTTTTCAAAATTCGAAACCTATGAGGGGTACGGAGCCGAAACGTTCTTTTAACATGTACCATGTGATTTATCAAAGTAAAAAAAAGCTGTCCATAAAATTATTGCTGTAAAATACAACACTCAGAAACACCTAAAAATCAATTTTAAGACATTTTGGGGGCGAAAAAAAGACATTATACTTTTTCACTTTCGACTGCAAAAATACACAAGCATTAGTCAAACTTCTTATCACTACTGTTTCATGAGCAATAAAAATTGATCTACACAAATTCTGAAAATTGATGATGGGCCAATCTTTTACCATTTTTGATAGATATTTTTTAACCCTTTAAGGCGCAACGCTTCCCCAATGCTGAAAAAAGCGCACAGCCAGTTGTCGTCAAAAAAAGGGTCTCTAGATTTGTGGCACGCGATGAACGTTTCAATCGTCCGCCATCTTGCTGTTAGTTAAATCGAGCGATGGCAACGGCTGCCCTTTTTTCAGCATTGGGCAATCTGTCCAGTTGTTCTCGCATTCTTCCATTTTTCAGCAGATGTCAGTGCTGCTCAAAATAATCGTGACAGTTTTTTTACAGGAAATGAGGTGCTAAAAATTAAGATTCTCGTGGAGCTATGTCACCCGCAACTATTTTTATAGAAATCAAATCTATTCTTCGTGACTGGCAACAGTGAAAACGTCGGAGTTTGGTGTTCCCAGAGCGGGATCACTGCGTGTTAAAGGGTTTTAATGAAAGTGCATCGGTTGTACATTAAATTGATGTGTGAAATTAATTCATTGCTTTAGGCATATGAAAAGATTACGGAAATGCTTGCGCTTGAAATTGTTAAGACAAGTTCAAGCGGACAAATACTACATGGAAAAGATGTTTTGTTGAATTGAACAAAATTTTGTAATCCAACAAAAATTTCGTTGGCATTATTTCAACGGAATAATTTTGTTGGTTTTGACAAAATATTTTTCAGAATTAACAAAAATTTTTGTTGAATCAACAAAGTATTTTTTTTAGTGAGGTAAAAATTAGTGAAAGACTGGATCCGAAAAGTCGGAACACCTCTGAGATAATTCAACTTTGTTTATAATTTAATGGCATTTTATCTTTTTTTTTTTTTTCCAAAGCTTGAACACCCACCATAAATAGTCTCTTATCGTTCAGAGTTCCCTCTATTTTCTTTTTAGACTAAATACCCGTTTTGGCTCGAATCCAATGCGGTTTCCGCGAGTTTCAAAGCCGCCAATTTCTAAAAACTAGTATGTAAAAATGCGGAAATCATGTATTTTAAGTTATGATGAAATTCTTAACAACAAAGATAAAAATCTTATTTTATCGTAGTGGTGATTTGAATTTATAGTAAGAAAAACAATCAAAACAACTTTTAAATAAATGAACGTGTATTTATTTTATTTTTATTTATTTATTTTTGAACAGGAAGGTGACAAGGGTGCTTCACTTTTTAACAAGAAGCAATCGGTAGTACTAAAGACGGGAAACTGTATTTACAGTGTCATCCAAAAGACTTTCAATGCTTGCGGTCTATGGACATCTTCAATGCATTAAAAGTCTATAAATACCCATTGTTTGGACTACTTTTTAAAATAGGTTAAATTTTAGATTTCGGGAAGGAACCGCAACTTTGCATCTCATAGGTAAACTACATTAGTCAATGTTTCACAAAAAATGTAAGTTTTTTTTATATAAAAATTTAAAATTAAATAGTATAAATATTTAATTTTTAATGCTGCTTCAGTATTATACAACTGATGTGGTAACACAACTGAGCAGGTGTAGAAATTAGAATATTTAATCAGTGCTCCAGCAATTTTAGAAGCAATATTTATTGATTACCGTAATCAGCAGAATTTAAAAAAAAATGTAAATACCTAGTATAAAAATATTAAATAGACCAAATTATATGACATGTATTGGTAAAATTAGATAGCATGTACAGCTGCGGAAAAAAAAAGGCCCACTTGCTCTTTATTTCGCCATCTTTCGTCGTATAGCAAAGTTATATATACCATTCGTTTGCAAATAACTCGTACTTTAATTTACTATCAATTTAATTTGCATAAGGGGCCGTCTTCATATTTAATTCTGCATCAACTTCGTTTTTCTCAATGGCAACCCCATATTTTGTAGCTACAGGATTATTACAGGAAGTACTTTATTAAACGAAAGAAAACCTTCAAATTACTCTAAATATAAATTTTCACCAATTTTCTACGATAATTTCCGGAGATATTGCGAATTCATTTTTGCGCATTTTTAAGGGACTTTCTGCAAATTGAAAAACGCTATTTGTAGGTTCCGAACTTTTCGCCTTTCATTTATTTCGCTCGCGAGAATTAAAAGAAATTAATATTATTTTCAAGGAAAATATTGTTCCCATCTCTCTTAAAGTTTTTTGTACTGGGAATATCAAGGGTAGAATAGAATATTTAGTCTGTGGTCCAAATGACCCGTGAGTTCATAACTTCCTTGGTTCGTACACATGATTTAAGGGAAAAATGCAAAATGACTGCTAAGGATTTTGAAAATCTTTGTAATTTTGAAATTGTTATTCAGTGTTTCCCTTGATGTTTCTCTTAGACAGCTGAAATGTTGGCAGGAGTTAGAGGCTGCTCCCTGCTCTTCTGACTACAAGCATGAATATTGCTCGACTCAGCAATGGTCGAACTTAAAGAATGGTTTCATGATTGAAAATTTATTTGTCTGAATTTCATGTAAAAAACGCAATTACTTTTTTGCCGACCCAATATTATCACTGTGTTTGTTATTTCACTTTCTTCATGTAATACTATCGCCTGCAATGTGAAATATTCTTAAGACTTTTGGCGGTATTTTAATTTATAGTTAGATGAATTTTTTTTTACAGAAAAACGTGATTTTGAATGTTTGATAAAGTATGGGGAATTCCAAAGACCTAATGTTTCCGATATTAAAAAAGGTCACATTCATGCCTGGAAAGTTGAGGATGTTAGTTTTTCAGAAATAGGACGTTGTATTAGAAGACATACATCTACTGCATCTAATTCTATAGCTGGAAAATATTTTATTTGGGGGAATATGGTAGCGGACGCAACAATACACGCTTTATAGAATCTCCAACAAACTGTAAAAACCTCTAATTTATTTGCTTCAAAATTTGATATTTTTAATACTGGTATCTTTTACTGTGTTTTTGCACAAAATAAATCTAATTTACATTTATTTTATGCAATTTTCAAAAAATTTTCACTTAATAAATTTATATATGGTCCCTTAACTCATGAAAATAACACATTTTATTTAATATAAATTAAACTACTGAACGTAAAAATTTGAAATTTTGCACAGCCATGTAATATTAATTTCTGCATCTATTTCCATCGAAATTTGGCTAGGTCGCTATTCATAATTTTTTTTTAATATTAATTTAATAATTCATAATTAATATTAATGATTCATTAAAAATCATAATAACATTAAATTATGTTTGGGTCGTTTAGTTCTAATAGTACCAATAAAAATCAGCTTCTTACTACCAATATTATATGAGATATGAATTGAAGTATGAAAAAATATTTTAACATAGGGGGAGGGGGATTTTGGGTGCTCATAACTCACTCATTTTCTGTCCAAATTTATTGAAAATTGGTGTCCGGGGTTAAAATGAGCTAAATTTTTGAAATATGTAGTGAAATCTAAGGTTGCTATTGAGAAAAAAAAAGTTGGTGCGAATTTTAATATGTAGATGGCCCCTTATGCAATTTTTATGCATAGCAAATTAAAGTGTGCATCAATCGTAAACGATTGGTATCTGTAACTTTGCTGTGCGACGAACGACGGCCGAAAAATGTACAAGTGGGCCTTTTTTTTTTCCGCAGCTGTACTATGAAACTAATTGAGGAAAGTTTGCAAGAGAAAAGTGCTAATAAAACATTATTGGTCCGACGGACCAACAAGTTTTGTATTCTAATGGCCTCATATATAAATATTTTAGTGATCTCGGACCTACGGACCACCGCTAGTTTCGAGTTCTGCAACTGAGTATTTTTGAAAGCATATGAAGTGAAAAAAAAATTATGGCGAAAAGGATTCCTTCAACTTTAGCGAAAGTATTTCTAGTTCATGGTTTCCAAATCGCGATTGGAATCAAGGATGGCTCCGAGTCGTTAATTCCAATTGCTGCTGTACGAGAGTTTGCTGCTGTACGAGACGGGTGGTATCACCTGAAACGTGCGTACTGTACCATTTTAACACGCTTTTATTAGCTTCACCTGTATGTATGTTTGTATGTATATATGCTTGTATGTTTGTAACCGACTCCTTTGAACTTGATTTTGACCCACTTTAAACGGTCAGATTTAATTTAAACTTTGTAGATATATCAAGGATCGATGACAATACAATGATTTGATAAGTTTATCCCATTATCCTGATTTTAACACGCTTTTATTTATTAGTTTCACTTGTATGTATGTTTGTAACCGACTCTTTTGAACTCAAATTTGGTACACTTTAAACTGTCAGATTTAATTTAAACTTTGTACATTTATGAAGAACCGGTGACAATACAATAATTTTATAAGTTTATCTCATTATCCTGATCAGGATCTCCAGGATTAAATAATTTCCTCCTTTCTTATCCTGATTGAAAGTAGAACACTTCCAAAGATTACAATCTTAAGAAAACCATTTTTACCGTGGCCGTGATCGTATAGTGGTTAGTACATTGCGTTGTGGCCGCAATAACCCAGGTTCGAATCCTGGGCATGGCGATATTTTTATTTTTACAAAATATTGTGATCCATCTCATTATGGAAGAGTTGAGTACAAGAACATGTTAAGGCCATTCTTTTTAACACGCTTTTATTTGTTGATTAGAGACCTATTTTTCCTTTTTAGTGAGGAAGGTAGCATTTAACTGCAGGGTTGATTAATACTTTGGTGTACAGTAGGGGCGTAGCAAGAGGGAAGGCTCAGGGGGCTGCTCCCCCCCCCGTAATGGGACCCTTTACTTAGCTTACAATTTGATATTTAGCTTACAATTGAACTTTAGCTTTAAATTTGATACCCAGCCCACCCCGAAATAAAATCCTGGCTACGCCACTGGTGCACAGTGAAAATAAATTATCTCACAGTTTGTATTTTCCAACTTAGTGTTCCTTAGTGTCTTATGAGAGATATCGAAAATTAAAAATAAATTTTAAATTCATAGAGTTTAAAAAAAACTAAAAAACACACTTTTATAGCAAATCGAACTAAAAAGTGAAAAATAAAAATATAGTTTAAAAAACCAAAAAAACATGCTTTAATGATAAATTGAACTAACCAAAAAGCGAAAAACAATTCTTAATATAGAAATAAATTAATGAACGAAAAATAATAATATTGTGAAAAAAGCGTGGGGCGCTTTGTGCTATATTTTTTATATCATTTTTGTACTCATCGTACCGATCGAATATTCTCAAGAACTGATATATGGAGCACCCCAAAGCGTGTTTTTTGGTTTTTTAAACTATATTTTTTTATGTGTTATTTACAAAGTTCGTCGTTATTTTTAACCTTTAAACAACAGTTTTTAAAATGCTCCGATTGCTCAAGCATACAAGTTGGCTCAAAAACATTGACCTTGGCTTTTATTCCTTAAACAGGGTCAGGAGGGGGGAAATGGTGGGAAAAGCATGCATTTTTTTAAAAGGTCTTAAAATCAAGCTGTTAAATTTATGTTAAACTATTGATGCATATTGCATACATTTGACTTATATAGATTAAAAATGTAGCATTACTTTTTAATGTTATCAAAATACTTTACTACGGTGTCAATTTTAGTTAGGAAGTCTTGATACCCCCATTTTCCCTCACCGTGGGGGAAAATGGGAGTAGTACAAAGTACCTGTACACTTTTAATAAAAATCATACTAATGCTATGAATGAAAAAAAAAGGCACTCAATAATGTATTTTTAATATGCTGAAAGAAAAATATGTACAGGAAAGGATTATTTCCCAAAATATTTAGCTAAAGAAATAATGACCACGATTATTAAATTCAGGTTCACTCAGTACGCGGCAAATGCTACTTGGTTCCACACAGAGGTGTAGGCAGGAGATAGCTGATGGGGCTGCAGTCACCCCTCAAAATGAGTAAGCATAAGATATGAAAGAAAATTATTACACATTCATGGATAAATTTGAAAGTTCCCCTTGAAAATTTTGAGGTTCAGCTGCAGATCTAAGCCACATTTAATATTTATCTAATGTATGTTTTTCCAACTGCAAAGATTTAAAATTCGATTGATGAATTTCGTTTTCCTTTCTTTTCTTTAATTCATTTTTGTATGTGAGGACTTGTAGGCAAAGTAAAGGGGTTTCACCCCCCCACCCACCCAAATATATTATATCGAATTTTATAAGTTATATTGCATTCTAACTTTTTGAGTCCTCAGTCACCCAGAAAAAAAATCTTGGCTACGCTAGTGGTTTCAAAGAATTAATTTCTACAATGAACAGTAAATTAAAATGTCAATTTCATTTACTATAACTATAGTTTCAAGAATATTTATTAAAGGAGAAATAGAAATGCCAGTATCATATAGAACTTTGCAAAGTCTAACCACACCCCCATTAGCCCACCTCAGGAAAAAAAAAATTAAAAATATAAATTATAATTTTATTACAATTTTTTTATATAATGCTGTTCTTGTGAAGTCTTTCTACTAATATGCATCAAAATATAAATGATTTATCTAATTATAAGGCATCTAGAAGAAAGTTTTTCAATATCACTTGTTAACAGGCAGTATGTTTAGAGCTAAAACAATTGATGATATTGAAATATCCTTAAACTTCATTACTTGATATGCTGTTAAAATCTATCTAAATAGAAAAAATAATGAAACATCAAATTTTTTTATGGTGAGAGAAGGTATTTTTTAGTATTCCCCTATTTTTTCCGACCTGACTCTATTGATCTTACGCATACACAATAAATTACAAAGTTACATAAAAAAGGAAAAGGACTTTAATAAAAGCGATTAAAATGTTTAAAGGATTAAATTTGAGTAAATTCAAATTCAGTTTTTATACTTAAAAAAAAAAAAGAAAGAAAATCCCAAATAGTAAAATGTGTCCCCAACACTAATGACAAAATTTGAGCATTTTACCCTAAAAAGTGCGAGAGACTTGAAGTAAATGAATGTTAACTTGACCTATTTTACGGTGGTTCTCGAAAGGGTAGGGGGGGGGGGTAATCACGTCGAGAAATTCCGCTTCCGGATCGTGCACAAATTACGAAAATTTATATATATAGCGCCTCACCAGCTTTATTTAAACTTATCTCTAAGATTTTTTTAAATAGTAAATATCGCACATCTTTCAATCAATGTATATGGGGGCACATTTTATTAGCTGGGA
Source organism: Cheiracanthium punctorium (assembly GCA_038373885.1). Taxonomy (NCBI): domain Eukaryota; kingdom Metazoa; phylum Arthropoda; class Arachnida; order Araneae; family Cheiracanthiidae; genus Cheiracanthium; species Cheiracanthium punctorium. The sequence goes on from JAWZYV010011876.1 coordinate 94,247, forward strand.
ATTTTTTTTAAACAGAAACTTTCAGAGAATTCTGTATAAAATACACTCCCGGTAACCCGGTAGATACGTTCCGGCTGTCGTCAAAACAGGGTCTCTAGGTCTGTGGCACGCGATGAACGTTTCGATCGTCCGCCATCTTGCTGGTAGTTAAGTCGAACGATGGCAACGGCTGCCCTTTTTTCAGCATTGGGCAATCTATCCAGCTGTTCTCGCATTCTTCCATTTTTCAGCAGATGTCAATGCTGTTAAAAAATAATCGTGTCAATTTTTTTACGGGAAATGACGTGCTATAAAAGTAAAGGATTCTCTTGGAGCTATGTCACCCGCAACTATTTTTATAGAAATCAAATCTATTCTTCGTGACTGGCAACAGTCAAAACGTCAGAGTTTGGTGTTCCCAGAGCGGGAACACTGCGCATTAAAGGCTTTACAGGCTACAGGCAATGCAGAAACATGTGTCTCATTCATTTAATTTCTTCAGTGGCGCACGCAAGTGAGGGATCCAAGGAATCTAGACCCTTCTCAAAAAAGTTAGTAACTTTGCATGGTAGAATCATCCTGTAGATCTTGACCATTTTAATACGTTAAAAGACTTTATTAAATTTTTACTTTTAGCTGTTAAGTATATTAAAACATAATTCAGAAACATACATAAGTGTATTGAAATGCGGCGTGACTTTATAAAAGATTGTCAAGGTCAACAAGGAAAGACTTTGTTCCGCATTTTTTCAGGTGGTTGTTCTGTGTCCCAACTTTATGAGCTGGACCCCTTCCAAAAGAGAATCTTGTGTGCGCCACTGACAGTGCCCTACGTGCCTTTTTTAGCGTATTATAGGAAAAAGATCGCAAATTTTCCTCTATGTTATACTAATCCATCTTCATCTATTATGAACCCGTGTTTGCGTTTGTGGATTTGGGCCGATTGACTGCACTAAGGTCCTACGCCTAGGAGGAAGTGCTCTCCCGTGGGGGACTTTCTAAGGGATTCTAGCCCGTATATAGGCGTAGTTTCTGAGAAAACCACGGAAAACTCAACGGCTAGGTCGACAGGCGCGACAAGGGTTTGAGCCTGGCACCTCTCGCCTTCCAGTTTCGAGGGAAGAACCTCTCAGCCATTGGTGGGGCATGAACCCGTGTTATAAGGGGGCTTACTGTACGTGTACTTTTAATGCAACTTTGTAATTTTTTATTATATCTCTATGATCCTTAATTAAGAAATAAAAGCTGTGGCAGCGGTGGATCCAGGGGGAGGGCGCAGAGGAAGCGCGCCCCCTCCGAGAAAAATATATTTACACTAGATAAATGGGGTATTCACCAATATTAAGGGGCTTTACGCTAGATAAAATGAGTATTCACGATTTGCGCCCCCTCCGAAAAAAGTTTCTGGATCCGCCCTTGAGCTGTGGTTAATATTTTCGGGACAGCCTGTATATGTTAGGGAAATAAATACTTCCGTGTCGTTAGATTGTCATCCATGGCGTATTTAGTCGCCCGAGTTCGCGTGATTCGATCCTCTGTATCACATCAGATAAATAAAGACCATGACCACAAATAAACCTTTTGGTGGAACGGTCACAGTCCGGTGTGTTTTCTCCACTTTGAGCCAGTGTGTTGAGTATACACACACCGCACTCAACTAACTATACGCAACATCAATTATGCATACGGCCTGATCTCTGTAACCCCTTACTCCGGCCTTAACCGCCGCAAGAAACAAATATAGATGTCGATAGCCTAGTTCCTCGTTTCTTGATGATGCGGTGTGACTTGCCTGATATAAAGAATTCAGGAAATTTTTAATAAGATACAGTGTGTGCCATCGATATCATTGGGTTCGCAGAGGAAGCACGAAGTTTCGTGATCTACATTTTTTGTTCACCATCTTCTCAACAGATCGAAGTGGTAGAGATGGGAGAAAGCTGATTGAGTTGTCGGAATCTCATCGTATCCAAACACAACTAAATGCCAATAAGTATACAGTATAAGTTGTTGTAACATTTTCCAAGGCACAAATTTGATGAATAAATATACCTAGTGTTTCGAATTATTTGATCAGCAAGATATTTTTTAACACTTTAATGCCCATGGTAACATATTATGCTACCACCCTTTAAACACTATTTTTCAATAGGAAAAATGTTTCAAAATGCAATTTTGAAGTCATAAAACCATTAACTGTACCTTTAATTAATAATAGTAATCGTTTGGGTCCACAGATGCCAGCATTAACGGATGAAAAATATTTTAGGAACAACATGGGTGAAGTCAACAAAGAAAACATTTTTCCAATGATAAGGGGTTTCAATGATTTAGGGTGACCCTTTACACACATACAAACAAACAACAACAACAACAAACAAACAAACAAACAAAAAAAAACGCGACAAGGCACGGGAGCCACGTTGACTGAATTTATTCATTATTTTTTGTTCACAGTCAAAACTTATAATAGTTTACAAAAGTCTTGCAGTAAATGCAGTACCCCCCCCCCCTCCCTCATGCCTCTGTTGAGTGTCGAGACGGATGGGCCCCGACCCTCCCAGTCCAGACCTCTATTTCCCAGCTTTCTGCCTTTATAAACTGAAAAAGTTGAATGCATGCACATTGTTTTCTTTTTTTACAAACTTATGTTATAAGGCATTTTATAAATTAGATATTGATTTTTACTTTCCGAACATGTACCATGTAAGGAAAGTATTGTAATCATGAAAAAATTCGACTTCGAGATTTTGGTGTTTTTACACGTTTTGAGGGCTTCTGAATCCATTTATGCTATTTTTACGAGATGTATGTATGTATGTGTGTATGTGTTTGTGTGTATGTGAGTGAACACGATAGCTCCTGAACGGAGCATTCGATTGAGCTCAAATTGGATATATATGTCATAAACCACAGTCGCAAGACCGGTATTGATTTTGGTGTGTATAGGACTTATAGTTTTTCTACAGGGCTACGACAAAGATTTCTTTTACATTATGGCCTATGGGGGGGGGAATTCTAGAAAGTACGCTAGCGTTTAAACGGTACATTCGATTGAGCTCAAATTGGGTATACATGTTATAAACCACCATCGCAAGACCGGTATTGATTTTGGTGTGTATAGGACTTATAGTTTTTCTACAGGGCTACGACAAAGATTTCTTTTACATTATGGCCTATGGGGGGGAAATTCTAGAAAGTGCGCTAGCGTTTAAACGGTACATTCGATTGAGCTCAAATTGGGTATACATGTTATAAACCCCCATCGCAAGACCGGTATTGATTTTGGTGTGTATAGGACTTATAGTTTTTCTACAGGGCTACGACAAAGATTTCTTTTACATTAGGGCCTATGGGGAGAAATTCTTGAAAGTGCGCTAGGGTTTAAACGGTACATTCCATTGAGCTTAAATTTGGTATATATGTTTGAATTATTCATCGATTAAAATTTATTTAAGTGCTTGGTCATGATCTTAATCGTAAGTGTTCGGAAAGTCGAGTGGAGTCACTCCATATTTTTGTTATTAGATTCGAAATTAATTGTCCTTAAATACTTATGCAATTCAGGGTATTTATTAATAATAGAATGAATTTTGTATAGCAAATTATTTTTATACGGAAACAGTTTGATTATATTCAAATCAGTAAATTTTGTTTGCTCTTAGATATATGCACACCAAAATTAAATCTATCTAGAAATCGTGGAATAAACATCAAAAGGAATCTGTGGTATCACGGGGATGATTAACTGGAACTCCGGGAACTGGTACTCCTCATTGGTAACCCTAAGTAGGTGCTATTTTATTCTAAGTAGATGGTAAAATAACAGTTAACATCCTCATGCCGAAAATATTAAGTTACAATATATTTTATCATAGCTATCATTTTTATTATTAAAGGTGCTTATTTAGTTTTGCTTTGTGGTTTCATACATGTAGACCCCCCCCCCCGAAACTTCCATCATCGGAAGTCCAACGGGGGAGATGGGGTTCTATCTCCCCCGAATCCCAGGAATCGAAAATCCCACGATTTTCATGTGCATCGGAACTCCCACGACACCCTAAAATAATGCCAAAAAGCTGACCCACTTATCCCACCTTATCCTAATGCCAATAACAAAAATATTAGAGAAAAATGTCGTCGCTCCGTTTTCTAAAGAATTTATTCCTTTACATTTTTTTACTTTCTTATTTGTCATTAATAGATAAAAAATATTTCAAACTGTAGTTGTAGTACGTGGGCCGGACACATTCAAATCAGGCTTGCTGGACTGACCCCGCTTAATGTGCAAGCCAGTATATTAAGGGCTCCAGTTATAGTTATGAATAGGGCTTCAGAAATGTCAACGTTGATAAAAGGAGCAGAGATCAGGGGAGTAGACGAGAAATCATTTCGGGGGGGGGGGGGGGGGAGGGGGGGTACTGATGACTAGGGATGGAAACCAGAAGAAAAATAGGCCAGTGTCGTCACGCAAAACAGCTGCATAGCTCCACAGACAATCCGATGCATAGCTCATAACTTTGTCCGTCTCGTCGCACATAAAAGCAGTATACCTGCAGAAATTCCGTTTATTTACTCGCACATTTCTGCAGGACATAGGGCTTATGCTAACTAATCTAAAAATTATCCCGATATCCACCCCCTCGGCAGAGGTAGGAGGCAGGCACGTATCCAGAAAAACATTTTGGAGGGGGTCCAAACGGTAAAAAAGGCAAAATTTTTCACAAAAAACTATCATTATCATTATAGTAATGAAAATCAAAATTTCCGATGGGGGAGGGTAACCTTATGTTCAGGGTTTCGGACTCGTAACTTGAAAATTGCGTGTCCAGGTCAATACCTGGCAGATAAGAGAAAACCGACGCAATACATGTGACGTCGTTCGCGTAATCAACCCATGCGTTGAACAATGATTCCGTTAAGTAATATCGAGGATCCAAAAACCAGATAGCATTTTTGAGGGGTGCCGTGCTAACATCCACATTTATTCCCTTGGAAGTGAGGGGAGGGGGGAGGGGGATCTGGTGAATCACGGCATATAGCTGATCTGCCTTTCTCTTGATAAGCAAACCAGGATGCTATCACGTAATAACTATTCGTAATCTAACAAAATAGATCTGTAAATGATAACAGAGTTGCTACTCAATTTCCGAAAAAGAATTCCCTGACTTTCCAGATCTTTTTGCGATAAAAAGCCTGACTATTTTTTTACGTATATGACATCAACTTTGCATACCTTCTCTAATATTTCCAGCTTCCCAAAGTAAGGTTAAACGTTGATTGCTTACAAACACAGATTTCTGATAATTTTCCAGGTCGCATTATGTGATTTTTTCAGATTTTGGGCTAAAATTAGCGACTTTCCCTAACTTTTTTTTTGCCAAAATGAAATTTCCTGACTTTTCCAAGTTTTCCCTGTTCTCCCTGACAAGTAGCAACCCTGGTAATGAACAGAACATAAAAAGATAGCAAACAACTCATGGAAGAAAATATAAAATTCCCTTTTGTTCCTAGAATTATTAGTATCACAGATATCCAAGAATGAAAATGAAAGTAAGCAGGTAATTAAATAAACCTAGATTTTAGATACTTTTTTGCTAGCTGTTTTGCAAGCTTATGTATTCTACGCAGCCTACAAAATAACTCGAGTTACGCGATTTCAATTTATGACAAAGCTACTCATGGGCTGTATGCCTAGGATGTGGGGTGCCTGGTCGGAGAACATTTTAAGGGGTTCTATCGCGTATTCACTTTACATCTGGAGAAAACCGACCAAAACTCCAGACCGTTAGATCGACAGCCGCGCGTTAGGCCAGTCCAGAGATCGCTGGCCCTTCACGCTTCATCTCTCTACCATGCTGGGTGTCTTATCGACTGGACCGTGGTGGGCCTTGGGCGAAGGGAAGACATTGGAAGCAAATGACCACCATAAGCGTAAAGTTTTCAAAATTATTGGGGGGGCCCGGCCCCACAACCACATATATTCACGTCAGTGGCGTAGCCAAGGGGGGGGGGTGTTAGGGGGGTCATAACTGCCCATGAGGAGTTTTTTGCCATACAAAATGTATATTCTTCACTCCCTTATCATACACACGTATACATATATGTAGCGTTGCCAGGCGTCCGGATAAAACCGGACACAGTTAGGCTTTTTGATTGCGAGTCCGGCCAAACTTAACGGTGTCCGGCTTTTGTTAGGCTTTTTACTGGTGACTTTGGCTGATTAGTAATAAAATACTTGAACTGATTTGGCATTCGATGTTATATATATTTCATTAGAATTTAACAAGACTCATTGTAATAATCAAAAAAGTTTGATTTTACAAAATTTTTTTTTAATTTTTATTTTTTTTACCTGAGACAAAATCCTCAATATTGTAGGCTGTCCGGCCTTTTAACCAAATGTCCGTCCAAACTGGCTGGTTTCTCCGGCTATTTGGTTTGGCGATCTGGCAACCCTACATATATGTGAGTTGCAGAAGTCGTAACCCCCCCCCCCTTCCAAGAAAAACTTCAGGCTACGCCACGGATTCACGTACATATAACTTAATCATAGCTGCCAACTACTACAGAATATAATTAACCACTTTTTCTACATGATTTTTCGGCTTAAAATATATACTGTTTACAAAAAGTGGTTAATTATTATTTTCCGTAGTAGTTGGCAGCTATGACTTAAGAGTAAATTATTGGAGGCGCTCGAGCTCTATGGATCCATAGAATTCTACACCTGTGTAAGGTAAGTATCCATGTTAGTATCTTCCTACCATGTTATAAGTTAAAAAAAAGCAAAGTAAAAAATCCAAAGGAGGGGAAAAAAACATTTTCGATGAGATAGTGCATTTTAGACACATCTGAACTTTTCTTCATTTCTTACTTTACATTGCATAATCTGATTTTAATTAACCAGAGCCTGGCGAGGGCAGCTTATTGTAACATTGTGTGTTACGTGGCGTCACAATGAATACTAAATCATGATTGAAATCAAAAGAAGAAATTTTTTAAAAGTACAAGTAAAGGTTTTTTTTTAAACGTTTGTAAATACTTTCTTTTTATGTTAGTATAAATTAGTTTTCTGTATTTAGTGGTAAATTATTGGGTGGGCTCAGCCCCTATTCACAATTTATTGGGGGGCTCGAGCCCCACGGGCCCATATAACTCTACGCCTATGATGACCACGCCACACTACGCACAACCCAAAAATCCCGTTACCTGCGAACGAAGTCCTCATACCTCTTTCCGTTATTAGTCTCTATTAAGTTCTATATAAAGTGACTAGGGTCAAAATTAAAAACTCATTCAATCAATCCTCTTACAAAGCTGATTTAATTTTCACACCATCCAAGAAACACTTTTGCTAATTGATTTTCTTTAGCGTTTTATTTTTTTATTGTTCTTTTTCCCACGTCAAATGAGAGCAAGAAAAGCGTTCAGAGAAGAAAAAAAAAGTCGGGGCAACACCCGTCTAGAAAGGAGAACGCTTGCGAGAGTGAGGTGAGCGCGTGCGTGTGTGTATAAACCAACCCACGCAATCACCGACCGCTTTATATGGTCTCAGAGAGAGTTCTCCGTCGGTAGATCCAGATGGTTTCAAATGTTTCCCTAAGCCGACAAAATACAGTCGCCCCTCGCATGGCAAGATCGCGCTTCGGATTTTGACAGATTTAAAAAACGGAATAAAATTCTACATTCGACGCATATTCATTTACTTTTTCACCTTTCCATTCTTTTCCTCGCTGCCGCCCCCCTCCCCCCAGGGCCCGATTATGACCAACAGGGGAACGGGAATTTATGAATTTAGGGGGGGGGAATCTATGAAATTTGTTTTATTTTTTATAAAATTTTGATATAAAAAAGAATATTTCAGAACAACATTTGAAGTTGGGGATCCTTTTGAGCCGGGGCCCTGGGCAAAGTCTCGATCTGCCCATGTGATAATAAGGCCCTCCCCCAAGTAGCACAGCGAGCTTTTTGGATGGATGGAAGTGGTCCAGCGGCTTTTTGGATTTTTAGTAGGTCCCCAACCTAATGGAATATCTGTTTCTAATTTATTCGATGTACGGGGATTTCGAGCTAATGGCCCTTCACCCTATCAGGTCCTACGAATTCAGTCAATTCCATTATAAGCAGGGTTTTTTTGTCGATAGGAAAACTGGAGGGCCCGTTGGTCCACCAATTTCAACAAAGTTTCTGCACCTTTTTTTTTCTTGGGGGCACAGGAAAAATTCTTATACTAACTTTTAAAGGGAAATACAAGCTAGAATCCCCAGAAAGACCTTAACGCAAAGCTCCTTCGACGGTACTGAGCATACGCTTGCTAGAATTAACCCTTTAATGCGCGTATTTTTCTATAAAAAAACAATATTTTGCACAAGCACTCAAAAAAGTACTCAAGTATGAAACATTTCCTATATTAATTTTGTGAGTAACTGATTAATTTTTTTAAAAAGCATGCAGCAGATGATAAATATTAGAAATTGTTATCATATACTGCAAAGTCTACTTTTTATAAACAACAATATTTTATAATGAAACCGACATAGGGAAATTGACTTGCATTTGAATACTTTTGTAAGGGTATGGATATGCAGATTTGCATATGTGCAAAACTGCGCAATAAAGGATTAAAATTAATCTAACAATCAGTCTAGGATAGGTATGGGCAACCTTTGAAAAATTGCGGGCCAAACTTCAGGATGTTAGCGAAGTTGCGGGTCGTATAATTGGGATTTTGAATAGTATTTATGAGTTTAATACGGCGTTTTCCTATATTCCGCGGGCCGGAGGTTGACCATTATTGGTGTATAGGAAGTACGAAAATTATGAAATGAAATACAGTAAATAGCGTATAAACAAGGGACATTTTTGAACAACGAAAAACATTGCATTAAACTAATCAAAATTTTTAGCGAGGGGGCAAGGTCCGATTTAGAAGGGGAAAAAAAACTATAGTCACAGCTTGGTGCAATATACAAGGCAACACCAATAATTTCTAATATTATGTTTTGCCGTAAGTGGCAACGGGGATGCGAGGAGATTCAGAGAGAGAACATGTCGAAAACACATGTTTGTATTCCTTTTCTACTAGTTTGTATCGTGTAAATAAATTTGTGTTTCGTTGGTTGATACTGGAATAGTTTTCTAATACCCATCACTCGGATCTCACTCTTGGGATGGAGAATCCCCCTATCACTGATGTCGGTGAGAAATTTCCAAAATTGGCCGAGCCCACACAAAAGAAATCATGAATGATTGAGAAAGTACCATTTTACCAAGAGTTTTATACATGAAGTACAGAAGCCTAGAACATCCTACTACGATGATCCCTGACTGACTCTGTAACAGTTCCGGGCAACCAATCCAAGATAAAACTTCTATTGCCGTTACTCCAAGACGATTGAAAAGCACAAAAGCTTTATTAACATCTACACCATTTATACGATCCGCTTGAAATTTTTCATAATCATGTATAAAAATATAGAAAACAATCTGCGCTACTTTAAAAATCTTAAAGTCCACCCGTTCCCTCATTTAAAAGCGATTTTTCGCTCCATTTTATTTCCGAAAAATGGGAATCATCTGCGTGACAAAATTAGCTGTTTCGAGTGAAAATAACGTCATACAATTGGGATTCCAATTCGTTTAAAGAAGTTTTTTTCCAGATAAAATTGCTTAATTTTTTTCCATGAAAATGATCGTCTGCTTGAAGCATTAATATAAGAGGAGTTGTGTCATAGGCGGATCCAGGGGAGGGCGTAGGGGGGCTCCGAGAAAAATATATTTACACTAGATAAATGGGGCTTTTACCAATATTAAGTGGTCTTTACACTAGATAAAATGGGTATTCACGATTTGCGCCCCCTCCGAAAAAAGTTTCTGGATCCGCCCCTGGGTTGTGTACACAAAACGGAATTGTTTGAATGTGAAAAGTTTCCGCACGTTTTCAGAAGAGTATCAGATTCGATTTGGGACATAACAAAAACTGAATATGAAGTTATTTAGGAAAGAAGATTAAATACATTGAGTGCAGATATATTTTCGTCAAATGTTTTTTTCTTTTTTTTTTCTAGCACCCGTTGTAATTGTCTCCACAACTGGCTTTGACTTCCAGTTATCAAATAAAAGTGTAGGATTTAAAGATAGAATTAACACATCACTACTTGTTGTAACAGAAAAATAAACTTTTATTTACCAAAAACACAACACAACGCGTACAGAAAAAAACGTGCAGACGCTCCAATAGGGAAGAGCGGGCTTCTCTCGAAAGAGCGCGCAAAACATTCTTGGAGTAGAAGTTGAAGTACTTAGCTTGTGGGGTGGCGCTGCATGTAACACAGGCCTTACAAAATATTTATTTGATAAAGGTCGCTACATGAGTATCTCCCCAGTGAACAGGGTGAACGATCAAAGAATACATAATTTTTTTTTTTTTTTTTAACATTACAAATATAGGAATGCAATGGAAATGAAAGAATAACACAAATACAAAAGAAAAAATATATACTTAATAAAATAAAATTAACTTGCACTATATCATTGTGATTAATCTTTTGGGAAAATGTACATGCCGCCCACTCCGAGTTGAAGTTGGGGGAAAAATTTCAGGTTTACTTGTTGGGGGAAGAATTTCAGGTTTACTTGTTGGGGGAAAAATTTCAGGTTTACTGTTAGCGACATTTGGTGGTTGAATATTTGATTGTTTCGAGGAATCAGAAAAATCTGCGGATTCCGACAATATATATGCAGGTTTTAGTCGATCTATGGATACAGTCATCTTCTTTTCCTTTGTTTTGATTGTGAAGTATTTATCTTTTCTTGAAATGACAGGATGTGGACCTGTGTAAGGTGGTGCAAAGGGAGGTTTTGTAGAGTCAACACGTAAAAATACATGTGAGCAGGTTTGTAAGGAGGGATGAATGTATACAGATCTATTGCAGTGTTTTGAAGTAGAAACTGGATTGAGACATTGCATTGTATGTCTGAGATTTGTTATATAAGATTCTGTTGGACTAGTTATATTATTTGGAACATTTAGAATGTCAGAGGGTAATCTGAGGGTTGTTCCATAAACTAATTCTGCACATGTTGCGTTTATGTCAGATTTTATCGCAGATCGAATTCCTAGTAAAACTATGGGAATTGCTTCAGTCCATTTAAGGTGACTATGGGCTGTAATTGAACTTTTGAGATGCTTGTGAAGACGTTCCACTAGTCCATTAGATGCAGGATGGTAAGAAGTGGTTCTGATGCGATTGGTACCGAATATTTCTGTTAAATTTCGAAATAGATTAGACTCGAAAGATCTACCTTGATCTGTGGTTATTGTAACGGGACAACCAAAACGAGCAATCCATGTGTGAACCAATGCTTTGCATGCTGTTTCTGCAGTTATGTCTGTTATTGGAATAACTTCAGGCCATCTCGTAAATCGGTCGATTATTGTCAAACAATATGTATAACCGTCAGATGGGTGAAAGGGTCCAATGAAATCAAGATGAATGTGAGCAAAACGAGCATCTGGTAGGGCAAAAGTGCCGATTGGAGATTTAGTGTGTCGTTGAATTTTAGAACGTTGACAATTTTGACAAGCTTGAACAGATTTTTTTATAAAGGTATTCATGTTAGGCCAGAAATAACGCTTTGTTATTAACATTCTGGTACCTCGAATACCTGGGTGAGATAAATTGTGAACATTTTCAAATATTTTTGAGCGAAAGGATTTTGGGACAAATGGTCGGGGGAAATCTGAAGATACATCACAATACAAAGTTACATCTTCAAGAGGAAAATATTGCTTCTCAATTTTAAAATTAGACTTTTGTGAATTCAGAAGTGCCTGTAGTTCAGAGTCATTCAATTGTGCAACAGACATTTCATGAAAATCTATGATTTTGTTTGAGATGGCATGAATTTCAATGCGAGATAAGGCATCAGCTACAATATTCTCTTTTCCCTTTACATGTCGGATGTCAGTTGAAAATTGAGAAATGAAATCTAAATGCCTAAGTTGGCGAGGTGAACATTTGTCAGGCTTTTGCGTAAATGCATGTTCTAATGGTTTGTAATCGGTATAGATAGAAAATTCTCTTCCTTCAAGCATATGTCGAAATTTTTTTATCGAGGAGTAAATGGCCAAAAGTTCTCTATCATATGCTGACCAATTAGTTTGACTCTTTGAAAGTTTTGTGGAATAAAAGGCAATGGGTTCCCAAGTTCCATTTGAAAAACTGATGTAAGGTACTGCCAATTGCGAACATAGATGCATCAGTCCAAAGACTTAAAGGAGCACCTGGAATTGCATGTTTTAAAAGGGTTGCTTTGGCAAGCGATTCCTTAGCCTTTAAAAATGCCTTTTCAGCTTCCTCGGACCATTCGAGAGGGTTTTCAACTTGTTTAGTTGGACGGGATGATTTCTTTTTGTTAACATGACCTTCAAGAAACTTAGTTAAGGGGGATAATATGTGTGCAGCGTGTGGTACAAATCTGCGATAAAAATTGAATAGGCCAAGAAATCTCCGAAGTTGAGTTAAAGTTGTTGGTTTGGGGAAATTTTGTATTGCATCAACTCTATCTGGAATTGGAGAAACACCTTCTTTTGAAACTTTAAATCCCAAAAAATTTAAAGTAGGAACTCCAAATGTGCACTTTGAGGGTTTGATTGTCAGCCCATAATGATCTAAACGTTTAAAGAGAGCTTTTAGATGTTCAATATGCTCTTCACTACTTTTAGAAGCAATTAGAATATCATCAACAAATGCATATACCCGAACTAAACCTCTTGTCACTTCATCAATAAATCTTTGAAATGTACTTGATGCATTGCACAAACCAAACTGCATCCGAGTGCTCTCGAAGAGTCCAAAGGGTGTACAAATCGCAGTTTTGTGAACATCTTCGGGAGCAATCGGAATTTGATGGAACGCTTTTACTAAATCTACATGGGAGAATATGTTGGTCTCATGGAGCTCACTTGTAAAATCGGTAATGCTAGGAATTGGATACTTATCTCTTTTAGTCCGAGCGTTAAGGGCTCTGTAATCGCCAACAGGACGCCAATCAGTTGAATCCTTTTTTGGGACCATGTGCAATGGCGATGCATAGTTGCTATTGGATGGGCGTATATGGCCTAAGTCCAACATATGTTGAAACTCCATTTTTGCAATTTTTAACCGATCGGGTGCAAGCCGACGTGGTTTAGCAAAAACAGGAGAACCAAATGTTTCAATGTGGTGTTCTACAGAATGTTTGACAGTTTGGTTTGCACATGGAGCTTTAACAATATTAGGAAATAATTTTAATAACTCAGAATAAATATTTTCACAAAATAAGGATTTCACAGAATATATACTAGCATTATTAAGAATACCATGAGAATTTAAATTTGTGCAAGTGTCGTTTAAACGACGATTTCTAAGATCAGGTTGCAAATTGAAATTATGTAAAAAATCAGCACCAATGATAGCACATTGAACATTACATACATAAAATGGAAAAACAAATTGTTTACGTAGCCCTAGATCTAAAGATAGTAATTTTTGTTTATACACATGTATACTAGTACCGTTTGCAGCAACAAAGGTTTGGGTGGGAGTAGTCAGCTTGTCACACCGTGAAGCTGGAATTAGAGAACAGTCACTGCCAGTATCAATTAAAAAGTTTGTATTTGTTTTTCGATCGCGAACAAATAGGCGACGAGAGCTGGAAGGCGAGGTGTATGTCGCCGCTACTCCTTGCCGGGGTCGTTTCCCTGGAAGTTGCAAGGCGGAATACACTTCTTGGCTTTCGACTTGAATTTTTGGTGATACCAGCATATATCTGCAGTTGGTCTTTCCCGGGTATGCGACCTGGAACCACGAGGTTGACGATCGCGAGAAAAACTTCTCGAGCGTCGTAAGAGAGCAACTTCTTTACGCAGAGACTGAAGCTCTTTCAGTAGCTCCAAATACGGTGTTGTGTTTGAAGTTGTATTACAAACAGCACTTACCTGGGCAGGTGAAACATCTAAAATTTTGTCTGCAATTTCGGCAGCCTTTTGGGGGGTTAAAGGTGTAATTGAAGCCAAAATGGATTGGACGTTTGAAGGTAGTTGCTGCAGGAACAACTCTAAAAGAAGCACATCAGTGACGTTGGTGTTTTCTGCACGTCTTTGCATCACACGTAAAAGTTCCGAAGGCTTGCGGTCACCCAACTGTTCAGCGTCGAGTAAACGACGAATCTCTTGCGTTTTGCTTTCTCCACAACGAGCTATAATTTCAGCCTTCAAATTGCCGTAAGGATCAGCTTTATCCGGAGAGATAATTATGTCACGAACTGTCATGGCGATGTCCGGCGGTAGATGTGCTACACAATAGTTATACTTAGTACGCGACTCAGTAATTGGCTTTGGAGACGCTAATTCGAATGTGGATTCCACCATCGTGAACCATAGAGCCGGGTCAGTAGGGATAAAAACTGGTATTTTGACAGCAGATACTTCAGCCATCGTCATGCGAGAAAGGAGAGTTTAGCTTAGTTCAGCTTTCCGGCGTTCAGGAACAAAAAAAATTTTCAAGTAGTGCAAAGAACGTATTTCGATCAGAAGGTTATGTATGGTGTTTTACGTGGTCACCATTGTAGGATTTAAAGATAGAATTAACACATCACTACTTGTTGTAACAGAAAAATAAACTTTTATTTACCAAAAACACAACACAACGCGTACAGAAAAAAACGTGCAGACGCTCCAATAGGGAAGAGCGAGCTTCTCTCGAAAGAGCGCGCAAAACATTCTTGGAGTAGAAGTTGAAGTACTTAGCTTGTGGGGTGGCGCTGCATGTAACACAGGCCTTACAAAATATATGTTTTTTTCTTTTTTTTTCTAGCACCCGTTGTAATTGTCTCCACAACTGGCTTTGACTTCCAGTTATCAAATAAAAGCAATATTTTCGTTTAAAAGATGTAAATAAAAAGAAATTAATTAGAATTTTTTAAATCAAAAATTTGGAGCTAGGGCCCAATATTCCAAGACCCCTAGGCTCAGGCCTGAGGGAAAATCAGTTCTTGAAGGGGGGGGGGTGAAATCCGATACTCATCTCTGGCAACATCTTGTTAGACCCTCACCACCACCACACACACGCAGTCTCTTATCTTGATTTTTTTTTAAAGGGATTTTTTTAAAAGTGTGTGTGTGTGTGTGTGTGTAAAAGTGTTCAGAGTTCGTTTCCTGACTATAGAAGGATTTTACTAGACGGGGCAAAGCTTAGCAGGTGTTTTGAGCGATGAGATAGGTCTGGTTTTTTTGTGTGTGTTTCGCGTCCATCCCTTGGAACCTCTTTCAAAACAGCTCGCTGTTAAGACGGAAGTATTTTGTATTTCTTTTGTTCCCATTTCCTTTTCACATATACACACGAAATAAAAATAACAAAAAAGAAGCACGCCTATAAACAAGCAGAATGAGATTGCTAAAATACATTTCGTAGCGAAGGCTTAGTTTTCATTCTTCTTAATATTTAGAAGATGCAACAGTTTTCAGTTAAAACATATTCAGTTGTCTTATGATACTACGCAATGGAAATGAAAAATTTTGCTACGAGGGGCATCTGGAAAGTAGTAACGGCTTAATAAATAAAAAATAAACAATAAAAATAACGCAAGAATTTGTTAAAAAATTTTTAAGTGCACATACAGTTATTTTTCCATATGGTAATCCAATACACTGAAACACTTATCTTAAACTCGCATATCTCAAAAGCTATTTGACGTAGAATGTTGAAACTTTATATTTGGGATTGTTGTAACATCTAGTTGTGCACCTCCCCTTTCGGTCTCATTCGACTGGATAGTTTATATACAGGGCCGCCCAAAAGATTCTAAATACATTACGCTCTAGGGGCCGAAATTCATTAAAGCGTATTTTAGAGGCATTAGGCTATTTCAAATGACTCAGAAGTGATATATGCTGTTAAGGGTTACAAAATTAATTTCTCCAACATAAAACGAGTCTTTATCATTTATAGTTTTGCTACAGGATACAGGAACACTCAAAAGATTTCCAATACATTATGGTCAATGGCACTTTTAGGGACATTCATCCATTTCAAGCACAATACCGTCCTACCATATAGTTAGGTAACAGTCCGACAATGGTCACGTGCCTCCCTCAAGAATTACGCCAAAAGTCGCCAAGCTTGGCGACTTTTGGTGCACGCGTGTACATATTTAACTCTCAAAATCTATTAGTCGTATAATGTTGAAATTTCATGTAGTAAAAGATTTTTGTAGCATCTACAGTGCATCTCGATTTTGGGTTCCAATCTACTGGAGAGTTTATTTACAGGACCAGCTAAAAGAATTTTAATACATTGATGTCCATGGACTGGATATCTTCAATATATTACATCTGTAGTCAGTCATTGTTTGGTCCATGCCCAAAATCTCGCCATTTTTTGTCGACCTTGGCGAGTTTTGCCGAAATTGTACCAAATTTGGCGTCAAAAATAATTTCGCGTAACTAAAACTTTTAAAAGTAGAATGTTGAAATTTTGTATTTAGAACTTTGTAACATCTAACTGTGCATCTCTCTTCTTCTTCTCTCTTTTTTTAATTCCTACTGTTAGTTCACATTCTGCCTATATACATATTTATATATTTTGTTCAAATTTTCAATCGTTAATAAATTACTTTTTATTCATCCACTCAAGTTT
This sequence comes from Cheiracanthium punctorium, assembly GCA_038373885.1. NCBI lineage: Eukaryota > Metazoa > Arthropoda > Arachnida > Araneae > Cheiracanthiidae > Cheiracanthium > Cheiracanthium punctorium. Next base: position 110,908 of record JAWZYV010011876.1, read on the forward strand.
AAATACATTTTTTACTTCCTTGTACGTAGTATAAGGAAGTAATGTGATCCCGAAAAATTTTGGGGGCCAAATTTCGACAAAAAAAGCGATTTTGACTACCTCTAAATTTAATTTTAAGAATTTTTTCGATGCATCTCATCGTAGGCTAGCATGCACGATCATATTAACGCGTCTGCAACTCATTTTGACCAGCGGCGAGTCTACTGTGGCCAGTTTTTCCATGCCGTCTGTACGTACGTACGTATGTATGTATGTAACTCGCATATCTCAAAAACTATTGGTCGTAGAATGTTGAGATTTGATATTTAGGATTGTTCTATGATCTAGTTGTGCACCTCCCCTTTTGGTGGCAATCGAATGGATAGTTTATGTACAGGACCGCCCAAAAGATTCGAAATACATTACGCTCTATGGGCCGAAATTCATTAAACTCGCCTAACTCAAAAGCTATTAGGCGTAGAATGTCGAAACTTCATATTTTGGATAGTTGTAACATCTAGTTGTGCACCTTCCCCTTTCGGTTCCATTCGACTGGATAGTTTATCTACTGAACCGCCTAAAAGATTCGAAATACATTACGCTCTATGGGCCGAAATTCATCAAAACGTTTTTTAGATTGGGCTATTTCAAACGACTCAGAAGTGATACATGCTGTAAAGAGTTAGAAAATGAATTTCTCCATTAAAATAAGTGTCTTTATCATTTACAGTTCTGCTACAGGAACACTCAAAAGATTTCCAATACATTACGGTCAATGGCAATTTTAGGGGCATTCATCCATTTCAAGCACAATACCGTCCTACCACATAAGTTAGGTAATGGTCCGACAACGGTCACGTGCCTCCCTCAAGAACTATGCCAAAAGTCGCCAAGCTTGGCGACTTTTCGTGTACATGTGTGCATATTTAACTCTCAAATCTCAAAAACTATTATGAAATTTCATATATAAGATTATTGTAACATCTAGTTGTGCATCTCGATTTTTGGTTCCAATCTACTGGAGAGTTTATTTACAGGACCACCGAAAAGAATTTCAGTACTTTAAATGTCTATGGACATCTTCAATATAATACAATTGTAGACAGTCATTGTTTGGTACATGCCCAAAATCTCGCCGTCTGTCCTCGACCTTGGCGAGTTTTGCCGAAATGTCGTCAAATTTGGCGATAGTCAGTCATTTGGTCCATGAACAAAGTATCGCCATTTGCCATCGCTCTTGGCGAGTTTTGGCGAAATATCGCCAAATTTGGCGATAATTTGTCATTGTTGGTCCATGCTTAAAATCTCGCCAAATATCGTCGACATTGACGAGTTTCGCCGAAATATCGCCAAATTTGGAGCCAAAAATTATTTCGTATTTTGTATAACTCTAAAACTTTAACCCGTAGAATTTTGAACTTTTGTATTTAGAACTATATTATAATATCTAACTGTTTTCAATATCTTTTTTGACAGCAATCGACTGGGAATTTATTTACAGGGTGAGCCAAATGACTTTAAATACATTAAGGTGTATGGATGCATTCAATTCATTGAAAGTCTGTGTTCAATGACTACTTTGGCTATCCCCAAAATCTCGCAAACTATCTCAAGTTTGTCGGTTTTTGGAGAAATATCGCCAAATAAAGTGTCAGAAGGAAATCATTCAAATTGAACTCAGCTTGGCGATATCGAAATATTTGGCTAGAAATCGCCAAACCTTACTATTATTGATATTTTATCTCTTTCAAACAAATACGTTTAGAGGAAGTGCGTAGAAAACATTTTTGATTTAATAGACGTGCAAGGAAGTCATGTGTTGGACACATCAGATTTTTTTTAACTTGTAGTGGATGACACTTGGTGTTAATACAGTTTCTTTCAAATATTAATTCGTTAATTAAATTAAATTAATAAAAAGTAACCGAAATAAAATTTTTCTTTGTTGACCTAAGTAGGAATTGACTTAAATTTCTTTTGTATATATTACTTGTTTTTACAGAAAATAGGTAATTAATGTTGTACTTTGGAATACAACAAATTGGTGCACCTGCATTTCTTTCGTCAGAAACTGAACTTTGATGCTTATATTCATATTATTAAAACTGAGTGCAGTAAATAGATGCTTTATAAACCCTTTGAACCACAAGCATTTTGACATCAATATAGAAGACCAGACAGATAGACTGCACCCTTTTCAGTGTTGGGAACATTTAACCATATTTTTGGGGATTATAAGTGAAAGCTCCGATATCAGATGATTTCGCGGCGCAACCACCGCGCGTCGAATGGTTAAGCAGAAGTCTGTTTTAAAAAGAAATGCTTTTAGAGTCCGCAATGCTATTTTTTAATAAACATTTTAGCTTTCTTAAAAATCTGGTCCCCAAAACTGGCTAAGCAATCTTTAATTTTTGTTAAAACTATAGAATATTCACACTTTTTTCGGAATAGAGAAAAACATATTGACCCCTTCTTATTTATTATTTTATTTATTCGTGTATAAATTTTTGTGAAATATTTACATTTTCTGGAAGTTTTTATAAAATAATGGGTTTTGAATTTTGTAACAGCATAAAATTTAATAGAGTTATTTTAATTGACTCAAAAGTTTAAAAACGTAAAATTAGTTTTAAAAATAAGTTTATTAATTCTTATTTAAAATATTTTTACATTGGAAATAAAAAAAAAGATATTTTTAAAAACCTACTTAAATAAAACTTTTTCCCCCCCTTTTCTTTTTTTTTAAATGAAAAGCTGAAATTAATCAAATCTTGATTCAAAATAATAAATTAGAAGTAAATACAATAAATTAAAGGTACAAGCAGGTCACAGCCATTGATAAGACTTTTTTACGGGGGGAGAGATGTCGATAAATTGCTAAGTAAAATATCGGTTTTTACTAACTTCTTTATTTATTTTTATCGCCTATATTCCCAATTTTTTATTTTTGCCGACTGGGTTTGCATAATTTTACCAAGTGTATCAGAAATAGAAAGTAAATTATAGTTTTTGTCAAAAATTTTTAATTAATTTTGCCAAGTACAATAGAATTTTGCGAGTTTTAGGGAGGGGACTCCCCTCCCCTGCACCCCCCTTTAGTAAGGGCACTGCGAGCAGTATATTTTCGCTTGTAAGTGCAACTTCCAGCGAATATATTAGGTCTTAAGACCAGCAAACATAATAGCGGAAAACGCAATTTCTCTAAGCAGGTAAAAAATGAAGGATGCACCGGATATTGATTTTCCTGGATACCGGATATCAGACAACGGAAGCTCCTTTCACTTCCGGATAAGGATTTGAATATCCGATGATATTTTGGACAGGGGCGTAGCCAGGGGGGGATATCGGGATATATCCACCCCCCGAAATTTTTGGATTAGTGATGAAATTCTGTCTATTTATACACATATAAGTTCATATACCCCCCCCCCCTGAAAAATTTTCCAGGCGCATATTTCCCCCCGAAAAATTTTCCTGGCTACGCGCCTGATTTCGGATATTGAAAAATCAGCCGGATTTCGGATATTTTCCTGATATCCAGTGCATCCTTAGTAAAAATACAGTACTTACGATTTCCAGGATCCTTAAAATTCCAATTCGAGATCTAATGTAATCCGTATTGAGAGACACAGATGATGTTTGAGTTGACATAATTAATCCTTAACCTCACACGAGCAAGAGAGAGAAAAAGAAAACTGCAAACGGCACTTTTAGGAATCCACGCAGAAGACTCGACTCCAGTTTAACGCAACAGACTGTTTACGTCCAGTTCCTGCATAAAATGAGAAACTCCAGCTTGGCGCATGACGTTGGCGGAGAAGCAACAGGTTTTGAGGTGCGCGCTATCGCCAAATTAAGATTAGCGCATGGATTTAGTCGAAATGAGAGAGAGAGAGAACCCACGCACGGCAGTTTCAGTTCCAGTTTTATCGGTGATGCATTTTCGCCGCCTTTTCGGAAATGATTAAACCGCGGACAGTGAAGCCAGAGATCAAGGGTGATTTCCAAACTGAGAGGACTGATTCAGGAAAGTTTCAACACTGTACGGATCGAGGAGTTCAGAACCGTCTTCAAAGGTGTGAAGCTTGGTGCTACGGAATAAGGGCACCAAGCCGAGCTGAGCGCAGTGGCGTAGCAGGGGTGGGGAGGAGGGATAAGTCCAAGCAGGGCCGCCAAGAGGTGTGGGTGCTCCGGGGCTCAAGCACCCACAAAAAAATTCACATGGGTGCGGAACATCCAGGAAATTTCAAGGAACGGTTTTAGTTACTTTAGTACAAAAAGTCTTTTGAAAATTCAGAAATCAGACAGTTTTCTTAAGGAAAAGGATCGTACGTGATATTTGATTATATTTTATTACTGCTTGTCATAACATAAACTTGAATAAAATCAATCAGGGATGGAAGAAGGAATAGTGAATGTTAAAAAAGATAATAAATAAATAAATCTTTTATTTAGAATACGAAATTCATTCCATCTTGGTTTTATCTTCATGAGTGCTTGGAACCTCAAATCAAAAAGAAAAAATTTGCGGGTGTTTAATGTCTGTATAAATTCTAAAATAAAATTCTATTATTTATCGGTCGTGTATGTGGGTGCTTTAGAATTTTAGTACAGTCGGAAATAAAATATACAGATACTGAGCTTCTTTATAATTCTAAACTAAAAGATTAATTTAATCTAAGGGCTTGAGCAAATACTAACTACAGGAATTTTTCTTTATAAAAATGTCCAATCGTTCCTGTCCCCCCCCCCCTCCTTCTCCGAAAAAGTAATCTGTGAGCACCTACGAAAATTTTGCAACGTTGGTGCTTCAGAGTCTAGGGCCCTTGCTAAGGAGGGGGATGGGAGGAGTCTCCCCCCTAATATTAACACATTCTGTTTTACGTGGCAAAATTACAAACCTAGTTGGTAAACTTGATAAATATAAATCCTTATAAATAAAAATGAAATTCTGTTTGTCAGTTTGTGGATTTGTTCAGTATACAAATTCACAAAAATGGACCTATCAGCCTGAAATTTTGCACAGACGTGTAAAATAATATAGAATAAATGATACGATAGTCCACTTAAAAATTTTGAAAGTCCACCCGTTCCCGGAGTTTAAGAGATTTTTAATGTTTTCCACACAGAAAGCTTTCCGTAATTGTAACCCCTGTTGTGAAAAAAGTGTGAAATAAGCATCGTGTTTGCCATGTGTGGTGATTTTGCCGTAAAAAATGTTTTAAATTCTTAAAGTAAAAATAAAAGAATAATAATGATTTTTTTTTGTTGTTAGTTTATATTTGTAAGGTTATTTTTTTTTTAAATTATACTATCGTGTGCATGGGAAATCAGAGCAGGAATGAAATGTTTTATACGCAAAACAATAAGGATTGAATGTTTCCGAGGCTAATATGTAAAATTTTTTAGTTTGGCGAAAAATAAAATGGCTGATATGCCGATTTTGAGAAAGTGAGTTTTAGCGGTTTGCGCAGTTTTAGGCTTGGCGCAATTTACCGAGAGCTTAAGGAAATAGCATTTTTGAAAACAAGTGTATAGGTTTTATTTGAATATAGCGTTAAATTTTAATTATCCGTGCAGAAATAATACAGTTATTAAGGGATTTACAAGCGATCTATCTTCAGAATTCTCGCCAAATTGAGTAAACTGATTTAAGTTGTTGGAATTCCGCCAAATTAAAAAAAAAATTGAAATCTTCGCATTTAGTACATAGGATTTAACGATGAATAAAAAACGTTATACGTGGTTGATAATTTAAAAAATGCTGCAACTTTTCAAATAAATGCCTGCTTTACTTTTTGGCGATCGAACCATATAAGTGACAGATATTTCCCATTTTGATTGCTGTTAAGTCAATGCTTCAAATGATTATCCCTGAAAAAAAAACTTGCAAAATGGTGTATGTTGGCACTTGGGCGAGGCTTAGATTTGAAACTGGATATTATTTTAGACTGGTATGTATGATAAGACCGGTTGCATGTCCCCGCTATATATATAAAACTATAGTTCACTTTTTTTCTGATAGAGTTCTCAAAATTCTAACTTAATAGAGAATATCATTTAGTTTTTTTTTTTTTTTTTTTTTTTTTTTTTTTAAACAAAAACAATACTATATTTTTTAACTGTGGCAAATTAGAAAGAATTATAAAACTAGTAAAAAAAACTTGAAAATTTTTAAAATAAAAACTACATTATCATTTCTAATCCTGCTAGACTTGACTTACACAAACCCAGTAGGCAAATTTTTTAAGTAAGTTGGTAAAAATCTATATTTGGCTTGGCAGTTTAAGCATTGCATAAATTGGCATGAAACATTGAGTGGGCAAAATATTTCCTATTGCTGAAAATACTATTTTCAAATTGGTAATATGTGAATTTTCTTGAATTTTAGGGGGATAATTGGCCCTGTTGCCCTTAGTAGGTTATGATTATCAGTTTTAAGGACCCCCGCCTCTTCTAAAAGAAGTCTTAGCAATGGCTCTAGGGCAGTTTTTTCTGGGCAGCAAGTTAAAATCAAAGAGAGAGGGCCGGAAGAATGTCAAAAAACGGCTAATATGTGAAAACACGGCTTGGCCCTTTACTGACACCCAAGTAAAGGGCCAAGATAGGGAAGGGGTAGCAGAATGCCAAAACTAAGAAAGAACAGGATGGCAAACTGAAGGAAAGTTCCGATAGCCCACAAGTATGGTTGAGTGGATGACACTGAACATGGTAGATGGCTGAAGTGTGATGACCAGCGTTCTGGATTAACAGTCTAGAGTTTTGGTCGGTTTTCTCCAGATGTAATGTGAATACGTGTTAGAACCCCTTAAAAAGTCCTCCGGCCAAAGGACCCTCCACCCTAGGCAGATAAAACATGCTTAGCTTTGTCATAATACAAACGTTGCTGCGTCGCTGGACGAACATGCGGGGGTGTCAGTATATATAGGGGCGGACATGAACCTATTGTGAACTAGCATATCTTCCAATACACAAAATGTATACAAGGATTGAAAACGGCAGGACGATAATTTCGCCTAGGGCACTAAATACTTTGGAGCCAGCTCTGTCAGGGAAGGAGTTAGAGGTTTCAGCCGTAGAAAAAGTGTATATTATATTCTTAGATAAACGTGAGTACTTTAAGGGAGAGAGGCCACACCTCTGATTTTCAAACATTTAACATTAACACAATACAAAGAGGTTGAATATGCCAACTATAAAAATGTCCACTATAAGGGGTGTAAGCAAATGCAACCGATCACATAGGCCTGGAAAATGCATGTAAGCGGAGACCCGTTTACATTTTATTATGAACTTAGAAGCGTTATACAGGATGTCCCAAAAAGCTGGTAACATGCTTTACTTCTTCATCTATTAGAGATAAGGGGTCAATATAAATTGAAAAATTGGCCAAAATAAGGTAGGGAAGAGACTATGTATGTTAAGAGAAAATCTCTACTCGTTAATTTAAAAAAATAAATACTTTTTAAATTTGTATGCGACCTTTATACAAAAAATTCTCAATTAGTAAAATGTGCCCCATACACTAATTAGGGGATGTACAAAATTTCAGCCTTTCATCATAAAACAGCTCAGAAATAGCTTTAACAAAGGTGATCGTGGCTATATATGATTTTGAATGTAAACATTTATTGCTAGAGTGGAAAAAAGTTATTTTGTTTCATAATTTTTGTACGACCCTTGAAATGCGATCCTTCAACGTGATTCTTCCCTTGAGCCACGGAAAAGAGGTTTAAGTCAGCATGTATTTATCTTCATTTATCAGACACTTTTTAGAATACCGTGTTTACTTGCGTAATAGTTGCCCTCGGATAATAGTCGCAACCCTGTTTTGAAGCAGAAAAAAATAGCTTCACGGGGTTTCTACAGATTTCAAAGCTTCTGCTTCCCTGACTTCCACGACGTTTTTTTCTGACTTTTTTTCTCGCACGTTCTTCTGGACTTCATATTCTACTTATTTTCAGTATTACTTTGTTTCTTTCAAAATTTATACATTTTGCCATTCTATTTAAACACCCGATGATAAATATATTATAAACATTTTTATTTGACAACACTGCAAAAAGTATGCTGTATAATAATTTAAAGATTAAGCACATTTCAATTGAGCAAGATATGTTCACATATGACACATAACACTTTTTTAAAAATCATTCCTTCTAACAAGAATGAAATAATTTCTACAACTTATCAAAATAAAAGTATTTTGAGAAATTTCTGTTTTGCAACTTCTAAACACCAATGAATTTCAGCTTTTTTTACTTCATCTTTTATAATATGTATGAGTTTAACCCCTTCAGTTTATTATCTGCTACAGACTTATTGGGCAGTTCCGGATTTCCTTCCTTCCTTACTTTTGAAGTGCTATTTGAAGAACATAATGCAATATCATTCGGCTTCTCCAGGAAACTGGTTACTGAATACGGTGATGATCATACTTTTAAATTTTTGATATGAGTTAGCCCTGTAGTGTGGGAAACAACAGATTGCTTCCCCATATTGCTCAATTTGAAAAAATTTACGACAAACTTTGCAATATGCTTTATGTATCTGGAACATCTGATAACTATCATGAAAAATCTGGATACAAAGCAGCATCCAACCATTGATAATTAAATGTTTTGTTTGCCATATCCGATATATAGTCATTCTAATGTAAAAAAATAAATAACTAATGAACAAACACGTATACAGGATGTCCCCAAAAGGCTATAACAGGCTTTAATTATATATCTATTAGAGATAAGTGGGCAATTTGTAAATTGAAAATAAACATTCAAAATAAAGTCAAAAATAAGACTCTTAAGAAAAAATTCCCCCTCGTTAATTTTCAAAAAGTTACACTATTTAATTTGAGTATGACCCTCGTACAAAAGATTCCCAATTAATGAAATATGTGCCATGCACTAATGAGGCTGTGTACAAAATTTGAGAATTATATTCTAAAAAGTGTCAGAGAAATGAAGAAAATATATGCTGATTTAAACCACTTTCTAATGGCTCTCGAAGGGAAAGAAATCACGTTGGATGATTGCATTTCAGGGGTCGTACAGAAATTAAAAAAGAAAATTTCTTCACACAGACTGTCGTATGCAAAGAATGCATGGGGGATTGGTAAGCAGACGAAGACCGTAAAGGGAAATATGGATTGATTGCTTTGCATCAGCAATCTTGGCTAAAAAGATGAGTTCCTTTTTGATCCACACACAAATTGTAATTAATAAGTTAAATTTCACCGGAGAAAATCTGATTTTACTTCCATTTCCCCGACTTTTTTTTTTTTTTTTTAATTTCCCTGACTTTCCACGTTTGTAGAGTTACAATATTATGTAGTAAATTTTTCCCCGCGCGCATAATAGTCGCACCTATATACTTTCACCATGAAAAGTTGGCAAATAAAGTAAGACTATTACGCGAGTAAACACGGTATAGTTCACAAATTGTGTACATTACCTCATTAGGGTATGGGGCACATTTTACTAACTGGGAATTTTTTTGTAGGGTGGTCGTACACAAATTTCAAAAGTGTAACTTTTTGAAAATTAACGAGAGGAGTTTCCTGTAGCGTAATCTACTTTCTTCCTACCCTATTTTGAACATTTTTTTCAACTTGTATACAGTCGAACCTCGACATAATTTCACTATCAGCTTGAGAAAATTACGGTATTATAATGAACTCGGAGGTATATCAAATTGTATAAGCTATGTTATTAGATAAAAATTAATGAATTTAAATATAGTATTACTAGAAGATAAAGCCTGTCGTGGATGCAAAACCAACGGGCGCCAGAAAAAACATTCGACAAAATATGTCTACTCTTTATTCAATTTTTACGATACACTGTCTACCAATAAGTATTTGGACACCTGTGATAGAAAAGAAAAATTAACTTTATTCAAAATCAATAGTTGGTAGAGCCTCCACGAGAGGCAATTACAGCGTGAACCCTCCGAGGCATACTTTCCACAAGTCTTTGTATTACAGCTAGTGGTATTGTCTTCCACTCGACTTGGAGTAGACATAGAAGTTCCTTCACAGATTTTGTACGGGTAGTGCACCCTTAATTCGGCGATCCAACTCGTCCCAGAGGTTCTCGATAGGGTTCAGGTCTGGGCTCTGTGCAGGCCAGTCCATTCGATGAACTCCATTGGCACCATATCAAGCCTTGGCTAACATCGAAACATGACAGCTCGCATTGTCGTCCTGAAAGTAATAGGGGTCCAACCCGTAAAACTGCCACAACGTAGGAAGCACATTGTCATCCAAAATAGTGCAGTAGGCATCGGCGTTGAGCTTACCATGAATGGGGACCAAGGGTCCCAGTCCATACCAGGAGAAACACCCCCAGACCATAATTCCACCTCCGCCGAACTTGACTGTTGGCACAATGCATTCTGGCAGGAGACGTTCTCCAGGCAGACGCCAGACCCAGACCCTGCCATCCGAACGGTAAAGGGTGAACCTTGATTCGTCGCTCCAAAGAACCCGTTTCCACTGATCTACGGTCCAATTTCGATGTGCTTTGCACCACATTAACCGAGCAGCGCGGTTGGACTTTGTGATCAAAGGCTTATGGGCAGCAGCACGACCATGAAAACCAAGCAGATGTGCTTCCTTACGGATGGTATTCATTGAAACAATACTCCCGGATGCCTGTTGAAACTCCTCGCGGATGAGGGCCATCGGTTGGGTGCGGTTCTTCCGAATTTCTCTGGACAGCACTCGTCGGTCTCTATCTCCCAGTTTCGTTGGTCTGCCGACTCGGGGCACATTCCGACAATCACCGCTCACCTTCCACTTCTTAATCACATAGGCCACTGTCGATTTTGGGTACTTCAGATCGCTATATGGATCGGCCACATTTGTGATACCCGATAATTATACCTTTCTCGAAAGAGAGCTCCGAACTGCGCGGCATCTTGCATGTGACTCATGCCGATGCTGTTTCCTACATGATATATACCGGCGGAGGCCGTGACGTACCTCAGGACCGCAGATATCGTCATTTGCATAGGTGTCCAAATACTTATTGGTAGACAGTGTACTAGAGGCCAAGGCTCCCTATACTTGCTATGGATGGTTGCAGGCAGTGGCATAGCCAAAAAACTTTTTATGAGGGGGGGTTAAGACTACTGCAACTCACATATATGTATATGTATACGTGCGTGTGGTAAGGTAGTGAAAAATATACATTTTGTATGGCAAAAAATTCCTCATTGGGGGGTTGTGACTCTCCTATCACCCCCCTGGTTGCAGGAGCCGAAGTCACTCGAATCGTCAATAAATTTAACAAAACTCTCAACAAGACAAGTAGAAACGGTGAAAGCACTCACCACAACACTTCTATTTCAAAACAAGGTCATTTATCAATAACATTGAAAGTATGATTAGTAGTTACGTTGATTGAAATGGGCAATCCGTTCTTAGACACAAATAGGGACCTCATGGTTTTGGGTTCATGACTTGTTGTAGATTATAAACGGCATCCGATTTGCGCACAATGAAAAGCATAGGCGAGTCTCAAGCAGTTGAGTTTTTCCAAACACGACGGACTGATCGCTACGTCCCTATGGACACTGAATAATTAGGAATGATAAGTTCTCCTTTTTTAACCGACTTTCTGCAAGGTCCTTATCTCGGAAGGAAGAACAACTTGGTCTCTGTAAACAAAAGAACAAGTCTATTTTTCAAGCTCTAAATTGCTTGCCAAGTACGTCAGGGAAACTTTGATATCTTTTTCAGTCACAAGCACCATACCTACCTTCCTGCACTTTCTGAAAATGGCTGGCTTTGATTTGGGGAGAAAGCAAACCGTTTGGTTTGCTTACAGCCTGACGAAGATAATACGTACAGAGGAGCAATCCCTGAATTTTGATATGGTGGTGCAGGAACTGTCAATTATCTTCGACCAGGGAAACAGCTTTGCTGACTATGGGAGGAAGTTCGTTGTTTATTTGAATAGTCCAGTTTACGATAAGGCACAGAGAATAGGTATAGTATTTGATGAGTATGCGCCTGGCTCTTTAAAGTCTGCATTAAGACTGAAAAGAGGAAAAGCTGCTCGTCGGAAAATGCATGCTACAAAACAAGTTCCTAAAAACTGGTCTGAATTTTTGAGAAACAATTCAAATAAGCAAGAACTATTCGAATATTTAGCAGACTTCATCAGTACAACTTATTTGAAACATAAAGTCATCATTGTCACTCGCCACATTCGACATTGTTCTCTGCAATGTCAAATATGATTTGGTAGGCTTGATGCTTTTCTCCGATGAAGAAGCCAACGGCAGAATGCTGTTGCATGCTGCACACTGTGCATCTCATGGCTGCAGTCGAATTTTCATTAGGGCAGTCGACACTGATGCTGGTGTGTTGGCCACTGCGCTGCTCCAAGATCTCCAGGGGTGTGAGCAGGCTGAGTGATTAGAAACTGGGAAATTGTACCGAATCTTAGACATTGCGTCATCGCACAACGCCTTTGGCCGGAAAAATGCGCTGGACTTTTGGCTGTTCACGCTTTTATAGGTTGTGACACAACCCAACCTCCTCTTTCAGAAGCAAAGGAAAACGTTCAGCTTGGGCTGCATGACAAGCCTTACCTGCAGTCAACGATGATTTTAAAACTCTTTCTCAACCCCTTATTCCAGAAGAGGTATTGCGTATTGTACCTGGGATGGAAAAATACATTGAGATACTGACAGATGCAGAGAGGAGAATACCGTCAACGCTACATGAAAACATTGTTCTCTTCTAAAGGATGAGAAATTAAGAGTATTCCCCCAATGCAGGATTAACTAATACAACACAGTCTTCCATTCCCCCTACTTCTGAAGTCCGTCCGGAAATAATCATGTGTGCCTGCAAGACGATGTACCATACCTCTCGATGTAGATGTGGAAAGGCTGGTCTCCCTTGTACTTCCTTGTGCAAATGTGGGGTTTGTGAAAATTCAGGGATGCACTAAGATATGTCCCAGTAATGTTTAAACTATGATTTTGTATATAAGACCCCAATTACTTAAAAATAAAAACATACCCGACCAAAATACGGGTACTTTAGAAAAAGTTAGGTAGGAGGTCATTTATGTTCTACTTTGGGACACTTTTTCAAAACACAATTTAAAAAAAAAATGTACAATGTTTTCTATAGTTTCTTTTAACAATATTTATCATTAGAAGCTATACAAAAATAGAATTACTCACATCATTGAACGAAATATGTTTGTTTGTGACAAATTACCCAAGGTAAGTCCTATCTGCCTATAAGATAACTTTAGGATACTATAAAAAAAAAATCAGAGTGACATACAAAATGCTTCCGTGGCTGAAAACAATCCTTATGGACCCCAAAACATAATTAAAAAAAGAAATCGCTTTTACCTTGATTGGCATAATTGCTCCGTTAATGCACCAGACTATATGGGGGCCTCCGTCAATCGATCAAGTTCCTTCCCTTTTATTACTACATATTCTAACTAAGTGATATTCTATAACTAAGTGATATTTTTTTCCTCACTAATACTTTCAAATCTTGAAAATTTTTTAACGCAGGATTACATTCCTCCATAATGGTCATATGAAAAGAGAAAAAAATCAACACTTTTAAGTTTCAATATTACTCTTGTGAAAGTGAAGATCAAATGAATTGTTTCTGTACTGAACAATTTCACTTAAGTTGTCCACTTTCAAAGGGGAAAAAAAAAACTAATCTTTACAAAACTATTTTTGTTTTTATTTTAAAAAATCATAATGGTAAAAAGAATAGGAATTGAAATACTTGTAATTTATTAAACAGCAAAAATTTAGATAGAAAAGGGCCAGCTAGTTTAAAAATAGACTTTTTTAGATATTTTTACTTACATGCTTTTTAGATAAATGTAATCTCTGAAACTACAACTAAATACTATACACAAGAAACAGACAAAAAGAAAACTATATGTACTATAGACTTTAGGGTGGTCCTTGATTAACCAATTTTAAAATTTTACAGCGCAGACTTTATTTTGTTTAATTAAAAGGAAAAAGAACTTTCCATTTTTTGTGCTTTTTCATTTTTTAAACAGAGTTACTCTGCAATTGATTGCTCAATTGTACAAAACATTTTACTTACATTTCACATTTTAATATGCTATACTTTAAGTAACTGAAAAAATAAAAAAGTAGCAGGTCTTATTGGTAATTATAATTATTTTATCAGTTTAGAGTAAAAGTTTATTTGGGGGGGGGGGGGACTTAAAAAGAACATGATTTTCTTTTAATTTAAACCTTAGGAGTGACCCCCCCCTAAAACTCATTTTAAAAATTTTAATGGAGTTCTATTTTTAGATCATAGAACAAAATGGGAGCGTGCCTCATAAAAAATTTAAAATCAAATTTTTAAGGACCATCCTAATGTTTATGTATGTATCAATCTGGTTTTTTTACCCATTTCTATTCTTTTTCCCAACTGATTTTCAGAAATAGGTGATTTATCCAGTCCAGTAATTTAAAAGCTCAATAATGTATTGCATAAATATATCATTTTATTATAATAAACATACAATAATCTGTACATACAACAAAAGTCTGACTAATTTACAAAATATATTCACTTTAATCTTCTCATTAATGTTACTTTACGGACTAAAATATGGGATTTTCCTTTTGCTTCTTTGTCATATGCTTCTGGTTTTACTTTCAATAACGCTAAAAGATTTTGGAGCTCAGATGAAGGTGATAACCCAAGATCATCTAACACATCACAAAAGTATCCTAGTAATAAACATATATTTTATTAAAACATGTATAGTAAAAATTACAATTGCAATGTCATACTACATTCGTATGATGACCATGACAGAATGCAGTCACTATATTCTATTTTACAGAAATGTTTTATTGATAGGGTGCGAATTGCCGGGGGGGGGGGATGCCAGGGATTGTCCCTAGCTGAAGAATGTAATATCCCTGGCTACAGAAATATTAATTGATCCCTGCCAGGGATACTATTTATCCCCTGCAGGAGAAATGTTAAATTAGCCTCTTTCACTGCCAAGTTCACCAGTACCTAACAATTTTAAGTACTGAGAATACCAATTCTTGTTTTGTTTACCAGACAAAGAAATGAATTATAAACATCACTTTGAAAAATATACATATGCCTGATAGCATTTGTCATTCTATAACTATCGTCAGGTTTCTGAGGAAGACTGTGAAATGAACAAACATGCACTGCTCTGCCACAAGCTGAACTCGAGGTTAGACATATAGAATTGACATAGTCGGGAATGTCGACATAGTCGGGGTCAAAGATGAGGCAGGGAGGGAGGGAGAACTAATATCAGAGACTATTCCATTTGTCAGGGAAATATAAAGGCCAGTCGCAAAGTGCTGTTTGATTTTTCCCTGGTAACTTTTATAAAAGGAATGAAATAATTAGTTATTATTTTTTTTCTACATTAAATGCGTTCAATGGACATCTGTGTATTCAAGATTTCTAAAGAAACTGAAGGTCTGAGCATATCTTAGGGCTAGAGTTTGTTTGTAGTTGAAATGGAAGCATTTACACCTTTACTCATTTCTCTTTTTTTTTTTTTTTTTTCAAATGACCCTCCTTGGAGAATGCTTTCTTTCAAATGTTCTGGAGAAAATGTTCAGTTTGCACCCTGTTTATTCATATTTATTATTTGCAGCAGTTAGACTAGTTAAAAAAAATAATACAATATTATTACTATGCCTCTTAAATAGTGTAACCCCAACCACATCTAAAATAGTTTGGATAAAGGCTAGTCAACAGAAATAGATCCTAGTAGCTTTACAAATATTACTAAATACCAATACAAACATATTTTGAACTCTCAGATAAGAAAATTATGACACTGATAGAAATCATCCCCAATTTGGCAAACATTATCTGCAAATAATTTGAGAAACTTTTGACTGAAAGCATAAACATCAATGGTTGGAAATTCGACTATTAGTCATTTTGATTATTTGCAACCATGCCGATACATAAACTACATATTTTCATGAAATGAACCATTAACAGGTACTTTATCTTGGCTATTAACTGATAAAGCTGCAGATACCTGTTAAATAATTAATACAGTAAATTATCAACCTTAAATGTTTTCTTTTAAAGGAAAGAGAGTTTATTTTTCATTGGCTTGTAATGCTCAATAAATTATACAATGCTGAAAAATGGAAAAACTAATGTTGAATAAAATTTTTAAACACTAAGCCATCCATGGTTACTAAAGTAATAGATACTCCCCCCCCCCCCCCCCAAAATTTCAAAATAAATCAACAATTAAATATATAGGCAGCCCATTAAAAGAAATTATTTTCATATAGAAATAATAATCAATCAAACAATATATAGGTGGAAATAGCCTTTTCTTGCAGAAATCAAAACTTAAGAAAAGAAAACTGATCAAAAAGACATTTTAAGGTGTGCGGCTGTACACTGTATATTCCAAAACATACAAGACATGTTTTCTATTAATTTCACTCTTTATAAATACAAAATCAATGCAATTAAGAAGAAAAAATATAAATTGAAAAAATATTAAATAAAATTAATAAATTATATAACATTTAAAATTTGTTAAAGAAATGCACACACACACACACACACACATATATATATATATATATATATATTACATGCACATAAAGGGGGAAAAACCCTTTTAAGTTTAAAAGATTAAGAATTTTTGTAGTCAATTAGAATCCATGTAAATACTCACCAATGTCAGTTATTAATTGATTAGTACCATTTTGTGAAAGGTATGGGATTTTCAGTATGTTATTATAATAACAATCAGTTATTCCCCTCGCTAAACATTCCAGAAGGTAATCAGCAACATTATTACTAATATCTAAACAAGATCAAAAATGGAAAAAAGTTACAGATATCTATAACATAATTACATTTTACAAGTACATTATGAAGCTTAAAACATTTTCATATACATAATTAGGGCATCCAGTAATTTCCAGACATTTGCCTCACAAAAATGTTCAGATTCAACTGTAGTTAACATTCACCGACAATATTTCTCTAAACTTTCAATAAAGAAATGAGCAACTATAACTAACAAGAGAAAAGAACAAAACATTTGCTGTTTTATCCATATATGGAATAGCCAAAAATGTATAATTAAGTAAATGAAGCATTTTTATTTTCTTTTACTTGCTATTGATTTTATCATGAAAAAAATTTAAATTTCTAAATTTCTTAAAATCCTTTAACATCATATGTAATATATACATACAATTTGTCCCCAAAACACTGACTAAGGCTTTTATTCCTTAAATATTGATCATACGTATATATAATAAATTACAAAGCTATGCTAAAATAGGTGCTAAATTTTAAGGTATCAATTAGGAGATTAAACATAAATAAGTACAAAATTAAAATTTTTACATGGCCCTTGAACCAAAAAAAAAAAAAAAAAACCTCTCAGTCAGAAAAATGTACTCCATACATTAATGAGATAATGTACGTTTCAGCTCTACATGATGAAAAGGCTCAGAGATATATTTAAACAAAATTGGAGAGAGGCTATATAATACCAATAAGAACAGAAGTGTTAGGTATTTATCAAATTATTTTATTATTATTATTTTAAATTTCTGTACTACCCATGAAATGTGATAATATGACATGTTTTCCCCTTTGACAGCCACTAAAAGTGGTTTCAGTCAGCATACATTTGTGTACATCTTCGCTATATAAAAATTTACATTTTGTATATATTTAATCTCCTTAAAATTTAATCAATGCCATAAAATTTTGTTCCTTTACATTTTTTTACATAACTTTACAATTTATTGCACATGTCTCCATCAATATTCCAGGAATGAAAGCCTAAGTCGGTGTTTTTCGAGCACGCTCTATATATTTACATATATCAATTTTTAATTTGAACTGATAATGATGACACTCTTCTGGCATTAAAAACACTTATACACATGCAAGACCAAAACATAATATATTTACCTTGTTCAACACTATGATGCATTTGACAATTTCTTAAAGCTGTGTGTAAAGGTGGATTATCACGCAAAATAAATGGTTCAATGTGCTGTGGAATAGTCATTAAATACTGACCGACCTGTGAAATAATAAAAAAAGAATATATAAAACTAAAAATAAGTCAGAAACAGAAAATGATATTTTAAGTTTTGTATTTAGGAGCAAAAAAAAAAAAAAATTTTTTTTTAAATGAATCTTATGAATAACAAACATATACCTCTGTTATGTAACCTTGAGGGGATAAACTGAATTCAGGAAGATCACTTATAACACTGCTACTGTCTTCACCCCATTGCTAAGAATAAAAAAAAATAGTGTTTAAGCAACAATTGCTTTTTCCAACTCAAAAAAAGCAAAATAAAATAACCTTTTTGTTTGAAAAACAAACAATACATATATGATTTTGAGACATAATTTATGGAAAAATTCTTAATATTATCAAAAAAAAAAAAAAAAAAAAAAAAAAAAAAAGTGTTCTAATATTCCTAAATGAATGTCAACTTTAAATGCTAATGGATCTATCATTTTAAAAATGCAATAAAATATTTGATAGAACTATAAACTTTTCAAGAATATTTTGTAAAAAAATTATTACTATCCAACCTATTTTCAGAAAAATGCACAGATTATAAAAAACCACACCTTATTCATCATTAAAGTAATAATTACTAAAAATATTTATAATGAAGAATGATTGCTTATGAACTGATACAATGGCTTTTAAATGTTTTAATAATTGCTGCACATTTAGTAAGTTCATATAAATTAGTGACTGAAAATTTTGAAGAAATAAAAACGAAACAATGAAAGTCAGATATTATTATTGAAAAGTAAACTTACTTTCATTTGAGGAATCTGAAGTAAGTGAACCTGAGCTTGCTTTAAAACTAAATCAGAAACTAAAGACCCTGCTTCAGAGCAAAGTTTCTTAAATGTAGATATAGAATCTTTCAAAGGACTTTCCAGTTTTTCTAGTTATTAAAAAAAGGCAAACAATAAATGTTAGTTTATAAAGCGCATATGAAAGAAATGTTATTATTTTTAGATAGTAAATGTAGTTAAAATAATATTATGCTAAATATGATATTATTGGTTTGTACTGCAGTAAGTAGAATGAGAAAATAAAATGTGAAAAATTAAATACACTGAAACCTCTTCTCTGAGCAGCCACCCCTCTAAATGGCCAGTTTTTCATGGCACAGATTTTTCGGCTAATAGACATAATGTTAAAATAACCTCTATCAACGGCCAGCCGACCCCCTCTAAATGGCCATTGAGTGGGATCCTAATATCAGTTTTCTTGAAATTTTACTCACTCCATGTTTTAATTTAGAGCGGAAAAACTCAAGGTCAGGTTTATGGTCCAATATAAGACCCAGAAATAACTTGCAAAGTTCATTACCATGGTTTCTCTCCCCTTTCTTAGAGGCAGGGTTAAAGATTGAATCTGTTATCTCTTTTGTATTCTCCCCACACCCTTAAGATGGGAATCCCTATTGCACCACCCATGGACACTGAGGGAGGAACTAAACAGTCAGGCATTGAAGGTGTCCCAGGGCCTTTGTTTGGAATTCCAACTGGTAAAGTCAAGGGAGAATTGCACCTCTTGCTTACTATTGACTGTAGGTGGATTCCGATAATTTTGGAGCAAAAATGTCATTCACGCCCCACGCCAGTTTCATTTCATTAGTTGGTCAGTGATCTGAAATGCAACGATGTTGAAATGCATTTTCTTAAATCTTGATCAGCGCACTGAAGTTTTTAAAGTAAAAAACGAACTTGAAAAAATTGTTTCAGTGAAAAGTAAAAATTTAAAACAGGCACAAATTGTATCCTTTTTTCAAAAAATTAAGAAAGCATTAAATAAAGTACTATTTTCTCTTAGTTTTTTTATTTTCATTTTAAAGGAGGAATATGTGTCAGACTTGTTTATATTATGCATTATAGCAATTATAAATAATAATTATGTAATAGTAAATAAAACCCATCAGAGTGGCCACTCTCTCTGAGTGACCAAACATTCTCAGTGCGGTGGGGTGACTGCTCAGAGAGGTTTCACTGTATGCGCATTTTATATAATTACAAACTATTTTATTTCATAAATATTTACCTAGACCAAACTAACATATGACTTGCACCTATAGTTTTAGATAACATTATATAATTAACAGCTTTAAATAAAAATAGCAACAAAACAGCTTTAAATAAAAATGCTTATTCATTAGATTAGGTAAAACTATTATTTTATATTAAATGGGAAATTTTTATTGAAAATTGTATACAATTATTATACAACCCTATAAATTATTTATTTATTTGAAAAACTTCTAAAATTTGTTATTTTTCATTTTTAAAACCTTCAGCCCTTAAAAATAAGAGCCTACTACTTCTTAGGCAAACAAAGCTTGGGGCATGGGTGCTTTGTATATGCCAATGACTCATACTTTGAAAGACCTAATATTATTCGATTTTCTTCATATGGTTTACATATGAAGGATAAAAAATGTCTAATTTATACGTTGTATAGTTTTTTTTTAACTTTTCACTATTTGCATAGAATCGTCTTATGAAGAAAATTGTCGAGTCTTCTTCTCAGAGCATATAAAGAGCATTAGGGCAATAAAAAGTATACATCCTTAATGGAGGTGTATCAATTAAAATTTACCTGAAACTTTGTTTTTTTTTAAACTTCCCATTACTAGTACATAAAGTTTGTAAGACAGGAAAAACAAACTGTTTACCTTCTTGAAGAGATTTTACCATTTGCTGAAGTTTTCTTTTTGCAGAAGGGGATAGTAAAACATCATCATATGCATGGAATGGGTTGACTGAACAGTCATCAGTAGGGGAATAATAACCCAATTTTCTTCCAACTTCTCTAATGTTCCGTATAGTCAATATATTATGGCTCTCCAGCTGCATTAGTGCTTCCCCTATGACCTGAGTGGCTTGCAGTGACTGCTGAAATAATGACCAATCTTCAACCAAGCCTTTTTCATTACTCTGCATAGTAATTTTGAATAATCTTAGCAAGGATCTGAAGCAGCCAGAATATTCAGATAAAAATCCCTGTAAAATTGATATATATATATATATAGTGTTAATATGCTTATAGATTTAATATTGTCCTGAAAAACTCATTTTGAGAAAATTAAAAACTTACAAAACTACTATAAACAAACATACTTTCAAGGCTCTTAGCAAATTACAGTACCCACAACCATGAGTCAACATTTGGCATCTAGTTTCAGCCTGGAAGAAGAAAAATGAATGAGTAAATCTATAAATAAACTTGATATTTCAGATCAAGTATAAAAATATATTAGTACAGCTATAAAAATTAAAAAGCTTAACTGAATTTTTATATTCAAAATCATAAATGATTATGTTTTTGTTTTTCGAAAATGTATCTACACATACACACACAAAAAAGCAAATATTTTTAATTAAAATATCAAGAAACTGCATTTAGAAAAAATTATCAAGAACCAGACATGCAAAATTCTGCTCACTAGTCATGCATTTTATCCACTTAACCATGACTGGAGCTTAAAAAAAAAAAAAAAAAAAAAAAAAAAAAAAAAAAAAAATCAAATCATTTTATTTGATTGGAAATTAAATTTCAAATTTCATAGAATGCTTTAGAGTTTTAATTTGTTTATAATAATACGTTTAATTCCTAAATGTGTTCTTCTGCAACCCATTAGAGAACTGCAAGTGAAGCAGTTTTAGCTCAAGTCAGTGCTTGAGAGGGTCACAACCTGTTTTGATTGAATTGTTGTGGGACTGTGAATCCTAAAGGGAGCTGATGGACGTAAAAATGTGTGGCTTCAATGTCCTCCATATTTAAATGATACTTCTAGATTCCGATGCAAATGCAAGTCACTCATCTGGAATTGGTTCTAAATTAGGAGAACCCATTCTCCAGAAGTGCACCAGATATGAAGCCATAAAACCAAAGGATTGACACCCTCCTGAGGGTAACATGCTTTTATCTGAAAAATTCCAAAAAATCAAGAACCCACCAGTATGCACCTCTCTTATTACGAGTAATACATTTGATTATTTTAAAACTTGAACAGATTTTAAAATAATCAAATTATGTATACTTGAAAATATTAGAATTTGTCTCCTTGGGCAAGCATCATGACTGCCAAGACTAATCAATGCATGCTGAAGTCACTGAGCTATAGACACCACAGCCAATCACATTCTTTGAAACCACTCAATATGTCACATGATCTTTGAATACTTATACCATTGTACAGAGAGCACTTTGTTTCATCCAATGTTGATTTTGCTGTAGAAACTATTTAAAATTTCATCTGTTTTCCTCCCTGTGTTCCCAACTCCCACTGGATTAATGCTACTGAAATAAAGGATTTGGAAGTTCAATAACCCACCTAAATTCAACATTTATGCAAACTAATATATTATCAGTTAGAAAATCTGCTTATTCTGAACAGAGTTCAGAAAAAATACTGATATTCTTAAACTTATAAACAAGAGAAATTAAAAAGACCTTCATGAATAACATACATTTATTTACACCTGAAACCAGATTGGAATGAAAGCTGGTTACTCACAGTACATGTTGGCTCCAATTATACAGTCTACAGTCACCGTCAGTGGCCAGCAGGGTGTGTGTGTTTACACCCCCCCCCCCCCCCCCGTTGCCTTGCCCATGAGGAATTTTTTTGTCACACAAAAATGTATTTTGTTCACTCTCTAACCATACTCACGTATACAGATATATGAGTTTCAACAGTCGTAACTCCACCCCCCATGAAAAATTTCTCTCTACGCCACTGATCACCTCACTAAATTTTCACCTAACAAGTCAATATGTTGATATTATTCATGAAATCTGCCTATACTGAATTCCTGCTAAACCGAATGACGTTTGGTTAAAATTAGTTTGGAATAGCAGGATTCTACTGTATATGTATAATATATTAGATTATACATATATGTATAATAATACATACACATATGTAATAAAATAAAAATTCATAAATATAACATTTTTAACAGCTTTTTCTCATACAGTAAAATACGTTTAACAATAACAATAAAAATGCTTAACATGAAAAATTGGTTAACACAAAAAGATATAGCAATCTGGTCATTATACAGTGTGTTTCTAAAAGAATATCGAGGTTTTAATGCTTTGTAGTAGTTATTGCATAAAACTTAAAATCATAATTAATACATGAAATGAAAGAGCAACTCAAACAGTTCTGTTTGTTGGTATGCGCATGCGCTAGAAAGCCTGTGCTTTACAGGGTTTCTACAGATTTCACAGCTTTTGCTTCCCTGACATCTATCACGCTCTTGCCTGACTTTATCCAGCGTGCTTTTTCGAATTTTGCATTTCTATTTTTAACATTACATCCTTTAATTAATAATTTTTTATATATTTTGCCCCTTTTTTTACAAATAATAATAATAAATTAATAAATACAAGAATCTTATTTGACATCACTGCATTCTAACAAAAACCACGTTTGATAATAATTTAGGATAAAATTAAGCATATTGCAACTGCACAAGATATGCTCATAAAGAACACATTTTAAAATTATTTATACATGGTTGCCACAAAAATTTGAAATCGGTTTCTCTGACCACAATTGACAGAATTCCCTGACCATCGCGATCCTAAAAAATACACGCAACAATGCCAACACACCCATTCCACTTAGCAATAAAAGGCTGTAGTTATTAAAATAATACATTTTACATGCATTATGGTATTATAATAATTTACAAATTAAAAGAGTTTTTATGCATGTTTTTATAAAATATACGAACCTGGGACAAATTTTTTCTATTGCTCACAGAAAACAAGGTTTACGGTGGGAACTTTGAATAAACTAGGACTCTTTAATCCAAGGGCAGCATTAATTAGCCCTTGGATTAAAGAGTCCAAATTAGTACAAAAAGACCTAAACAGCACGATGGTGCTTATTTTATTTTATGTCAAGAAATACCAAGCAGCGCGATAGCGCTTTGTTTATTTTACACAGATGAATCCTAATTATAAACCTAACTATTGTAAAATATACTATTTACATTAAAAGGAGCTGTGTGATGTACTTCCTTCAGTAAATCTGAGCACACGTCTTCAACATTCAGTAACACATCATCAGTTGTCCACAATACTCGAAATGTACTCGGTTTTTTGGACATAAAATCTCAACAGCGCGATCGCACTGCTTCGGACTCAAACAGTTAACTTTCAATCTATTTTCCCTGACTGAACTGGAATTTTCCCTGACTTTCCTCAGTAAATTTAAATTTTCCCTGACCAATTTCATTTTCCCTGACCTTCACTGACTTTCAAGGTTCGTGACAACCATGTTATAAGGTTGAATGAGAAAATGAAAATAAAAACAATTTCTATACTTAAGTTCAAACAGAAAATATTTCATTGATTTTACCACGAAATTCAATTTTTCTTGCATTGCCCTGGCCTTTCTTCAATTTCTGCTAATTTCCCTTACTTTTTTCATGCCTCGTATGAAAAAAAACCAACTTAAATTAAAAAAAAGTACTGATAAACTAAGATATAACATACTGAGAAAAAAAACTGAAAAAATAGAATAATTAAAATGTCATCTACAGATTATCACCCACAGCTCTCAATAAATGATGATGCCTATCTACATCAGAGCAATGTATCTGATGTAGATAGGCATCTGTAGATAGGATTTGAATAATACCTCATGATTTCATGTGACTGTCTTATGGGACTAGAGAGATGGAAAACATGTGTCCGCTGGGAAGATTTTCTGTGTTTTGTGACTTTGGAAATAAATGTTTGTGATATCTAAATCAGAGCGATTACTTATATAACATTGCAGGTTCAACCCTAAGCAATTATAATAAGAGAAAAGAGTTATAATATCATCAACATACAGATTTGTGCTTCCAATACAAAGCTTTTTTAAAATTCATTTTATTTTATAACTGAAAATGCAAATGTGCAATTCCATTTTTCATATCCAAACTTCTAATAATTAATAACAAAATTTCTTAATTTAAAATTTGAATAATACCTCTTGAATAAAGCAAAATATTTTACTAAGAGAATCTCCAAGTCGATGTACAGAATCAGCTATGTCTTCAGATTGCTATTAAAAATTAAAAAACACTGATAAGTAAAATACATTATGCATAATATATACTTCTAAGCTTGGAAAATTCCAAAAACATAAAACTATATATATATATCAAGGTGGATCGAAAAGTATAGGAAAAAATTTGTTTTTCGAAATTAATTTTGGCCTAGGGTGGAAAAGTGCGTATTGAGTATTTTAGTTTACGTGCAAATTTTTTTTA
This sequence comes from Cheiracanthium punctorium, assembly GCA_038373885.1. Taxonomy (NCBI): domain Eukaryota; kingdom Metazoa; phylum Arthropoda; class Arachnida; order Araneae; family Cheiracanthiidae; genus Cheiracanthium; species Cheiracanthium punctorium. Next base: position 136,253 of record JAWZYV010011876.1, read on the forward strand.
AAATCCATCTACATCTTGATGTACCCCAAGTGTCTGAAATATAGTTTAAAACTGAAATTTTATGAAAATTTAAAAAAATAATAATAATATTCAAAATTGCTTTTGATGCATAATCACAAAGTTGTGACTTGGGTACATTAGTTTATATATATTTTTTTTATTTATTTTCATTCATATCTTCCTGTGCCCCAAGTCCCGAAAAATAGTTAAAAAATTGTCAATTTTTAAAAAATGTATTAAAAATTGTAAAGTAATTATTTTTTTATAAATTTGGAAGAGTACTCATGTAATTAAGTATACGCATTTCTGGCACATCTTAAAAGTATCTATATGAAAACTGCAGGTGGTAGAAGTACCTTTGTAGGCACTCCAAATAACAGAACTGTTTAGATTTTTGCATATTTGATTAAGTTAATATGCTAAAGGCAACAAATAAACTGAAAATCAATGCAAGTGTTTAACTGATAAAAATAAGCCTTAAAGTATGAATATATAATAAATATATGATATAATTAGCGTGTTAAAAAACTATTTCAATTTAAACTCTGAATTAAAAGATTTCATTAAGTTCCTTGATTCGAGAGAGAGAGAGAGAGCCTAGATATAATAAATCCATCCCCCCTTTCTTCTCCACAAACAAGAGATGCCACCTTTGTTACCAGTTTCACACAGTGTCCAGTTCCTTGTGTGTGGCATGGGAAGCTAGACAAATTAGTAAATTTTACTGAAGCAATCTCTCAATTTGACAGGAATATTTTTAAATCTTCATCGGAGATGTCTTTCAAAACTTGAGGCTCTAACCGCTCATTATTATTATTCCAAAAAATTAAATCTGTATAATCAGTTGCTTGCATTTTTACTACTGGTACACAAAAATTTCTCATAGATGAAGTATTCTAATTATCTTTTTTGACAGATATAACCCTATGGTAAGCTAATTTTTGAATAGTATCTCTATCATCATGTAACATAGCTAGCTAGAATCAACTTCTCTGTATGGGCAAAAAATCCGTTTCTTTGGATGACAGCTTCAATAGTTTTTTTAGATGATCCGGCATATACCTTGAGTACATAATTGGTTTCCACAGGTGTCTAGAACCTTCAATGCACAATGGCTTTCCTTTTATGTGGAACCACACTGGCCCATATACCTTCAACTAACTAACTATATGTATCCAAATGTAACAAGTTTTTGGAAAGCTCTTCAATTGCCACATGAAGACGAAGGACTCAGCGTTTGTCAACCACCAGGAATGCACCACCAGTATTGGTTAAATAGTAGCTAAATTTTGACGCATTTTCATGAAGACACCACTTTTAACATATCCAACAAATATTGTTGATCTGTACTCAAGATACTCCTATCAACATATGGAAATGGATTTCCCTGGATATTACAGAATTTAGTTACAGAAAGTGTATGGCAAGTTTGCAATAACTTGCTAATTGTACCAGAAAATTCTTTGGAGTCATGAATTACACCATCAAGCTAAATCAAAAGATGTTGTAAAAAAAGTTCTTTAAGCTAAAGCATACAAATGAACTGTTGAAGTGCATGATTTAACTCAGCTTCTAGAAGACTTATTACTTCTGCCTTTGTACCAGTATTGAGGATTGTCCCATCACATCCAATTATTAAAAGTGAATCAGTTGATATACCTTTATCATTAAAAAAGGTTAATATTCTATTCTTAATGTTAATCACAGATCAGAACGAAACAGTTAGATGCCCACGGTAAATGCAACTTTGTTCTTGTGTTAAAAAAATATGTTTTCTCTGACACTGGTGGTAGTACGGCTGCACAGCTAGCAGTGTCGTAAAACTTCTGTAGCTCTGTTGTGCCAGATGGGCTATTCGATCGACTGGCATGGTAGTTAAATGGACCGATGGTAATGACCCCACTTTTCAGCGTTGGGCAGTCAATCCAGTTGGTCTTCTATATTGATATGAAAATGCTTGCACTACAAAGGGTTAAGCAAGACATCTTATTCTTTTGTGTGGGAAAATATAGTGATGTCAGATCAGAAGCATGGACAAAAGCTAGTTGGCTGTTGTTTTGTGGTGAAGCTGTCGAGGGAAATAGCCTAATTTTTTTATTTTGTATTCGAATTTTCAGAGCATCCATAGGGAATGCTATAAAAAACCTTTATTTATGGGAAAATGTTTCTGATCATTTGACAAATCATGCCACCAAGCCATTACATACATATAAATTTTCTTTCTTTTTTTTTTTAAATTGATTTTTTGGAGCGAGTGGGGCACCTGAAGGGGGATGTTTAAAAAAAAAAATTGAAAAGTTCTCACCTGACCATTTGGCAGCTTTTGCCATGTGGGCCGCCATAAAGAAAAAAAATTTTTTTGATCCACCCTAATACATATATTAGGATTTTTGTCTGATTCCATGCCAGTAATGCATTTTTGCAACTACAATATCTACATTGTTTTAGTACTATAAACAATGATAATTCCTTTTAAAAATTATCATAGAATTGCAAACCTTTTATACTTTTAATTTATTTTCACAGAAGTGGTAAATTTTATATCAAAAATATATTACATTAATGAACATAAACACAACACTGGCAGGGAAAGGGTTAAATGAGCACAAATGCACACAGAACAATTTTTCTAAGTGCAATCTAATTAATTTTTTGAAAATGTTTATCTGTAAGGTTATAAAGTACATAAATATGCAAGCTCAATTTTTTTAAAACAAAATTAGTAGCAAAATTACTAAAATTTTAATGAAATATTTTTATAATGTATAAATATTATTAGTATTAATGTTTTATTATGGTAAATCATACAAACAAACAATAGGATGATGAGGGTGTTTTCAAAATGAACATGCTTGATATACATTATATTCAGAAATAACAAACAAAAGTTAACAACAACCCTGTCAGTCTTTGGCAGACTTGAACCAAGGTTCTCATTTTTGTGCTTTTTCCCAGCAGTCAAAACACTTCAAATACATAAAGGGTAACTTTTATTGTGAATTGCTGTTTTAAAAAAGTTCTTGGTTATATTCTTTTCTTATACCATGTTTCCTTTTATTAAAATGCAAATACATAGAATCAAACAGTTAGAAAATTTTAATAACTCACAATATTCAAAGTATTTAACGAAGCAATAAGTTGCTGCTCTTCAAGTGAATCATATTTTTCAATGTGTGGACGATAAGGTGTATAAATTGTCTTAACCAATAGAACGACATGAGCATCATTTGAGAATTCTAGAGAAGAAAATCAAATCAATTAAAAGCACAGTTATATTACAGGATGTCGATACATAATTCACCAAATATAAAAATATAATTGAAACATAATCTCACATAGTAGAGAAAATTATTTAAATCTATATTATTTTGAGTTCAAGAAATTAAGCTTATTATTATTTATTGTGATTGGCAACAGGTAAACTTGCTTGTTTAAAGACAAAGTGGCATCATGCAGTATGCCACTTTGTATGTGTGAATCTCAAAAAGTATGTGTGAATCTCAAGTTATTGGAAATGAAATATTCAAAAATAGTTCAGAGAATTTTGACATGAATTTAATAAACCTTTGCCAACAGAATGATTCATTAAAGATAGTTAAATTACTTCCATGAAACCGAACATGCTTTGTATTAAGGAGAACAAACTTGACATTTTCTGAGTAACAAACGACTCATATTGATGTACATTAATATTTCTTTTAAATGGTTAAATAAAATTCAGTAGATTTTTTCCCTCCTATTTCTTATTCTGAATTATTTATAAAAAAAAATCTTTATTTGGTAAATGATTCAGGGACAACCTGTATTATTATCATCTTAAAGGTAGAAAATAAAATGAATAAAAATAGAGACATAAGTAAAAACGACACAATAGCTTTGGCAATAAAAACTGTAACAGAAAAGTTCTTAACAATGGGAGATTATTGAGTACTTAGTATGCACTTGGTTGATATCGAGTAGTTGTATAAATTTTAGTATTTTAAAAAATGCTAGAAATGATTTGTAAAATATTAAACAAATATAAGTAACACATGCAATAATTTATATAAAATTTAACTATGTAATAATGTATAGCTATAAAGGGAGATTCAAAAAAGATGTTAAAGCAATTATTTTTTAAACCATAAGTGATCAAAAAATACTTTCAATTAGAGAAGCTCATCAAATAAAGAGTAGCTTTCAGATATGGAAACTTTTTTGCATGGGCTGTATACATATTAAAATACAAAATTTAATTTTTATATGGTCCCACCTTTCCTGTAACTTATATTTAGAAAATTGATACTCTTTGTCTAAGAAAATTAATTTAAAAAATCTCACTCTAGGTGAGATTCAGTCACTAGGTGAAGTAGTTAGCAAGATGTTTAATGTTGAAATGACAACTTACACAACTTTACCTACTGTGTTGGCATCCGTTTTCAGGTGAAAAAAATCTTTACTTTAGGGGACTAATTGTGAGTTGATAAAAGCTAAATAATGATCTCTTTGTTGGTAAAAGGAAATTAAATGCATCTGAACATATGAAATTAACAGGTACAGTTTTAGCTGAACTCATAGGTACTGCATTATGAAATAAGCAGGTCTTTTAGGGGGTCATCCACTAATTATGTCATGCTTCTTTTCTAATTGAAAGTATGTTTTGATCACTTACAATTTAAAAGATTTTAACATCTATTTTGAATCATCCAGCATATATAAACTAGCTCAAGTATCTGTCGCTGATGGGTTAGTATGAATTGCAGATTTTCAAAAAGCCTAAATTTTTGTCAGCATCATAGCAGTACAAAGAATGGAAGTAGCATATGGGTAAAAGTATAGAAAGCAAAATTATAACTTCTGTGTATTGTTAAAGGATTGCAGTTGAGCAATCCTTTAACAATACAGAAAACATTTTATTTAAGTGAAATAAGCTCTTGAAGTCAAGAGGTCATTCCTTGCCTGTGACTAAATTTTGTTTGATTCACTGTAGATATTTTAATGTTATGCCTCAAAAAATTTCTGTACAATTTTCTCAAAATCTAAAAAAGCAAATAAGCTTGAAAAAAATAAAAAAAATAAAAATAAAAACACAAACGAAATTTGTTTAAGTGGAATAAACAACTAATGTATTACATTCCCACACCTTAAAGTGATCCCCCGTCAAAAGAAAAAGCAATTTTTGTGAAGTTTTAAAATTTATTCAAAAGTTTCAAAAAATTCTAACATTTATTGTTTTAATCCTTGCATATCATGTTACTAAATTTCACTCTTTTAAGCTGATTTTGGTGGACGTGAGAACAAATATTTATATTATTTTCACAAAATCTCGAAAATGATGAAATAATTAAAGCAATTTTGACATCTATGGTTTAAATTAACTTGCTATCAAATATATATTTCACATTTTATTCTTTTCCATTGCTGTTTTTCAGGAATGGAACAAACATTTACTCAATTTTTGAAAAATCTCTAGCTCTGATAATTTTTTTTATTTTATTTTGATGCCTATAGTTTTAATTGAGTGATCCTCAATTATGCCACCAAGCTTCATTTCTTTTGTTTTAGTTATTATTATGTGATGCATGAAGAAATATTTATGTTGTTCGAAACAATTTTCGAAAAATCTCAAAATCTAATCAAATTTTTAAAATATTCGATGCCTATATTTCTGTTTTAGTGACTACCCATCATGTCACCAGATTTCATTTCATTTGTTTAGTGATTTTTACGTGATGTGTGAACAAAAAAGCACCACGGACAGATGGACAAACTCTTTTTCAGATGGTCATACAGTTCTCAGGTGTTTGAAATGTATAATCAGAAATCTTTTGAATTCCAAATAATGTACAGACAAAAATTTAATTTGCATAGATAAAATAGGAAAACCTCTTATGTGAAATTACATCTAATCAAAATCTGTCAGTATATTTATACAAATAAAAGTAAGTTACTTTTAAAGCTGTATAGGAAGATATTATGATTTTTGATTTTAAAAAAATATTTGTAAAAAATGAATAGAAAATACAGTAGAATGCTACTGAAAAATTTTGATAATTTAATTTGATGCATTGCAAATTTCCGTCTCACAAAAGGTCATGAATATTTGGATTTACAAGCCAGCACATATTTTGATATTAAATGATACCCATGTAAAAATAATCCAATTTTTTACAGAATACCAAAGGTTTAAAATTGAATTTATGAAAGACTATTAAAGTTCCTTTCACTGCATTACATGAAAATGGCATTAAAATAGTAGCATCGTCTCAGAGGAAGAAAGAAATATTTTTGATATACATCTGAGATATGCAAATAACACGCCAACATCAACTTCACACAAAAGGGTTAAAAAAATATTTTTCAATCAAAAATACAAACAGATAAAAATTTATTACTTGGATCAATTGCATGGATAGAGATTTCCAGACTTTTTGCAAGTCTATCAGTGATCTACAAAAATCAAATATTAGAATTAATAGTCAAAAATATTAATATTATAAAATGTACATAGTAACAGAACTTGAAAAAGATTTTGTATAAAGTTATTATTGGAAAATTCTATTTCCAAGGTAAGAAGAAACAATTTAAAAATCATAACTTTCCAAAATTCAAATACAGTCAAACTTGGATAATTCAAAGTTCAAGGGACCAGGGATAAAGATTGAACTATCTAAAAATTCAAATTACATAGATTCTCTCAGAGATAAATAAAAAAGATTGCTAGAGATCAAGCAAAAATTTTGAACTATCCAGACTTTCAAATTAAACAAGTTTCAATTATCCAAGCTTCACTGTACTATAAAGTCAAAAAATATTAATACTAACATAGACCACATGTGAAATTATACTCCCATTTTTCTTTGAAAAGTGTGGAAGTGAAAAAAGATGTGTAAACCATTGTCTTAGTATTATTTAACAACCTTATATTACATAACTTTTATCATGTTCAATATAAAATAAAACAAGTACAGGCACAGGGTCAGGAAATGGGGGAAAGTATGTCGTATGTCCCCTCAATTTTCTTTAGAAAACTATTTATTATAAAACTTTCTTAGAAGAAACTTGACTAATCTTACTTTTGAAAAAGTTATGCCCTCCTAAAAGTTTTGGTTATATTACACTTAAACTAGAAATACATATTGAAAGGCACTAATAAAATTTTATGCTTGCTTTTCTAAAGAGATATATATTATATTGATTATAAAACGATTTTATATAAAATTATTATTGGAAAATTCTATTTCCAAGGTAAGAAGAAACAATTTAAAAATCATAACTTTCCAAAATTCAAATACAGTCAAACTTGGATAATTCAAAGTTCAAGGGACCAGGGATAAAGATCGAACTATCCAAAAATTCAAATTACATAGATTCTCTCAGAGATAAATAAAAAAGATTGCTAAAAATCAAGCAAAAATTTTGAACTATCCAGACTTTCAAATTAAACAAGTTTAAACTATCCAAGCTTCATTGTACTATAAAATCAAAAAATATTAATCCTAACATAGACCACATTTACTTTATGCCATTTTAGAAATTAATATGAATGGAAGAGAAATCTCTAGAGCAGTGTTTATCAAACTTGAGGTTATGACCTACTGGTGGGTCGCAAATCAATTTTTTAATGGTTCACATCAAGACCTTGAATGTTTATCTAGTATATACTTATAATGTCAACCTTGAATGTATATCTTCACCAAAGATGGAGTGGGTTGCAACAGATTTGATTTCTAAAAAATGAGTTGAAATGTTTTAAAACTTCAGAACAACTGCTCCAAAGTCATTAAAGTTTCATCATCATATGCTAAAGTGAAATTTTTGTTCCAGCATACTTAAAAGATTGAAAATGAAACTTTAACATTAAAAAATTATACATAAGTTGGAGAGAATCGCACTGAAAGGCAATAGCATATAGCCCCCCCCCCCTCCCCCATCTTCAAAACAAAAAAGCAAATATACAAATTTAAAAAGTATAAATTTTTGAAAATTAACGAGAAGGTATTTTTTCTTAACCTAGTCTTTTCCCTACCTTATTTTGACCAATTTTTCAATTTATATTGTCCCCCTTACCTCTAATGGATAAAGAATTAAAGCCCGTTACCACCTTTTTTGGGACACCCTGTATATTATTATTAAATACAACTGAACTCTGTTAAGACATAATTAAATATACTATCTTATTTATAACATTATAACTGAGTGACTTATCAGCAAATTCCAGTTCTTTGGATGAGTGGCAAATGGTATATACTATTTAATTATAATGTCTTATTTAAATTTCTACTTCTAAACCATATAATGTAGTAATTATACCTGCTTCAATTCAATTAAATATTGAAGCCTGTTTGCCTGAAGTTTTATGCCTGCTTCTATGCAGAAAGAAAGAGAAGGATCTAAATTGGTCAATACATCCACCAGTAACTCAGATAAAACTTTTACAGCTGGTGTATCAGGGAGTAACTGCTGGCAACAAGACATCTACAAGAAGTAATTATGCAAGTAAGTAATTATTTCAAGATACTTTCAAAAAACAATAACTATATCAGAAGATATCAGTATATCTGAAAGTAAATTACTTTAAAATAAAATAGTTTCTCTTGTGTTATTGACATAAGATTATAAATCACTGGCAAAGCAAGGTTTGGGACAGGATCTGGGCATGTCTAAGCCCACACAAGCAAAATTAGATTTTTTAAAAACAGAATAGGTAAAGGAGACTTGCTACAGGAGTTATAGCATTCAAAAAGTTGGTCTAGTTATGCTAATAACATTAAAAAACACAGTGAAAAACATTTGCAATGTGCATCCACAAATTCTTTTTAAATGCAGGTCAGATATTCTTAAAAACTACATATGTTTTTTTAATATGTAACATAAACAAGATTAGCATTTATAAAAACCTTTTTAACAATTTTTGAAATTTCAAAATTTAAGGGAATGTCTGTTATTTATGAAGTATAAATATTGTATTAATGCTAGTTTATCACATTACTTATATTTTAAAAACAAACTTATTCATTAACATTCATTAATAATTTAACTGTATATATATAAATTCAATACGATCCAAATATTGCATGATACATATATATATATATTAAACAAACGAACAACAACAAAAAAAAACTTTGTACCTGGAATTAACACCTGGAAAATGTTGCTAAAAATTACAAAGAGTTAAACTAGAGATGGAAATATAATTGTTAACAAGTGAAAATAACAAATAAAATATTAAATCATTATTCCATGTATAATGATAATTTTTTAAAATTAATACCTACTTGAGAATGCCAAGCAGATATAAGTATATCATGGAAATTATTTAACCAATCAATCAAAGTTTCATCAGGATCCGATTCAACAATTTGTTTCCATTGCTGAATTAGTTGATTCTACAAAAACAAAGCAATATGTAAAATGTTTTACAGTAACACAGGAAATGAAAATTTAACCTCTTTTCTTTTGAAAGGGGTTTGTAGAAAACATACACAAAAACTGGTGTAGGCAAAAATTTACTGCTTAAGATTTTAAGACTTATAATATAGTGCATGTACTGTGCTACCAAAGATTTCAAATTTGGTAGGAGACACAGTTTTTTTTTTTACTCTGCATTCATTACTCTTGCAATTTTCTATAAAGTTTACCCAATTGAATATTGTAACTTTCGATGAAAGGAGAAATATAAGCCAATTTTGCTGGGGATTCACAGATGGTCATAAGTTTTTCACTAAAATAAGAAAACTTGGCAGCCCTCTATACACATTATTCATAAATATAAAATCATCTTTAAAACCTGTGAATTTTCAGAAAATCACTGGTATAGAATGAAATGAAGGTTTTTAAATCGCAAAATCATACCAATATCACAGAAATATCAAAAAGCATTTTGGTAACAATTGTTGGTGATTTTTTATATTACTGGCATGCAATACTTTTTACTTGCGATATACTATTCAATTGAATAAAAAAGGAATAAATATTAAAGAGTAAGACCCCAATCAAATGTATCACCTTCTCATAATATGAAGATGCATCAAGTTTTCAAACTCATCAGCTATAAGCAAGATAAACTTTAATTGTGAGATTTTGAAATTTCTTAATTGTACCTGAAGAGTTTTATTAGAATGCATGTATGATTTTTGAAAAATTAATCGCAGCATAAATAAAATTGTCTGAAGTAAATATTTCCAAAAATAAACTGTAACCTTAAAAACAAATTCAAATTAATAAAAAATATAGCAGATTAACAGAAATTCTGAATAAATACTTTCCAGAATCAGCTACAATAGAACATATTAAGCACAATTTGAATATTTGATTTGATGATACCATAATCATTTTACAAACACAAAGCTACTTTTTCCATACACTGGAACTTATTATTTAGAGAACAATTTAAATAGCTGAGATTAGTATAAACACCTGAGAGGGACTCTCACTTTTAAAATAATGAACTTAAGATTAACCACAAGTCACTGAATCGCTAAAGTGCGTTTCATAATCATACAGACATACAATTTTTTGAAATAACTATTCAAAAAATCCTACTATATAGTTAAGTTGATTCATGACTCTCTAACAATTCCAGTTGAAACATTCGTAGATAAAATTTTTACTGTCATTAATCCAAGTAGATTAAAAAGTTATAGCCTAAAAACATAACAAAATCTACATTGTTCTTACGATCTGCTTGGAAATTTTCATAATTATGTACAAAAAATATAGAAAACAATCTGCGCTACTTTAAAAATCTGAAAATTCACCCATTCCCAATTTTTTAAGCAATTTTTTGCTATTTTGAGCTTCATTTTATTTCCAAGAGTAATAAAAAAGCAGATTGTTGGCATGACAAAATTAGTTGCTGTCACAACTGACACTGATGTCATTCTGAAGCCATGGCCATCAGGCTTTGAAGGAAAAATTGCGATTCCAATTCGTTTAAAATGCATTTTCCAGAATATATTGTTTAATTACCTTTTTCACAAATAAAATGATTTCCTCTGCATGAAGCATGGATATAAAAGGGGTTGTTCCCACAAAACGAAAGCGTTCGAATGTGAAAAGTTTCCGCATGCTTCCAGAAAAGCATAAATTCAATTTCAGTATATAATAAAATTTGGTCGTTAATTATTTGAAGTGGATGAAGATTAAATAGACTGACTGTAAACACATTTTTGCCAAATGTTTTTTCTAGTGGCCATTCTAATTGCCTCCAAAACAGGCTTAAAATACTTGATATATGAAATCATAATATAAATTTATCACAATAAAGAAATATAAGTTTTACATAATTTTTGTAAAAAAAAAAAATCTAAACACAAAATAGACTGTCCCCAAAATATATGGATTTTCCAAAGATTATGCATTTAAATTGAACTTTTGGATCCATTCCTTTAGATTATCTTGAAAATCCTATCATGCTTGTTTCGAACTTGTGTCTGGAGGATGTGTAGCTGTAACATGAAACAAATCTGCTGTACATGTTGCTTTAATTCTTGAATAGTCAAAAACTGGCAACATGAATACACATTTCTCATGCAAGTACTACCAAAAGGATCTCAATTAAACAGTTGTAACTGGACTTTTGGATAAACTGAGCTTGGGTCCAGTGAGAGGTGTGAATTGATGCATTGTCATGTTTGAATTTCCATGATATTTCAACATAAAATGCTTCCAATTGAAAGTAGATGTATTTTTAGGACATTTTTATTATCCTCAGAACACTATTAACATTTAAGAAAATTAGTATCCATTATTCTGTTGAAACAGAACATGCCATGAGATACATATTTACACACTTTTTCCAGTCAAATGAAGAACTTGTGAGGTTCTTGTCATGAATCATGCAAACAGTACACCAAGTCATTAGGGCCATCTAAACTGAATTTTCCTTCATCACTGAAAAATTAACCAGTAATTCGTCTAATAAATGTATCTTTTAGGCAAAAGATGATGATACTTTCTAAGGGGAATTTTTATTTTAAGTGCCTGTGGCATAAAAAAAAAAAAAAAAAATCACCCAATGTTTTAATTAGGATTTTTATTTATATTTACTGTGGTTTATTTTCTCATGTGCTCTCAGAATTAATTTCTTCACTTAATGTGATTCTTTCTACACATCGTGTTATGAAGAAAAAAATAAAATAATAATAATAATGTTTGAATTAATTTCTGGGTTTTTCCAAAATTCTAATTATTAATGCTATACTGTTTCTTTAAAACCATTCTTTTGTTTTAATGAATTTGGTACAATTTAGCATATTCAGGCTATTTGCAATATAGGCAAGCACCATGTCTATTTTAGCTACCTTAATGTGCCTGCTCAAGCTTGGTGCTGCTCTGCTTCAAATTTCCAACTCACAATTTGTCTCTGTATAATGGTCATTTTGATAAAATCATTATATGGAAGCCATTAACCAGCTAATTAATGATGGTCTATAGATTAAAAATATTATATAAATCAAAAATTTTGAAATATTTTTGTAATTTTTCATGATTACATTAGCTTAGTTAGAGTATCAGATATGAAAATAAATTTTTAAAAACCTTGATAACTGGATCGGTTGATGAATGATCCTAAAGAATGAACAGAGGTGTATCATTAGGCAGTTTTACCTGTGCTAAATAAAACTCATCCTTCTTTACGAATTGCATGTCTTTAGGTGGACATTAATATGTTTTTGGATAGCTGAGTAATGGGAGAAATTTTACTTGTAATTTGTATGCTTATTGCCATTGTCTGTTTTGAAATAAATAACATTTTTTGAAAGGGAACATGTGAATTAAAAATTTAAAAAATACATGCAATAGCTCGTAAGTTTAAATTTTAAAGTAGTTTTGTACATTTTATGATTATGATGGCTTAGTAAGAGATTCAGCTACAAATATAAATTAAAATAAAACCCATTTTATTAGTAGATTTTTAAAAATTTTTGCTTGAATGCCAACTTTGGGTTAATCAAGAAAAAAAAAAAAATTTTAAATTCAATTTTCTCAATAACTATTGATTTTTGGGCATACATATCGACTAAAATTGTAGCCTTTTGGCTCCCCTATCACATCATACTAGGAATAAATCGAATTACCAGTATGTCCTCCTTAAATATTTTATTGAAATCCAATTTATTCTTCATGAATCAAATCACTCAAAATGTCAGTTATGTCCTCATGGGAGAACACTGTATGGTAAAGGGTTAGCAGATTCTCTTTCCGATTCTGGATCCGTTATGTCGATGAAACTTTTACTCTTATTGACTGTGATGTCCACAATATTCATGACATTCTCAATATTATGAATTCTCCTGATAAAAACAGAAATTTTACCTTTGAACTTGAAAATAATAATACCCTTTCTTTCTTAAATTACCTTGTTAAGTGCAATAATAAGGCTTTTTCCACTTCTGTTTATTGTAAATCTTTTCTGGTTTGCTTACCACCACACAATCCTTCTTGTCATCCTCCTGCCCAAAAAATTGCAGCCTTCTACTATTTTGTTTAGCAAACTTTGAACTGAGTTTACTGGGAATTTTAGCAATGTGAGTACTAATTTTAGGGAAGTAATGGAGAACAATAGTGTCCTTAATAGTGGGAGATTGAGCTGATACAATTTTATGTGGATTACTTAATTTCTTCAATGCACAGTCGATTACTGAGGTATTAAAGCCTCTGTCCACAGCAACAACTTTAAGGTAGTTAATTTCAGAAAGCTGGGAATTATAGTCAAAATAGATGTTCAAAGTAATTTTCACACTCACAAAAAAAAATTTCTTGTGCCTCAAAAATCCCATTGAGTCTTTGAATTCATGTGGTATTTACCATATCAATTGACAGAGTGGTTTATCTTATATCGGACAAACTAAACACACCCTTAAATTTAGAATTAAAGAGCACATAGCTCTTGTTAAAACACATGAAACCAATAAATCTACCATTTCTAAATATTGTTGGGATGCCCAACCATATCTTTGATTTTAATTCTACTAACTGATTTGCAAACTCCCGTGAATTAGATTTTTTTGAAGTTTTCAATATCCACAAAAACATAAATAGTCTTCTTGATTGCACGTCAGTTGATTTCGATGTTCCCAACCTTTCTGAATTTTAAAAATCCCTCTGCTCTCAGCTACCTTAATTTACTGCTTTCCTATTAGACAGCATAAACTGCCTATTGGCCAGCATATTCTGCTTTCTTATTGGTCTCCATAAACAAGCTTTTGAATCTTTTCCTTTTCTATATAAGAAGAGCAAATTTTTGACATTCTCATTATAGCATTGACAACAAAATATAATTACATGCCAAAACCAGTCTCCTATTATAATTTTTGTATTGGTGCTGTTATACGATATTTCTTGATGCTTATTTATTACCCTCTTCACTAAGCTACGTTTTCCCTCTTATGATTTTTCAATGGCTGCATCTTTAAAGATCCTGTTATAATTTCCAGGAAAAATTGCTGGGTATCCTTACAATAGGTAAATCAAAGGCATTTCTTTTTATTTCCCTCAAAATTCACACTTAATTGACCAACAATTCCGTTATGCCTTTTACTATTTTTATTTAATCAATGATCATTACTTGTCATCATTTTCCTTACAAATCATATTGCTATATGTATGTAGACATTGTTACTCAAGATTTGTGTGTCATTGAAATAAAAGTCAAAGCAGAAATAGTTTTTTGGCTTCATTCTTTTTTCAACAGCTTACTTTAGATGGTGTGAACACCTGCCATGAACTGGATTCTTTCCTTTTCAGCAAAGCAGTATGTTCATCCCAGCTCATGGTCAGTCCATCTTTTTTATTCATCTTTATTCTTGAGCATTACAAAAATTGAAGAACTATGAGAAAGAATTAAATTTCAACATGTATGACACAACACTATTCGCTTGTTTATGATCCTGTGGCATAAATTATGCTGTATATACGAAATTTGCTTGCCTGTATGCTATGGCAAACTCTAGATCTCGAAATAGAAATTTCTGAAGTCCCCAAAATTTCACAGAAAGGCTTAATTTAAGTTGAAACTGCTTGCAAAATCTCTCTATCTGATGCCTTTATTAGTCAAACTGAACATTTTTTTTTGCAATCACATTGTTAACTTTTGATAAAATTTTACAAATTCTACATCTGTTATGCTTGTTTGTCTAGCAATATCAGAAATTCAATATTTGGGACTTTTAAATGCCAAATTTTATCTTTATCAGCTGCAGAGAATTGAACCTTGTATGGCATTTTCCAAATAACTGAAAAATTGTAGAACAAGTAGTGGTTATGTCACATAAAAAGAATACAAATATACAATTTTTTTTTCTATAATAGTTATAAAAGGGATTATCTCCATGATCCACACATACTGGGACAACTTATATTTAATTTTTAATTAATTTTTCTAATAAAAAATCTGTCATAAAAGAATGGTATTTCTGCATTGTAATAAATTTACATTATAGTTCCACAGGCTATTTTATTTATTTTTGTGATCATTGTATCATTTTTTTTAAGTGTTATTTTAAAAAATTGCCTGCCCATATAATTTTTAAGATGCACTTTAGTTTTGATTTAATCTGGAAAAAATTAAGCAGTACATTACATTTAAATGCTCTGTGAAAAGTTATATTTACGTAAACTTGTTATTTATAATGA
Organism: Cheiracanthium punctorium; assembly: GCA_038373885.1. Lineage (NCBI taxonomy): Eukaryota > Metazoa > Arthropoda > Arachnida > Araneae > Cheiracanthiidae > Cheiracanthium > Cheiracanthium punctorium. The sequence goes on from JAWZYV010011876.1 coordinate 151,874, forward strand.
AATGTTTATTTCAAATGCATTAAATTAAGTAATAGTTTATAAATTTAATAGCAATCATGCTATAAACAATGTGCTTACCTTCTGAAAATTATGATAGTGTTTTTGTAAAGTATTTAAACGTTTAATATCTTTAAATATCTTCATGTAGGTCAGACTTACATCAGTCACTAAAGAAGTTAAAAAGAACACATTTTAAAATTGACAATGCATTTAATAATCTAGGATCACATGCAGAAAATGCAAATCTTTAACAAAACACAAATAAATAGCTTAAAGCAATAACTTTAAACTGATGACTTATAAAAAAAAAAAAGTTTACGAAATTTTATCTATATATTCTGTAACAAGGGATAGAAAAAGGATTTTGGCATTAGGGCACAAACTGAAGAAAAACTAAAGTAGCCCAGAAAATAATAAATATGACAAGAGAATTTTTTAACTATGAGTCAGATGTTAATTGCAGAAGTTGATTCAACTAACTCAAACTTTGGCCATGATGCCAAGAAACTTTTAGGCCAGTTGCAGAATTTTTTGTACCAGTCTGCAATGCAGATTTAAAAATACAAAAATAGTCTGCAAGCTAAACTGCTGGTATGTGTCAGGATAGCCATAAAATGTATATTAAATCAGCCCATTCATCTTATATGTCAAATATGCAGCATTTGCTCAATTTAGAGCATTCATCTTGCCTACAATTTCAAGCTGTGTAGATTTTTTTTTTTCAGTTATATAATTTTGATAACCAGTATTAGAATTACACCCCCCTTTTTTTTTGTAAAATTTTCTGTGAAGTACTGGCCAATAAATCTCTTCTGCCAATTAACTTTTTCCAAATGGCATTTTAATAAATTTTATAAATACATTTTATATTTTAAGGCAACAAAATTTCAAAATTTGGTTGAAAAATAAAAACTCAACCAAAAAATTAAGAAATATTTTGGCAAAACAATCATTTTAACTGTTGATACAAAAGTTAGCATAATAGCTTGCAATGAACGAAAATATAATTATTCACAAAAAGGATAGAGAAAGATTCGATATTAAATCACTGGGTGCAGTTGGCGATATTGTTCGATCTGAACTCTTGAAATAGTCTGCAGACCTACTCAAGCACTGGCGTAGTCATCCTGCAAATCCCTCCCTCCTTGTCAAAATTTTTTTAACAAAATGTCCATAAATTTTCAATTTTTAGCTTAAATATTATACATTTTAACACAAAGTTATGTCTGTAACCCCCCCCCCCCTCTTTGAAGGAAGTCTGCATACACCACTGTTCTCAAGAATCTGCGACGGGCATTGATGGTTTCTGCGACAAGACTTTTAGGATCTTCTCTATTAAGTCAAAGATAGTAACTTAAAAAATAAATGTGACAAGGATCAAACCAGGATCAATTGCATGGAAAATAATTTCACTACTAATCCACAAATCAGGTTAGTTTTAGTTATGTTACATTATATTAAAGAATTATGTTATATTACTATAAATAATTTTTTGATGTACAAACTGAATTACAATCTAGTGAACAAAAAAAAAAAAAAAAAAAAAAAAAAGAAGAAGAAGAAAATGTGCTATATCAGAATGTACCTTACAGCAGATTGCCTAGAAGGCTGGGAAAGTACTTTTATTTAAAAACACAAATTGGTTACCCCAAATGTATGAATTGGAAGAATTTTTTATATAAAAAAATAACTCATGCTGTATGTCATTTAAACTTAAAATTAAACTGTCATGGATGTGCCAAAGAATGTAAATCAGAGCGAATGTAAACTTAGTGTAAAATAAAATACTATTTTATAACTGATTCTTTACATATAATTGCTGTTATAAAATTTTACATTGTTTGGAAAAGCTTTTACTTACCAAGAGACTGACTGTTAAAAGCTGCAATTAGACGAGGACTGATCATAGTTTCTAATCTGTCTTTCAAATTTTCAAGACGAATGCAACGCTGGTGATAGTCAGGAACGTCTGCAAGTATTTCCTGTTTCAAAATGAAGATGAATAAATGATCTTGAGGAAAGGGGAGGGGAGGGAAATACAAAATTACTGTTTACTCACCAAACACAGCATTTATTAAATAAGTGCTGGGCCAATGCTGGCTATACTGGTTCGGTAAAATTAATGATGGCAATTAGGGTAGTATAGGTCCTGCAACAGCTAATTGAGAGGTACAGGATTTAAAAAAAAAGGAGGGGTTGTGAACATAGAACAATCCAAAGTAGGCTAGTCTTTTATGGTTAGCAAGCGGTATTGATGGGGTAGTGAAAAGAAGGCTACTATATAGGTCAAAAATTGAACTAAATAGTGTAAAACTGGCAAATAGCACATGTTAGTGTACTTTAAAATTTATGTTGTCAGTATTTATCATTGACAGTGTTTCATATCCGAGAGGCTCAAGTGTCTACTTCACAATTAAAAAATATAGCACTCAATCTAGCTAATTTACCACTTTATTATTTGTAAACTCCTATTTTGGCAAGTTCTTTTTTTCAGCCACATATGATGATGGATTTCAAGCTTTTCTCGGCTTGATTAATCAAGTTTTGCTGGTAACGTGTACATATAATGCATTTTCCTATAATAAACATGCTTTTATTAATTGAATATATGGCAAAAAAAGTCATCTTTATTCTTAATATTATGGTGTAACATGCAATAAGACAGATGAAAACAAATAATGTAAACTCAATTATTTTAAACGTATGTAGAATAGTATGTATGCATTTAATATGTAATTTAAGGACATTTGTAGATATTTAGAGTAGTAAAGTTTAATCCAGCAAGCCCAAATTTTTTCCTCAAATTTAAACTTTTCATGTTCATTGCCTAACTTACAATATAAAAACACTTTTTTAATAGAAATTTTAAATTACGTTAATTAGAAACTGCTGGTACTAAATGGTACTGCTTGGCTATTACAATATCCACGTGAAAAGAATTTTTGGAGTAATGATTGAGGTACCAAAGAGGTAGACTTCCTGGGCTAACTAATCAAATAATTAAAATAGGTGAATAAAAATTGTTTGTGTAACAAAAATGACAAAATATTTTAACTGTCAGAAAACAAAGATATTTCAATTAATACTACTTGAATGATGAAACTAATTTTATACCATGATAAATTAGGCATTATTGACTAACAAAATGTACTACAATTATGACTGTAGTAGATTCTTAAAATAGATACACAAAGATTGCAATTTTCATCATTATAATCACTATGCCATTAAGGTAAGACTATAAATAATTTTTTCTAATGGATAGTTTTTGCCCTAGGTAACTAACTACAAGCTAATTTGAGAAATCTGTAGGGTAGCATTCATTCTGCTTTTTTACTGTTGTGGTACCAGACTTTTTACAAATTGTTGGTTCAAAGTGACATGAAGTCAGGCACCAGCAGAACCAGCACTGGGCCAGACACCCTTTTCTGATGCGGCACATTTACCCTGTGTGGAAGTATTTTAAGGCAAACACTTGTCTGATGTCGCTTCCAGTGAGTCCACCCAGAGCTTTTTCAATAAGGATTTGTTTGCTGGGTAATGTTCAGAGTCTTTCATGAAAAGATTTTTAACTTTTCGCATGCTATCATATGCATAAAAAACTAAAATTTCACAGAAGAGAGTCAATATTTCCATTTTCTCTGTATTTTTAAGTATAAAAATAAAAATATAATTAATTCTAAATTAACAATGAAATAAAAAGTGAAAGATTGTTTTCATGTGTTGATTTTGGCAATTTTACTAAAAATATTTTATCACCAAATTTGATGATTTTTCAAAAGTTGAAAAATAAATCATTTATTTGAAACTAGATTGTATAAAGTTATAAAATAGAAAACAAACAAACCAGGAATCCAGTAAAATAGCACAATTGTATCAGATCTAAATGCAGAAAAGAAATGTATACCTGTGTGAAAAACTTATATTGTAAGACCTATCATTATTATGTACTTTTTAATACCTAAAATGAATGAAACAAAAATGTCAAAGGCATACTTGTTTTAACTCTTTCCTATTACTTTCACACAGTCATACATATTAAAAATTATTTGTGTAGACTGACAAAATTATAATAATGAACCAACCTTAAAGTAAATCAGTTAGATGAAGTTCCAATAAAAAAGAGAAATTCTAATGAATTAATAACCCTGTCCTCCTTTTTGAAGTCGGTAAAAAGCTAAAATCAGAACATGAAATTTTTTGAAAACTTGCATAATTAAGACTTTTTCTTTTAGATTTGCAATAGCAGCATTTAGGGAGTGGATATTTTAAGAAAATTAAGCACTTTTAGTAAAAATCATGAAAAAGACAATTGTTTTTTTAAAATCAATCACGCAACTTTGTCTACACTGGAAAAATAACTGAAGAAAATAACATCAAACACTCTTACCAAGCTATTTTGCATTCCAATTAACTTCATAGCAATCTATTGAAAAAAAAAAAAAGTTGGTGTGATTACATAAAACTACCTATATTGTCCTCTGATATACATATAAAATATTTAACTAATCAAATTCATTTGCAAAGCACACTAATATGTGATGAGAGGTTTTAAGTAACAAAGATTGAACTTTATAAGTTAACATTGCATAAATCATCTCTGAAAACTTACAGCATTTATATCTCCACTTTCAAATACTTCTTCCACATCAGCTGATAGTGTAGTCCAATTATCTGCTTCCTGGAGTAAACAGTAAAAACTCAAACTTAATTAAAAAGAAAAGTAAAATAAAAACTGGTTTACAATAATATAAATTTGCGCATTCGCGTGCAGATTACATTTTAATATGCAAACATTAAATGGAAATCAATAATTTGGTAAAATATGTTTTGAAGACTAAAAACAGAAACAAGTACTACATATGATTTATGTATGGTTATTTTTCACTAGTTAAGAGTACAAAAATAGTTTACTTCATTCGACTTTTCTAATATTGTAGACTATTATTACAGTGAGACTTTGGCCATGACATTTGATACGACTTTCACAAGTGTAGTGTAGGTTTCTTATGACCAGGGTTGATGACAAATCCCCCTTACCACACACACTTAAAACATATCATTATGAAAATGAAATACTTTAAGAGTAGTTCTATAAATAATATTTTCTAGAGCAGGGAAAATACTAAGCTGTAGAGATTTTTTTTTTCATCAAAAATTTAAAATTCTTACAATAAAATGTGATCAAATATTTTATGATGTTTAAATCCAGTAAAAATAATTTTTAAAAAGTTTGTAAAATGGCACGATAAACCCTGAATAACAGCATATAAAATGCCCATTGAGACCTCTTTAAAGCATTATTACCACAAGAAGAGCCATGAATGTTACACTTAATTTAATAAACTTAGAAATTAAGTTATTGCATTTGCATCGAACAAGAGAACTTAAATGATTCAAGAAACATGACCATGTCAAACATAATTTGAAAAAACAATTACATAAGGATGAATCCATACAGAAATAACAAACAAACAATACAAAACAGAAAAAAACTACCAAAGGTACACATAGGAAAGACAAGAAGAGAATCATAAGTTTACACTAAACATATTAAAAAAAATAATAATTAATCAATCTAATATTTAATCAGTTATACAAATACATTAATTAAATTTTTCAGTTTCAATGTAAATGACATAAAATTAGTAAAATTCAATGAAATTTGACAATAAAGATATCCAGTTTTAAATGTTGCTTTGCTACAGTGTTATAGACATTCTAAACAGCTTAGTAGTAAAAATGTTATTCTGTAATTACTGTGAAGTAGGATTTTTTAGCTTTTCTATATTGGTGGGATATACAGAGTTGAAAATTTTTCAGTGATGTAAAATTTGGAGTTTTTACATTAAAGTCACATACACAACATTCGGACTTTTAAAAACTGTCATGATATGCAAGGTGATGTTAAAATTGTTTGTTAATTGGCTGTTAAGATAACAAGGACCAACTGATTTCCAATAAAGACCATAATAACAATTTCTTAAAGCCAATAGCTTTGTTAATCTTTAGAAGCACAAGCATTTTTACAGCATTCTTCAAATGTAAGGAATAATTCTCATATTTCTGACATTATGAATATTGTGCAGTTTTCTTCCTAAATTAAAGATTGCTATAAAAAGTTGAAAGCTTCCCTCTATCTTTGTCATCATTTTGTTATTTTGTGGAAATTATAGTTATCCTTGAAAAAGAGATAGGAAATTTTCCTAATTGTTATATATTTTTTTTTTGCAACAAGCAGTGAAAGAGCTGGAATTAGGTGGTTGCACAGTGCAACCGACATATGTTAAGGGTTTAAATCAAAAGAAAATGGTATTAATTTAAATTTTGAATTGAATTTTTCATGCAAGTAGTTTATATTTATTCATGAATAATGATAATGAATGAATTGTTTCTACAAAGTGGATTTAGCAATGACATATAACCATGAAAATTCTGTGCAATTGGGAAACATAGACTATACTTTGATTTTTTACAAAATTTTTTTGATATCACAAGAAAATACAAAATCAATTTTAATATACAACTATACTATTTCACTATATAACAATAACTGAGTTTAATTTTTAGCAAAAGTATACTATACTGGATTGTAATTAATGAGATATATATATATATATATTTATGATCATGATAGTTTTAAATGGCATAGTTATAGTTCAAAAATTTATATGTGCAATTACATAACCAGAAAAAAAAAATTAAATCAAAATTACTCTGAGAGCTTTACTGGCTTCCTGCATACATGATTTAACATGATCAATTTTTAACAACATTTGCATGGATTGAGATGAATCATGTTCAACCTAAAAAGAATTAATACAATACACATAATATTAATTTACTTTTAAAATGTTTGTATTCATTCATTAAAGATTACAGATAATATACAAAGGAAAATTAAGCATGCTAATCAATTACACCAATTCACAATCCTTCTATTCTACAAAAATAATTAATTATTCTATAGAGTTATTTGCTTTTTTATATGTACTCTGATGAGTATAAGCATGGGCATAACCTGATTCCTGCTTATACTCATCACTGCATGGGTATAAGTAGGGATATACTCATAAGCATGGGTATATCTCTGTTTATACCCATGCCTAATATGAGAAAATATTTCCATATTCACACTGACTTTCATATCTAGGTTTAGAGATTCTCACTAATTGAAGATTTCCTTATTATATACAAAAATGCATCTTTTTTTTTTTTAAATGAACATTTTTTTTTATTAAACTGTTGCTACTGATTCAGTTTAATACCAACCTTTATTTCTGCTTTACTTGATAAAAGCTGTGCATCAGCTTATTGCTTATTTAAAGAGTATACTATAAATAATAAGATCATATAAAATGAATTGAGCTTTTGCTTAGATTTAATGCTGCTATGCATTTTAACAGCAATAATAACAAAATCCTACCTTCATAACATCTCCTTTTACATTGTTCATTTGTTGCTGAAGTAATTTAGCTTCATTTTGCATCACTTCTATCTCTCGAGCAATTCTGTTAATATAGTGCAAATAAATAAAAATGGATAGCTCAAGAAAAGTAATAATTAATAAAAGAAATTTTAATATTATATAATAATATAATAGCATAAATACACATCTTACTACATAAATAGTTGGTATATGAATAGCAAAATATTTATTCACTTATGAAAAAATTTGTTTTTCTGGTACTAAACTTATTTATTCTAGAAGGTTACTCAGAACCTGCTATATTAATATTAATAATCTACCCAGGAGCAGATTTAGATCCAGTGTTCTGAAACATAACTTCAAACAAGTGCAAATGTTTTGCAGACAGTTTGTCCAAATCTGGCAGATCATGTTGAAATGCAAAATACATAGTAAACATCAATGAAGTTTGTTCACATAAAAAATACATTGAAATGTGGAAAGTGTGAAACACAAAGAAGCATATTTGCAAAATAAACATTTTATTAACATTTGATATGCTTTAGAACAACACTGTAACAGCATTAGTGTTAGTTTGAAACAAAACATATAATTATGATAAGAGTTACAAGTGTATTTCTTTGTACAACTAAGTCAAAAATGTTTGTTCAGTTCAATTACCAAGAGGTTACATCACTTTTACTGGAGTATAATTCCAGGAAAGCACTTATCCATGGATGAGATTAGAAGTTTAATGTGTCTGTAGAAATTTTTCCCATTCCTGCAGTATATATTCTTTTAACTGTTGTATATTGTTGGCACGAACTTGGGCCATCTTCTTTTAAAATATTCTCGATTGGGGAAAGATCTGGACTTGCTGCTGGCCACTCTGAAATAGTGGCACGTTTTGAAGGTAGCTATGTTTTTGTTATCTTCACTATATGCAGCCTTGCGTTAACTTGTTGGAAAATATATTCTTTTCTGTCAAACAATCTCTGTGCCGATGGTGTAGATTCATTTCAAGAATGCATATATAGTCTTGAGCCTTTATCGTGCACCTACAAGAATGCAAATTACAAACTACATTTGCTTACAAGCAGCGCCACACCATCACAGAGCTTACTTTAAGAACCATGCACTTGCAACAAAATGGATCGTTCCTTCACCCTTTTTTCTAATAAACTTTTGGCCAATATTTACACATGGAACCTGAAAAATAAATTCCTCTATCCACAGTACCTTCTTCCACTGAATTACAGTTCAGATAAGGTTAGATTTAGCCCATGCAATATGGCAACGTTTATTTGATGAAATGAGAAATGCTTTACAACGTACTTTGTGTAATGTGTTTCTACACCTTTTGGTACATCGACACACAGTTGCTGAGGAAATGGTCTTTTCAAATCTTTGTTTTTTGCAAGTGACAAAATCTGCAACTGCCAAATGCCTATTTTTACAAATAGTCGACGAAATAGGCATACTTCCCAATCAGCCAACATTAGTTGCTGACTAGGAGCCTTTCCTGAATGGCTATTTCCAATTATAGTAAATCGTTTTATAATACTACTCATTGCAGGTTGTGTCAAGTGGAACATTCGGCTAATTTAGAGAGGCAAAATATTATTTTGGTGCTGCTGTATGATTTGCTTACATTTTGCAAGAGCAGTTGTTCCCCAGGGGTGATTGTGGGACTTCTTCAAAAGCCTTGAAAAGTTCATAGTGAAAGTAGCATAGTTTTCAAACTTTTGCTAGCAACAATAAGTGAACAAATAACCTCTTTTAATCAATAATAATTAAATTATCATAATAAATTTGGGCTTTTAAAATAAATTTTATGTTATAACTTTTAGTAACTATTGTCATGTCGATAAATGTTCCATAAATATATTTCTCATGCGTATCTTTTCAGAATACTTAACTTTAAAAATCAAATCCAAATTGCCAAATATCCTAAGTTATTTAATTATCATAAATCTACAAAAAAATTATATATAAAATAAAACGGTCAATTTTTAATCTTATTCTGTTGGAGATTTAAATAAAGGTATGCTCAAGAAAAAAAAATAATCATTTATAAGAAGGATGGGATAGGATTGCAACTGGAATGCTAAAGCATAACTTTCTACGCAGTTTTCCCCCATTCTTCAAAAAACCCTAGTATTCCGGAAAGCACTAGCTCAAAATACCCGGAATGCCGGGTGTATCAGACCGCAAACACCCATGTCCATCCCTAGCAGGTCCGGCTTAAGGATGTGAATGTAGGCTCATCCTTTCAGTTTGCCTGGGGGCGCACACACCCTTCAGACCGGGCTGCCCCTCGCTCTATGCTTCCACTTACCACAAATAATGATTGGGAATTGCTGGCTCTTATATGCTATTTTCTTCCTCTGATGTCACTGACTCAAAATTTTAGACAAAACGGCTAGATTATTCTCATCCTTCCTAATGAACGAACTTTAGTGAAAAGGGTTGGGATTAAAATTGCAAAATTTACACGAACTTTCAATTTTTTCTGTGTTTTTAAAACTGTGACATTCATGTAAAATTACATATATTTATGCATTTTACAACATTTTGACAAGCTCACATTTTTAAAATTACAAAAGCTTAGTGAACAAACTTCATTGATGTTGAATATGTAAGTATGAAAAGTGAAAAGAGAAGCAATAGCATGCAGGGCACTTCCCTTTAACTGTTTAGTTTTGCAAAATTTATGGATTTTCAGTTTTTTTTCTTTTAAAAGGTGAAATGTTCTGCAAAGACTGTGATTGTTTTGCGATGTACGTCACGCTTTTAAGCCCTTTTTGCTTCTGGGGTAATCTACTAAGAAAAAGCTTTAAAATAAATTAAATAATTAAAAGCATTTACAACATCCATTAAATTAGAAATATTTCCTAAATAAATAAATAAATAAAAGAAAATATTTACCTAGGAATATTCTGATTCACCTGTTCAGCAGTTTTTTCTAGTGATATGTTTACTTCCTGTTAAAAAAAATGAATAATTGGGTATAAATTTTATAAAACATATAATAAAATGCACACACTCACATAAATAACACACACATAAATAAAAATAAAAAGTTATTGAATATTAAACATTCTTGTATGACTTCTATAAAATACTCCATAATTTAAATATAATACTAATCATTATAGTAAAAAATCATGGTATTTTCTTAACAAAAATATGATTTCTTGTAAAACTTCATTAGCACAAACATTTAGGTTTCTATTATCTACTTATATAATATGCTAATGTCAGCGATACCAAAATCGATGATACTTCCACATTGCAAACGGCAACAGCTAGGTGTAAACATTAGTGTAATAATAATAGCACTTGCGCAAAAATCGAAATCAACAGTTCAATGATGTCAAATGGAGTAAGCATATGTCACGCAGTAGCTAGATCACAAAATAACAATAATAGATACACAAAAGTGCAAGATCTTTCAGACTTTTTCACAGCTTTAAAATATCGAATTTACAATACTTGGCACATTTATCACCCATCTAAAAAATGTCACCATGCATTGGGAAAGCACATTTCAGCCATTTGCTGTTTCAACATCGGCTTTTATGATGACACCCAAAATGTGTAGCTACCTTAACCTAAGTAAATTTAATGACAAATACTGTTAAAACAAAGAAACGTGATTTCCATCAAATGAGTCCAGAAATTTAGTCAACACTGTACTGAGCATAAAGAACAGTAAGGTATGGTGTAGCGAAGCCCGCAGCCTTGGTGGCTAGTTTTTTTAAACTGTTTGGACATAATTAATTGTTATTAAACCTTTTCACCTGAATCACATGTGGTGGCATTACCTCCATATTAACTTGATTAGCATTTTGAGATGAAGACATATTTAGATTTAAATTCCCTTTCCTAAAAGAGCACCCCTGTTACAAAATAGTAAGCATTGGGGATGCCAATATTTAAATAAACCCTACTTGGTGAAAAGGCAAGCATTCTTGATAATGAACTGATTCAACAGAAGGTCTGGAACCTCCTTCAAAGTTTTTGACATCATCGGTTATATCTTATTTGGGTACCTATAATTGAAAAAAGCGATATTGTTCCAAGCCTGGCTTTGGAAGACAATCTTGGGCAAATCCTACGTTATACTTTGGCCGTAACTCCATTAGTCTATTCTGAGCAGCCCAATACAGTCTAGCAATATAAAAGAAGTTAAAAATTAATATCATCTGCAGCATAGATTACAACATCCAAGTTTTGTGCAAACATGAATATATGCCTCGGTCATATCTTCCAATCCGCATAGTGTACAAAGTGGTGAATCTGTTAGTCTGATTCATTGGAGGTGACACTGTGGTAAATCGTGTTTAGTTCCAAGTCTGAAATTTGCAACACCCACTGCTCTAGCAAAGAAAAGGGATGGGTGAAGTCAAAAGAGACCACCAAGGCCTTGAATTGACAGTAGCTCTATAAAGGTTCTTCTGGTAATGTTTAATGCTGCAATTTATACTCCTCTTAACAGTATGGTATTCAACCGGAGAGAGAGGCTGAGGTAGATCTGCACAAATATTTGCCAAGCCATCAGCAGTATCATTCTCCGCAGTTCCACAATTGCTCAGGACCCACTGCAGGACTATATTTTGCCCCTCCTTAAGCATGGTATAAAGCAATTTGGGCTTCATATGTGAGCCTGGTCCTACTAGGAGCATGAGATATCAGCACACTAATAGTAGCCTGGGAATCTGTAAAAATAACAAAATTTGTCTCAACTTTTTTGCCAATTTTCCTGAGGGCGAGAGTGACCAAGCAAATCTTTGAAGCCACCATTGTTGAAAATCACGTTGAGATTTATTATACATTTGATTAATACTTTTTACATTTACATCCACTTAGAGTTTATTCAATTTGAACACTATCTTTCTTATCTCATTTACATTTTTAGGAGTATTTACAATAGCTAACTGTTTTAATTCAAATAAATAATATCAGATACTTTATACTTGAAATTACACAATCACTAAATAAAGAAAAAATTGATCAAAAATTATTTGCCAACTTACTTGAATAAAGGACTGTAATTTTGCTACAATAGTAGTTGCATATTCCTAAATATATACATATACATTTAATATAGAAGCATAAAAGAAATTACAATGCTTTAAAGTATATTAGTCAAAGAAATTCAGTTGAAATTTAAAAACCAGTTTCGCAATCATCTGCTGAATATTTAAAAATAATTGTAGAAAAAATATCAAATTCCAGAAAAGGTATATTATACATAATGTGAATAGCTAGACAGTAGGGTAAAAATTTAGAAAAATACTAATAGTGTGGATGCTACAAGCGAAACAATTTTTCCCATGATAGCATGGGACTTGGCAACTTTGTTTTGATATAAAGGTATAACTTTACAGGCAAAAAAAAAAAAAAAAAAAAAAAAAAAAAAAAAAAAAAGAATTTTTCTTACATTAAGTAAGGTTTAGATTAGTTTTTCAAGAATATTTTTCTTCTTATTACATTTAAATATAATTATATCCAAATTATTGAAGCTCCAGTAGGCAGTGATGTAACTGATTGGGGATGTTGTGCCACTACTTTTAGATTTAACCTTATGCTCCATCCCTCACTTTTTATAAGGGAGCATATACTTGGCCTGTTATGCTATAACAGGCTTCCAACTTGGGTAGTGAAAATGGGGGAAATGCCCCAGGCACTGTGCTTAAAGGGATGCCAAAATCAGGTTTGCTTCCATGGGAGGGGGTGCCTTAATTAAGGTTTGTCCCAGGTGACACAAACTCTAGTAGAAGTGGCATTGCACTCACAGCTCTTTTTGAGCATCCCTCTACAATTAATTTTATCATTTTGTGAATCTGTATGGGTAGGAAACAAAAGGAGCATTTTGAATTACCCAAGTTGACAATAAGACTCACATTCTCTTTGTAAATTTTAAATAATATATACACATCCTTAAATTAGAATAATGAGTCATCTTGTCAAAAATGCTGATGGTCAAAAGGTGTCTTCTCGATTGCTTGAGCAATGGAAAAAACTTCATTAGAGAAATATCAAGTACAAATCCAAAAGGAAAGTCCACTCACTATTACATTCAACTGCTGAAAATGGCAGATGGAAAAAATTAATCAATTATGCTATAAAGTAATTAAGCCCCCCAATATAAAAATATTGAAATTTAATTTATTTTTAAGGATTTTAAAAATTATATTTAATTAATTATGTGGGTTTAATTAAAATGTATTCAATAATAAATGCCCCCTACTATTTTTAGAACTAAACTGCTGCTAAAAAGTTAATCACTCCTTCTTCAGCCAATCATAGATTCACCAATAACAAACACAAATTTATGGATAAATACTAAAGATAATTTGATATCTTCTTCAATGACAAATAAAAAATGAATTAATAAATGTAATATCTTTACAACAAACATATAGTTTGCAATAAAAAAAGAAATGAATAAATAAATACAACTATGAATAAAACAGCATACTTCCTTATCTGACTGAGCTTCAGAACTTTGGAAAGTTTTATTAATCCATTCTTTTGGATCAAAATCATCCTTAGAAAAAGCTGAGAGATCCTTTTATAAATAAGAAATACAAAACTTTTAATAACATGCATTTAACTGAAGAGATGAACAATTTATAGCAATAAATACACCACAAAGTACGAAACATATAATGTAACAAAAACATACTGATAATTTTTATGAAAAATAAATATTATATTTTTAAATTCATTTTATAAAAGCAAATAGAGTAGTATGGTCATTCCAAAATTAAAACACTCTTTTATGTCCCAAAATTTTGATTTTATATTTCCCACAAATTTGTTCAAAACTAAAATTTAAACATCAAATAAGATACTCCAGATCTATTATTATTTTGACATAATTGTGAAATATCAGATTACTTGCATTTTTTGCCTTTTAAATAGGTTTACTGAGAACTGTATGCAATAAAAAACCATGTGCCCACACCATATTTTGCTTTTTAAATTATCTTTTTTTTTGTTGTTTTTTTGTTATATGATTTTGTAAGGAATGCTTCATGATATGAACTTGCTTCTTCCATTATTAAGAGTTCACCTAACTGTTTAAAATTTATGTCCCTTCTCTATTTTCATTTTACAATGCAAATGCATGTGTCCCCAATAATTGTACCCTGTGCTAGTCTCACTTTTTTACTAATATTATAACAAGAATTTTTTAACTTAAGTTCGCAACAGTAGACACCTATACACATTCACAATATTGTCATTCAGCCCAATAACCATTTTGTCAACAGTCAGATTTTGAAAAACATATCAGAACATGAGTGACATTTTTTTAAGGTAGCTGTGCTTTTCTGTGTCTCCTATGTTACTCTTGATTTTCATTAATATCTAGCCGTGAGCCGGTTCTTCGCATGGCAGGAAACGAAAATTTTCTTCCCAAGTGTAATTCAAATTAATTCCAGTGATGTGGAATCTAAAAAATTCAAAATTATTTGACTCTTGATGTAAAGTTTGCAGTATGTGTATTAACCTGAGATCATTGCAATATAATGACACAAGAAAACTATGCCAGTGTCATTCGCTATCAAAAAAGTGAAAAGTTTGATCATTTACAGTGAATTCCTCACTTTCAAAATGTCTTATTTCCACATCATACTGTTTTTTAGGTTCACATTTTAGCGTTAAATACCTCAGACACTATATGAAATGGGCATTTTTTTTTTTTTTAAATAACTGCGCACCTGCTCTTTATATGTGAACAAGCGAATCTTTTACTAAAATATGCTCATAACTACATGTGATAAAACAGAATTTCATTTTTAAAAAAAGTTCGATAATCTCCTCTGTGTGTGTGTGTGTGTGTTGAAATCACTGTGAGATATATTAACACAAATTAGAATTACTTATCATTTACTTGGTTGTAAGACAACCGTTGAAAAAGGATGAACAGAACACTTTTGAAATATTAATTAATGTGGTATATTGTGATTTATTCATATAATCCTTACAAATCTACTAGCACTACATATTACGTACATTAATACTATCTATCTTCGCTTCTCCCTCTTTAATGCTTGATTTAAAGAAACAGCTTAGATTATTTGGCACAAATGGGACCTTTTTATTTTATGGAGATTCTTCTCAATTTACGAATTAGCATAAACGATAATCACTTCATTACAGTTGATATTAAGAAAGCTCTCCATATATATTTAATTTATGCATAATTCTTGTCAGATTGGAGTATTTAGCACAGGAAAACATTTCATCTTGCCATGTTGGAAAATATCCAAGTGGTATTAATTTAACTATCCGATATAGTGAATCATCATTCTGTCTCGTGATAAACAACATAGTGTAATCTTGAGGAGCTATTTAGAATAGCTTTAATTGCGGCAGGATGGTAATGTTGCAGAGTTTACAAATTTCACACACTTTTTAATTTATGACGACACTGTTTAACTGCCATAATGTTTAACTGCCATAAAAGAAATCGGATAGTTGAGGGAGTTAATCTGTTTAATTTGCACAATAGTTTTCAAACGGTATAATATTGGAACTTACAACGACGTAGAAAAATTTTTTGCTTTACTAAGGACCACTATGGAAGAACATAATCTGACGTTAAAATAAAACTATATCCGCAACATGCATGTGTTAAGGAACATATATGGCTGCTTCATAATTAAATGCCAAAAAAAAAAAAAAAAAAAAAGTGGGAGTAATGTCGTAAGCAGGTGTTGGCTATTTTTGGCGACTTTTTTTTTTATCGCCGATTTTTCATGCGTGAAACACCATTTTAGAAAACGATAAAATAATACAAGACGGTGAGCACTGTCAGCAAAGTCAAAGCATTTTAACACATTAAAATTGCACAGATATTCCACTAAAAAAAAACAATAAAACAAAATACACAGTCCATACTTAACACTAAAAAACGTCAGCAATTTCAGTAACAGGAAATTCAAAATGAGCAAACAGTAGACCGCTTTTAACTAAAAAAATTTCAGTGTATTAAGCAATCTAGTTTTACAGCTATGTAAACTAGGCAACCAGTGGACCTTTTTTAACTAAAAAAACATCAGTGGATTAAGCAACCTAGTTTTACAGCTTGGCAAACTAGGCAACCAGTGAATCACTTTTAACTAAAAAAACTAAAGTGGATTAAGCAATCTAATTGTACAGCTACGTAAACTAGGCAACCAGTGGACCTTTTTTAACTAAAAAAACTTCAGTGGATTAAGCAACCTAGTTCTACAGCTAGGTAAACTAGGCAACCAGTGGAACGTTTTTAACTAAAAAAACTAAAGTGGATTAAGCAGCCTAGTTTTACAGCTACGTAAACAGGGCAAACACTGGCACGTTTTCAACTCAAAAAGACATTGGTGGATTAAACAACCTAGTTATACACCTCATATAAAGTCAGTATAGCACTTATGAAAACATAACAACATCAAATATCAATTTAAAATTCACATTGAAAACCTTAAACAATTGCAAAGATTCTTAAAAAAACCACTTACCTTTATTTTAATTAACTGCTCAGAAATATCCGTAACACACAACGTAAACCTAAAAACGTAACACCAACATGCTTCCTTTTATTTAGCTTTATATTCACACGCTACTTCTAACAAAGACACACTTTCTTTTCAAACAATAACATAATATTCACTACACCTTTAAGCAATGGACCACATTTCCAAATAAGAAAAATATAACTATCTCCGAAACAACTAACAACACACCAATAACACAAAACAACTGACACATCGAATTCAAATTCTGCTTCTTATAAAACTTCGGTTTACCGATTACAGTTAAACTGCCTAAACCAATCACAAAATTCCTTTACCAAACATACTGCGACTGTTTAATCAATCCACCAAGTGTTTTTTCATCAAACTACAACACCAGATAACAACTCAAGTACAAACACAGGTTGCAACAGATATCTGAAACTATCGCTATTGAAAACAAACTGTCCAACGAATTTCAAATCTGGCGACACATCGCGACTTGCAGTGGTGGCGCTAGACTTTCCCCGACGGGGGGTCATAACTCCCTGACGAGGGGGCACAAATATACATGTACTTATGCTAAGTGGCGTATCCAATAGGGAGCTTTGACCTCCCTCTTTTATGCCATTTTTGTCACCAAGTATGATATGGAAATTTGCAACTATTTGCATCACTTGAAAATATTTTACGTTAGAAAGTGATTTTTTCACAATAAATCATTTTCTAAACTAAAATATCCAGGATCCAGATAAGTTTAGAGGAGATGGAGGACAATATAATGTTTTGTTTTGTGAAATATTTCCAGGAATCTGATCGACATACATAATAGGACACCCAGGCCCCGGATATTTTCAAAAACCACTACACAATATTTCCTGGTAGATTATTATTTAAACTGAACCTAATTAACGTATCTCAAAATCCTTTTACATTACACAAATATTTCCCCAAGGCCTCAGCAAGCAAAAAATTTCGGTGGGTGGAGGGGATCTGTAGTGCTAAAATTAAATTAACTGATCTCTAGAATCAACGCAAATAAACTGATAATGCATTTACTGAATTTCTTTTTTTTTTGGGAGGGGGGGGGGTCAAACTGTATGATCCTCCCCCCTGGTAACGGCCTTGCACATTTCTGTAAAATCTCGAAAGCTACTTTTAAGAGTTCTTCAGGTTAACGCTTAAAATATTTCATATGAGTGAAATTCTTTGAAAAAAGTTCAGCGAAGATAGTTCTATGCATTTTTTTTTTCCCCGCAGAAAAAATATCAGAAACAAAAGTTTTTTGTGCAAGAATATTCCTGTAAATTCACTGAAAATTTATTTTATAAATTAAGCATGACTAAATTTGCACGTTTTTACACAAATTGCAGTTATTTTTATAAAATTAAGAGATATATGATCTTGATATCTCAATAAATATGTTTTCCCTTACAAATTAAATCCCACCCACCAGTGGCATAGCGCTAGCGCTTTGAACTGGGAGACGGAAGGTGCCTGGTTCGACGCTTGGTCGCGTCCGCCGACCTAACCATTCGGAGTTTTCCGTGGTTTTTCCTGAAACTCTGCATAAATACGGGTTAGGACCTCTTAGAAAGTCCCCCATGGAGGGCAAACCCACCCCCGGCCTAGATCCCTAGCGTAGATAATTGGCCGTAATCTACATTTCCATTTACAAACTGATTCCCTTTAATTTCAACTCGTTATCTCAAAAAGTCTAGTGTTTCTTACCAACATGTTTTACTTTAAAAATATTAATCTAATTGTTAATTTATGTAATATTAATATTTTAAATCACAATAAAGTGAGAAATATGCAACTGAAATGCTTATAGGCAGAACCACTTTACAACAAAAATTTTCTTTTGAGAAAAATGATTTTGAAGGCGCGCAGTAAGTGGCATACCGAAACTTTATCGCTTGTTTCTACAGCTTTAAAATGATTCTACTTCAATAATAATTCATGTGGTGATAGTACTTATTGAAAGCTAAAAGATGGCACCGTATCTCAATTTCGAAAAGAACTGTTGTGAAGTGTACCCCTGGGAGCTTCAGTTAATAATAATAATAATAATAAATTATAAAAATCTCCGAAAGAGAACGTAAATATATGCGCTATTAAATTTTTTTATAAAGTCAAGCACTCATGAAGAAAACCAACAACTTTCTTTTAAAATCTAAAATAAAATAAAATAAAAAATATCGTCAGAAAAATATAATCGGACAGCTTATAATTTGCCAAGACACACACAAAAAAATAATTATTTTTAGCGAAACTAACCTTGATAAAAATTTACTGTTTTGTAATACTCCAAGATAGTTTTGAACGAGGTTTCCACAAACGTGATGAATAATTTTATAAAGCAAGCTCATTTACTAATAATTCATAGTGAAAGTGTCACTTTTAAAATTTCAACATTAACGAAAAAGAGTTTAATTAATAAGACGAATAACAAACATAATATTAATCTGTTTAAAAGTTTTAGAGTTGAATTCTGATACATATGATTCTGTAACTAAAAAATCAGTTTAGAACACATACTATTAGTTTATTTTAATAGTTTATATTAATGCTGGTGTTATCCATGGATTCAATAGCGATTTGTATAAAGATTCAAAATAAGGGAAGTTGCGCTTTTATTGTATTTATTTTATTTACTTATTTTACAGGATAAAAGGGAAAATTTCGGAAGACGATATAGACACTGTATACCATAATTTTTATTTACTTTGCTGTAAAATAACTGAATTAAAATTCACAAAAGTTAGGTATTTTTTCCACTACGATATAAAAATTAAATTGTCAGTCAAGATTAATCAGTTTCCTTTAACTTATATTCCGTTTTTAGATCTATCCACAGCCATCTTCATACTAGACTGAAAAGGGCTTTGGTCTATCAGAGGAGCTGGTTATTATTATTATTTAATTTTTTTAAATTAACTTTTCTTTTTTTACCCCAAGCAAAATGTAATAAATTCTAATTCCCCTGCAGCTGTTTAATCTTCTTGGTGTGCATAGCTATGAACTCTTAGCTAAAGAAGGCCGGTTAATCCAGTTAGATTTCTCTATATAGTGCAAATAATCACTCGTTGTATATGTATAAAGTATGTTACCAAATAAACAAACTATGTATTTGACTAATTCTTAAATTACAAAAAAACAAAAACAAATCTTACTGCTAAATTTTTATAAAATTAAAGATTAAATTGTGCATATTGTGTTCGATTGAATCTATTTATAAATAAAAAGTATATTTAGAATTTATTCAAATTTGCCATCTAAGAAACAGAAAAGTACTATTTTTTTTTATTCGGAAGAAGTTAAAAGTTAAATTATCTAATTAACTACTTAGTTATAAAAATATCTTTTTACTTTCTCAACAGTTATAAGAGTTCAAGTAAGGATTACTGTGATAAAATAATTTTAAAGACATAGAATACTTTGCATAACACACTAACTTATAAATAAATAAAATACGACCAATTTAAAATATTTCTAATCAAAATGAAGATTTTTAGTTAAAGCGTTTAAATATTCATAAGTTTATACATATTTTGAATGCCAGAGATGATTAACTGTAAAATAATTTTATAAATATTTTGTCATGTCAAATTATTACACAATTAAATATACATTTAAAAAGTTTCCGTAGTAAACAAAATCCGAAATTTCTTATCGCCTGAGTCGTAAATCTCTTTTAAAAATATCAATTAAGACTTATAAATTTTGTAGCCCTATGAATAAAAGTACTACAATGGGAAATTTTATTTTACATTTATGACACAAAAGCTTTTGACTAGTGAATTAAAATACTGTTAATTTACATACAATTACATTAAATCTTTGTTTAATTTAAATTTGCATTAATGCAATTTGAAAGTTTATAGAGAAATACCTTTTGTCCTCACTCCAATTACTAAATCGTATTTGATAAATATACCAAAAAAATCGAAATTGCAATGAAAGAATATATTTTTAAAATGTATATCCTGTCCTGTAATTTAGCGGGAATGACATATAATGGGATGAACAACATGTTACTTAGCAATGGTTTAAAAGCAAGAGCACATTTAAAAGTACTCATAGTGTTTAAAAGACCAATTAGGAG
This sequence comes from Cheiracanthium punctorium, assembly GCA_038373885.1. Lineage (NCBI taxonomy): Eukaryota > Metazoa > Arthropoda > Arachnida > Araneae > Cheiracanthiidae > Cheiracanthium > Cheiracanthium punctorium. Next base: position 172,899 of record JAWZYV010011876.1, read on the forward strand.
AAAATTTAGATTAATTCATAGAGTACTCAGACAGTTAATATAATTTAAAATACAATAATGTTGTACAACATTTCATAGAATCAGAATGTGAGGTCAAAAAGTCCGACTTCTACTTCAGCTTCAACTCAAAAAGTTATGACTCTGGGTCCGCAGCTATGATAAAAAGTGCACTCCAAACCATTACGAGCATCCATATCTAAGGACATTTAATGATATATATGTATAATTAAAATGCTGTTAATAAATAAACTTTAAAGTAGTATTTTAAAATTTCTGAGACAGAACAAGTGACTCAGTTTTTGAAATATGTGCCTTATTTTAAAATTATTTTTATTTTTAAATAACACAGAATGTGGTCATTCAAAATTTGTGCTCAAACTAGTTTCAATTCTTTTTTATAAGGGGGGGGGATGAGGGGCAAGTGTGGTTTTAGGGCGAGGGCACAGGGGGCGCAAATTCCCCAAGAGGAAAATATTTACACTAGTAAAAATACCCTTCCAATAAAATTGCATGTTCATGCAATTCTGAATTGGTATTCAAGCTTTGCACCCTTCCTGAAAAATATTTCTGGATCTGCCCTTGGGCATAGCATATTTGTACAAATACATAACAAAAAGCAAGTGCTTAGAAGATATAATTCAATGCTTTAGAGAAATAAACTGACCATATTTTTAATAATAACATATATTAATTAAAGCTTTTAAACACATTTAAAATATATATATGAATGTAATTTACATGTAACTCACTTGAAGTTTGTGCATCTGATAAACTTGAAGGGTTTTCTTTCTCTAATTCCGTAGATAAATATACATGCGAAGAGCAAGAAGAATTATCCCTAGGATTCTTTCTCTTAATTCCATTTGGTAATTGAACAGGCCCCAGTCGATTTTGTTTAAAGATCTGAATGCTTAGATATCCTATTTTTTTTTTTTTTTTTTTACATAATCATTATCAAAAATATCACGACAGAAAGCACACTGTACTTTATATCTTGTGCGTTTGGCACCACCGATGTTTTTTTTTAGGAAACATAAAGCCAAAAGTGAAATTAAACTTTTATACACTTCACAAAGATATGCTATGCTGCCGTAATAAGAAAAACAAATGCCCACTATTCTAAACTCTGTCTAACTCACTGGCACAATGCACAATAACAAGTGTTGGAAAAGTGATGTACTATGGGTTTGCGAAAAAAAAATAAAAATACAGGATACGGGATATTTCGACGAACCATTTCTTTCTCATCATTCTGTCATTGAGGACCAATAAAAGTACAAAAATCGTATTTCTGAAAAAAAAGAACATCCCCCATTTGCTTGTGTAAGCAAAGCCATACTTCCCTTCCCTCGAAATTTTTTATCTACCCGACTGGTCTAATTAACGGTCACTGTCACCCCCATCCTGACCACACACACACATATTGTACTTTTCTATGGTGTCAGCAACAAAATGCACAATCGTTTAAGCAATTAAAAGAGCCTCGAATAGAAAGTGGTCGCCCATGTGGTCTCATAAATTTGTCTTTTGAAGAATATAAGATTGATGTCTTGCTGCAAATCCAGTTAAATGCTTCCTGAGAGTGGGATCACAGATTTTAAGTATACACTATTCGAATTTGAAGTCTCCCCCGCCGTCGTCAACACATCACAGTATTGGAAGATGCAGGAAGTGGCTGTTTCTCGACATGAAAAGGATCGCAGAGATGAATGAAAACGGAAAGTCTTTTAGCCATTATTCAGAAGTTCTGAGGAATATACCCCCCCCCCTCCCAGAAATGTAAACATATCCGCTTCAATCTCCAATACTCATTCGCCTTTCATGTGTATTTAAAAATTACAAAATTAATTTTTTTTTAAATCGCAAAATCAAAATTGAAACTCAGCTAAAATATAGATTTCTTCTTATGAAAATTCCCCGACGAATTAATCAAATAGCCCGGATGGGGGGTCACAAGTTCCCCGATGGGGGGGGGCACATGCCCCCCGGACCCCCCAGTGGAGCCACCCCTGGCGACTTGGCATCGACACCTGCTTACTAAATTCCCCCCAAAAAAGTATATAGAAAAATTTTAATATATTTTGCTTTAAAACGAACTTTGTCACTATTAAAATGAAGAACATTTTCAGATGGGTTGAAACATTTCAATTTATAAATACGCAACGGATTAGAATACGACTTACAATAACAATCATGAATTTCTTAGTATACTGTGAGTTTTAATCAAAATATCACCTTCTTGTGTTAAAGAAAAAACGGAAATAAATTTGTAAGATTGTGGAATAATTTTTATGTATCTTAGAGCACTTGACATCAAAGTGGTAGATCAGAGTAGACAGGGCCGTACCCAGAAGGGAGGTCCACTCACTTGTTGAATAATGCCAAATTACACACGTTCATTTATGAATACTAAACCTAACACTAATAATCAACATACAAAAATTATGAATACTAGTAAAATATTCAGAATACATCAATAATTATTATGACTAATAATATAATAATTATTATCCACATTACTGTTAGAAATAAAATCTAAAATTCTAGAGAAAATTAATCATAATTCAATTTTTTAAATTTAAAACTTTGAAAATCTTACCTTCGAACTATCGAGTTGCAACATTTTTCTTTTTATAACTTTCTTAGTTTGAAATGGTATCTAAATGCCACAGAAGAACAATCACTAAAACACTTTCTTCTAGCTATACCTTTTAAGCAATATTTAGTAATTTTTTTATGGTCTCAAGAAGCTAATTATAAATGCTCCTTATGAAGAATTTTAAAGTATCAGAACAGGTAGAGTTAGAGATACACAAAAACAAATCAAAAAGAAATAAATGCAATGCTTTATTTTATAAAACAAAATCGAGCTTTCTCAATTTTTTATATAAATATTAATTAATTTTTATTTATATAAATCTTTAAACCTTATTAGTCCATCGTGATTTTCGACCCATCTAGTTTGGCACATTGGAATAATAGTTGTCCACTTGTTATTTGGAAAATCATTTTTTATGTATTTTTTTAATAAATCAGTTCTTTTTGCTGATGATCTGATAAAACTTCCAACAGCTTTTACTGTTCCAATGCAGTTTCATATGTCTGTAATCTCACAGGCATGACAAAGAGCCAAATTTAAGGTATGTGAAGAGCAGTGAATGTACAGGGCTTCAGGATATTTTTTTCGAATTAGTACCTGTACTCCATTGAATGACCCTTTCATTGAGGCAGCACCATCATATCTTCTGCCAACAAGGTTATCACAATACCAAGCTCCCAAAGTGAACTCAGTATTTTCTCTGCTATTGTTTGGCCTGTCAAGTTCTCTGCTCTTACAAAGCAGAGAAAATCCTCTTTTATAACAAATATATCATCTTGTTTCTGTGTATACCGGACAGAGATGGATAATTCTTCTAATCTAGAGATGTCCATTGTCTTATCTGCTAAAATTAAAAAATACCGAGTTTCCTTTACATTATTAACAATTTTTTTCTGAATCAAATTTCCACAAATTGATATTAATTCATTTTGAATCTTCAGGCTAATATATGTGGCATTAAGAGCCACATTTTGCATATGATCAGCTAAATTTTTGTCGCCACTTCTTAGTTTTAATTGAAGTAAAGCTCTGAAATTATCGTCATTTACTTTAGCTTCCTCATCGCTATTTATGATTGGACCGGAGTCATTAGTTCCTCTTAAGGCTAAACTTTGACGACCACAAAATTTTATTGTTTCTATTATAGGAATTAATTTTTTCCTATTTTCTTCGACTTGTTTCTTTCTAGTTTCACCTGTTGTATTTCGAACATCTAAGTTACTATCATGGCATACTTTTAGGAAATTACTTCCTGTGATCATGGCATTTTTGTGATATGCATTTGAGCTGTGTTCATTGAAACACTGTAGTGCATGTTTCCAATTCCTGAAGGGTTCCGTAACTAGGCTCTTCAGCATTTGATGAGACCCTTTTCCAGAACTTTCATGTGCAAATCGTACACAGTATTTACAAAGTGCACTGTCAGATTTCGTGTATACTAACCACGGAAATCTAGACATCCATTGTTTTTGAAATCGAAATTTCTTTTTTCCAAACATACTAGCTGGAAACTCAAATGATTCATGTGGTATCCAAGGATTATTTAGGAGTTGAAACTTTGTTTCTCTATTTACACAATTTTTTAAAAAATAATTCCCCAAATCCATAATCTCTGTTTCGTTAGCGCTGCTAACAATAGCATTCGAAATGTCTTGTTTTTTCAAATTTTCCGTGGATGATCTCGCAGTGCTGGATGGATGAACTTTGCTGTCAGAATATCCATCTTCATCTTTTCGTTTCTTTTTCAGGAAGCTGAATAAAGTTTGTTGAGAATTATTTCTCTTTGACATTTTCAGAACTATTTTGCATACCTAATAACAACAACACTTTGCAATGAATTTATGAAGAAAAAAACATCCGCATGCTGCTGTACTTAGAAGCAAGACGATTGGAAAAGTAAGTCTAGCTGTACATGGAGGCTTCTTGGATGAGCCCATTTCCGGAGAGCGAATCGCAGTTAAAGGTTACCATATGCTACAACCCATTCTCGTAGTGGGTGGAATTCTTGTGGTCATTAGGACCGGACTCTCTCCTTCTCTCAAATGAATAGTCCTTATCTGTATCTGTACATTAAGATGCCGATTGTGGGAACCCAATTTGATTGTGCTCCTCTCCCGTCCTGCTGTCAATGAGTATTTTCAACAGAACTTTCCAAAGAATGAAGGGGATAAAATGTTTTGCTAAATCCAACAAAGCCATCCTGCCTGCATATCTATACTGAGCCACTCTAGACAATGAGAATGCTATAGGGTTTGCATGGTGACCAGCCGCATTCACGCAATAGAGATTTATGGGGTTTTAGAAATTAAATTTCAGAAGTTTCTTTTAAATGAAAGGAAAACGGGCAATTTTCTATTTGAGAATTTTATTTTTTGGCTACAATATAACGAGTGAATTAGCCTATGAGTATTTTCATAGACTGCAGTATAGCCTGATGTATAATAATTGATTTAAAGTACAATTCTTAAAAATAGTTTAACTAAAAAAACCTCTTTAAACATAATGAGTGAATAGTAATGGTTTAAATGTAATAATTTCGGGGGTGGGTATATATCCCGATATCCCCCCTGGCTATGCCTCTGGGGGGGGGTCGGACCCATAGAACCCACCCCCTGGGTACGGCCTTGCAAGTAGATCCTCACTTGCGATTTGAAAACCTGGTGCGTCAGTTAAAAGCTTATCGATAGCTTGAAAAAGCACATTTTTTTAATCATTCCTGTGGCAACCCTGCATAATTCTCATGCCATGATTGATTTACAGTGGAACCTGCTAAAGTGACCACCTTGGTAAAGAGACCACCAGTCTAGAGTGAACACTTTTATGAAATTTCATTGTAACTCATAAAAAATGTATGGGGAAAATATGCTGTAAAGTGACCGCCTGCAAAAACTGTATAGTGACCAGATAATCTGCCAAATTTAAGTTTTTTTAACCTGTCAAATGTGACCACCTTCCACTATAAACTGCCTCTTAAATATAAAACACATTCAGATAATGTAGAATGCTATATACCTTTTCAGTTGTTTAACACAAGATTTGATCTCAATACTGATTCTCTCTTCTGTAACACTTGTTCTCAATAGATTAATTAAAAAAAAAAAAAAATACATAAATAAATTAAAAAGGAAAACTTGTTTTAGTCTAGATTCTTTTATATTTCTGTTGATGCTAAAATTGATTCAGCATGGTTTCCGGTAAGAGGTGTGTGGGATGCAGTTAATCACACATTTATGAGTACTTCTGATTTCCCTTTACCTATTCTAAATGTAATACTCTTGCCATTTTAAATCTCCCATCTGTCAATAATGCTATTGAACTGTTTCTTAATTTACTTTGGTTTTAGCCTTTGTAATGCATTTTGTTGGCGTCTGTAGTCTCTGTGAATATATTTAATTTTCTTCCTTTCCCACAGGATTACAATAATTTTGTATAGGCTACAAAAACTACATTCTGATCACCCCTGTGGCGAGTCACATTTAAATTTTGCCAAACATGTATAAAGCCTAACATTTCTTTTCATTTTTCAACCTGGCAATTTATTTGGCGACCGGCCCATTTAGAGCTTTGCTGTTACAGCACAGTGTGTTATCTAAACAATGTGTTCTTGATGTACACTAGTGAAAATTGTATCATGAACTATATTTGTGCAAACATGAAAACAACCCAAACTGTACTTTAGTAATAAGTGAAGCTGCAAAATGGAAATGGACTATATTCCATATACAGTGCTTTGTTTACAAATCATTGGCGAACAATCTGAAGGCAGAGTGAGCGATGCACCGCCAAAGTGAAGCTACCTGCCAGTGGTAGTTGTGACTGGCAACCATAAAGAATACGTGTTTCGTCAGGTTTGGGAATTTGAAATTGTTTCTGTTATTGATGGAAGGGAATGAAATGTGTTATGTTAATATATGAAAAGAATTTGTGTGTGTTTGTTAGAAATATAGTGTTATTATAAAGCTAAATAAAAGAAAGCATGCTGGTATTACGTTATAAGCCGGTGGGTGTTGGGGACATTTCTGAGTGATTATTTAAAAAAAAAAAAATAAAGGTAAGTGCTCTTTTTTAACGAATCTTTGCAATGTTTCAGGTTTTTAATGTGAATTTTAAATTGATATTTGATGTGTTTATGTTTTCGTAAGTGCTATTTACGTGCTATTCTAATCATACTGACTTTATAAGAGGTGTAAAACTAGGTTGTTTAATCCACAAATGTTTTTTTGAGTTGAAAACGGGCCAGTGTTTGCCTAGTTTACATTAGCTGTACAACTAGGTTGCTTAATTCACTGTTGTTTTTTTAGTTAAAAACGGTCCACTGGTTGAGTAGTTTACATAGCTGTACAACTAGGTTGCTGAATCCACTGAGGTTTCTCTCTATTCTAAAAAAAAGTAAAGGCCGCTGGCGCTGTCAAAGCTTGTCAGCTTATCTCCTCCTAAACCGTGGGGATTTGAGTTTCGACTAAGGTGCCCACAGATTCAAAAAATTCCGAGGAACCTGATGAGCTAAGTTAAATTTCGAAAATCGAATTATTTTAGAAGATATTAATAAAAAACTGAAAAAATAAACAGAATGGTTGCCAGATTTGGCATAAAATCATTCATTCCTTTGCAACAAAGCATTTCCAAGTATCTAGAATCACGTGAAATTTACAAACATGAGTTAGAATTACACCCATTTTACGCCAAAATAAAAACTATCTTTCTTCTATATTAATAAAACAATGTGTAAACTAGTTAAAATTTTTTATTTGGGAAGACCTTATTCCCCCGTACATGATATATATTTCGGTTACACACATAACCATCTTCAGTCGTTTCTGGATCTCTCACTAATGGCGGCTTCTTTTTATATCTCTTCGTTCTTCTTCTTGAAAGTTCGATGAATGACGTCATCCCATGATTGGTCGATTGTATGAAGCGCATCGTTGATGCTGCCATCTGTCGTCATTATTTCTAAGCTCTCACGAATGTAGGCATATATACTATTTTTAAAGTTGGCTATTTTTTTAATATTTTTAAAATCAATGGTAATGGGCTCTTTCGAAGCAAGACGGGCCAGAGCGGTACTTTGTTTCTGGAGGTTAATGTCTTTAAAATGTTTGTTTTTTCGCTCTTTAATTTTCCTTTTTGTAACGCCGATGTAGCAATTTTCTTTATTAGTATCGTTTGACATAAAATTAATTTTATAGATCCCTGCGGTTTCGATGGGGTTGATTGGGTCTTTTTCCGATCTAATGCGCTGAAAGATTGTTTTATTAGGTTTAATTGGAATACGGAAGTTCTTTTTACTGGCGATATTAGAAAGTTTATTGGCTATCCCTCGGCTAAAGGGGATAACGGTAGTAAAACGTGGTTTATCTTTTTGACGGTTGTCTATAACATTTAATTTACGTTGCCTAGCTTTGAAAACTTTGTCGAAAATTTCTCGAGGGTAGTGGGCGTCTTGACATTGTTTCTTTATGAAAGTAATTTCTTTTTGAAGGAGGTCGTTATTATGGGTGGTAAGGATAGCGAAGATATCGTCGACATAGCGAAGCCAAAGTTTGATGGTATTAATAACGAAGAAAATAATTTGATCAATCAACTTAATGCCATAGACCCGAACATTAAATTTACCTACGAAAAAGAAATCAATAATAGCCTCAATTACTTAGATGTTAACATAACCAGAAACAATAATCTCATTGAGACCACCATTTTTCGAAAACCTACTTGTAATACTAATATAGTAAATTTTAAATCTAAAACCCCTTTCAACTATAAAATTGCTGCTATTCGTTCCTATATCAACCGCGCTTTCAAAGTGTGTTCTAACAACGACCTCCTTCAAAAAGAAATTGCTTTCATAAAGAAACAATGTCAAGACGCCCACTACCCTCGAGAAATTTTCGACAAAGTTTTCAAAGCTAGGCAACGTAAATTAAATGTTATAGACAACCGTCAAAAAGATAAACCACGTTTTACTACCGCTATCCCCTTTAGCCGAGGGATAGCCAATAAACTTTCTAATATCGCCAGTAAAAAGAACTACCGTATTCCAATTAAACCTAATAAAACAATCTTTCAGCGCATTAGATCGGAAAAAGACCCAATCAACCCCATCGAAACCGCAGGGATCTATAAAATTAATTTTATGTCAAACGATACTAATAAAGAAAATTGCTACATCGGCGTTACAAAAAGGAAAATTAAAGAGCAAAAAAACGAACATTTTAAAGACATTAACCTCCAGAAACAAAGTACCGCTCTGGCCCGTCTTGCTTCGAAAGAGCCCATTACCATTGATTTTAAAAATATTAAAAAAATAGCCAACTTTAAAAATAGTATATATGCCTACATTCGTGAGAGCTTAGAAATAATGACGACAGATGGCAGCATCAACGATGCGCTTCATACAATCGACCAATCATGGGATGACGTCATTCATCGAACTTTCAAGAAGAAGAACGAAGAGATATAAAAAGAAGCCGCCATTAGTGAGAGATCCAGAAACGACTGAAGATGGTTATGTGTGTAACCGAAATATATATCATGTACGGGGGAATAAGGTCTTCCCAAATAAAAAATTTTAACTAATTAATCCGCCGTATTAAATAATGTTTTATATGTTTTTACAATGTGTAAACTGTCAGTTAGTCTGTTTGAATGTGTCTCGTGGTGATCGTAGACCTACCAAATTTTGTACGGAAATTTTCCATGACAGTTCCCGACACACCTCGAAGCGATTTTTTCAAAATTCGAATTATTTTAGGAGATATCGATAAAAAACGTATCGCAAAAGGCTAATTTTTGCTTTCTGCCATTTCATAATTGTAAACCCACAGTTTAAAAAAAAGCGACATTTAAGCTTATCGAGGTTGCCACATTCGGCAAGTTTATTAAATGATTCAGACTCTTGAAGTAAAAATAAAAGAATAATGATTTTTTTTTTTTTGTCTAGATTATTTGTAAGGCTGTTTTTAAATTAAAATATCGTGTGCATGGGAAATCAGAGCAGGAATGAAATGTTTTATACTCAAAAGAAACATTTTTAGAAATTTTCTGAGACTAAAATGTGCAACTTTTTAATTTGGCTAAAAATTAAACGGTTTTGTGCGATTTTGAGGAGATGATTCTAATGCTTGGCGCAATTTATCGTCTGCTGAATACACCTGAGAATAAGGTTTTGAAATTTTCATTCAGTTGGAATTGTGCATTTTTCTGTGCAGATTTTCTCCATCTATTAATGACTATGTCATTTTATCTCTCACCTCCTTTATTGAAAATTGTATGAAAAACGTGTTTCAAAAATGCGACATAAAAGTATGCCACATAATTTTACATATATTTAAATACCATTTGTTCACGACAGCTTTAATCTATTGTTACAATATTTCGTAAGCTACAAAATATGCTTCACATGTATTTTTTACATATATTTAAATACTATTAGTTCACAACAGCTTTAATCTATTGTTACAATATTTCGTAAGCTGTAGAATAGGCATCACCTGTTTTTTTCTATAAATAGGTTACAATAATATGAAATAAGTAACTCAAAATGTGTTACACAAAGTTGACAATTTTCAAATAGTAAGTTCGCTTAGACAACAGGAGTTTAGAATTAGCGATTATTCGTTTTTCCAAAACAGAATAACTAATATCTTGAAAATGAAAAATAATTAAAATGCAGATTATTTTAAAGCCGGTTCGGTCCAGCTGGATTATTTGCTACCAGTAGAAATATTTGGCGGCGTTAACTATGCCATTATAGCAGTTATAGTACACTTTGGATATTTGCTAGCGCGACGAGATGTTATAATTCGTGGTGCTAAGTACACCAATCTGCAAACGATTATATAAATGAAAATATTAATAACAGTTTTCCGGTAACCTTAAATGAAGAGTAATTATAGGTTGTGAGTACGTGTAAATCGCCAAATAATGAAAAGTCGCCATTGGTGGCAAGCTATCCTATCTGTTCCGTAGCTTTAACTTTAACTGCGTAGCTTTAACTTTAACTGCGTACATGTAAAGTTAACTTTACATGTACGCAAGTCGCCAAATAATGAAAAATTGCCAAGGGTGGCAAATTTGCAAGGTGTCCAATAGGTTTTACATTATTAAAAATACAGCTGAAACAGATTTTCTGATTTTATTATGCTTTAGCTCCTAATTAATATAACTTTTGAATGGCAATACTAAATATCATTGTGTTTCTGAGGAGTGCAAATAATTTTTTTTAGTGATTATAAGCAGAGTCTGCACTCCAGGTGGAGTATAGCTCAGGACCCGTACAACACGAATTCCCATAACAAAATATCTTCCGTGTTATCAGGGGGTGGGGGTCTACTGTAGTGTGAAGTTTAAATTTTTATGTATCAATGAACATGCAAGAACCATGAAATGTGTAGCTCAGTAACATTCTATCTGATCCAATCTTCGGGTTTTGTCTGTTGAAATGTCTTTTTTACAAATAAGCCTTTTTAGGGGCCGAATGCCTCATACGAAAAGCGAGCGTAGCGAGTCTGGGGGCCTTGGCCCCTAGTTTTTGGTCCACTGGTTGCATAGTTTACATAGATGTACAACTAGGTTGCTGAATTCACTGAGGTTTTTTTAGTTAAAAATGATCCACTGGTTGCATAGTTTACATAGCTGTACAACTAAGTTGCTTAATCCACTTTATTTTTTTTTAGTTAAAAACGGTCCACTGTTTGCTCATTTTAAATTGCCCGTTAGTGAATTTGCAGACGTTCTTTTGGTTAAATATGGACATTGTATTTTGTTTTAATGTTTTTGTAAGTGGAATATATGTGCAATTTTAATGTGTTAAAATACTTTGCTGATCGTGCAAATGGTTGGCGACAGTCGCTGGAGCTTGGCTGTCGCCGTGTTTACATGGAGTGCGCACCAGCTTGTATGATTTTACCATGGAAATTTATATTTTTTATTCATATTTATTATTTTTATTATTCATTGTGATCAAGAAGTATTAAAATGCATATTGAAAAGTAAGTATAAGGAAGTCGCACGCAATTTGTATGCAATGTGCATTTTAATGTTTCAGTATTTTACACCCTACATTCCTCTTTTTTGTTCATGGATATTTATTGATTTTGAGATCTTGTTATAGATGAACTGTACAGTGTTTGTGCAAGTGTTATTTGAATTTTAAGCATAAACAAATTTATTAAAGTGCTACCTTTGTAAGGTGACCAGTTCTGTCGTTCCCGAGGGTGGTCACATTAGGCAGGTTCCTCTGTATATAATGGCGTACACAGTCCACGTTGATGCTATTAAATTATAAACATTATTTTACATTAAAATTCGTAAAAAATCACCTAATTTTTTCGTTCACACAATTTTTTTCGTTTTTATTACAAATGGGAGCAAAATGACTGTTTTATCATTTGCCAAAATATCAAAAAGTTATGACAGATAGAATTCAAGATGCGACAGTTTTAAAATTATTTTACAAAAATTTTGTCAAATGCCATTTTTAAAAAAAAATTCCTAAAAATCTGCAAATTATGCTACAGATTCAGAAAAAACTGTTTTTAAAAGAAAATTTTGTCCTCGGTCTGATGATGTAAATGTCGTTTTGCTGCGAGCGTAATTACCGCCGTTATTAAGCATTAGGCGAGGAAAAATGCGAAAAATCACATGAAACAAAGGAAAAATAACCCTTCGCTGAATTTTGAAAAAATCGCTTTGAGGTGCACAACTTCGTGTTTAGAACTTTATGACTACCAAATTTGGTGTTTCTAGGTGTAGCTGTTTGTCCGTAACACCGCAGACAGACAGACAGACAGACACACACACACACTAGTGCCAGATTAGCAATATAGCAAAAGCAGAAACATAAAGAAAAGAAAGTATACAATCACTTTTGCTGAGATCATATTTTAAACAGAACCTTAGTGTTTAAAATTTCTTCTGAGTCCATTATAATTTATCAAATTAGTACATTACTTATTCCATTCAAAAAATGGCACATTTGACAACTGCACACATCTTTCGCGGGACGTCTAAAGCCCTAGGAAAGGGGACATCCTGGCTCTAAGGAAATTATCTAATGTGCTACATAATGCGACATTCAGAAGAGGCAGGTGGGGAAAGAAAGAAACGATCAGAAACCTGCTCATTTGCGGGGAGGGGGATGGGGTGTTCTGAACACTACGACACTGTATAGCAAGCAATGAAACACAAGTTCATTTAGAAAGCCATTCCTGTAGAATTTTTGATTTGTCAGAAGGCCATAATAACAGCAGAAACCATGCTAATTTTATTTTCTAAAAATTTTAAAAAGTCCAGAGAAAGTTAACAGTTTTTAAAAGCAAAGAAATATACCAGAGCAGATAAATTTGAAAGCAATTTAGGAATTTTAATTGTTTTATAATAGCACAAGGCCGTACCCAGGGGGGGGGGACCGGACCCCCGGGTTCCCCCTCCCCCCCCCCGAAATTTAAAATTTTGTTAACAAAACAATAATAATGAAGCTATTTTGTGAAAAATTTAGCCTTTTTCACCTCTTGGTTCCCCCCCCCCGAAATTTTTTCTGTGTACGGCCCTGTAATAGTAGACATTAAATTACAATAACAACTATTGGCATGTGCTTTGCATTTTAATCTCATAACATTATAAATCAAAAACCAGTCACAAATGAATTATTTTTGCTTTTTAAATACCAACCATTATTTTAGAAAAAACTGATAAGTGGAAAAACACGAAACACAGATTAACTTGTGCTGGTCCTTTGCAAAATCAAACTATTTTATTTCATCGTACTTCATCAAATTTAGAAAATTCGCTTTTCCGGAAAGATATGAGACGTGTTTCTGTTTATTTACATGTACAAGATTGAAAAAGAAACACCTAAAGTCCGATTTTCTGCAACCTGAATCCAACCAATGAGAATCTCTAAAAAATTATGTATACATATAGAGCCGACATACCAGTTAAATGTTAAACGAATTTTGTACCTGTATTGTATGTGTGTTTTTATGTCAGTCTGAATATCAAAATTTTAAGTATTAGAAAGTATATTGTTTTGTTTTATCTACTGAATAATTAATAAAGTGCGTTCAGCACTCAGTTCATATAAGAACATTTCCTCTGTGATTTTTCTCACTGCGATACGCTTCTCAATACAACTCATTTCAGAAGATCAATCCTCAATTCGATTTGTTATTATTTTTTTCCATGTTTTTTTCTTCTTACTGCTCGTGCTTGCTCACATTTTGATGTCAAGTAGGCAAGCATCGCGAAATTAAATATATCTTTAAAAATTGCCTGCATTAAAGTTATCTTATATTTTTTGAAATGAATATTCGTTGTGCTACTCCCGATGATTTGATGAATATGCAACATTGTAATCTCTTATGTCTGCCGGAAAACTATCAAATGAAATATTATTTTTATCACGGTTTATCCTGGCCTCAGTTGTCGTATGTTGCTGAAGACGAAAAAGGTAAAATTGTTGGTTATGTATTAGCGAAAATGGAGGAGGATTCTGATGATGATCCTCACGGACATATCACATCATTAGCAGTAAAACGATCTCACCGGCGTCTGGGATTGGCTCAAAAGTTAATGGATCAGTCTTCCAGGGCTATGGTGGAGTGCTTCAATGCTAAATACGTATCACTGCATGTTAGAAAAAGTAACAGAGCTGCTTTGCATCTGTATACCAACACATTGAAATTTCAAATAAGTGAAATTGAACCAAAGTATTATGCTGATGGAGAAGATGCTTATGCAATGAAGAGAGATTTAGCAAGTTTTGCTACTAATGTAAAAAGCACAGATAAAGACAAAGAATCCAAGTCTTAAATTCGATTTGTGCTTAATATTCTGTACCATAAAAAATATGCTTAATAAACACCATATGTTATGCGTAATCTCTCCTGTAAATCAATTGCTTATTTGAATCTGTTTTAAACTTCAATGTAATAAAAGATGTTTGGTTATATTTTACTCTCAAGTTCATAATTAATAAAATTCATATCTCAGTATTTGTAATATTAATTGGCAATACTTTTTATATATTATGTATTAATTGATTACTTTTGTAATGCACAACTTATTTTTAATGAAGCTGCATTGCCGACTAAATTTTTCATGAAATTGCAGTTCTGTACATTGTAGTGCCAATAAAATTGGCTGAGTGTGAAGGCTTGGCCGACTACGTCAGTGCAGAAAAGGGAATTTATTTTAGGAGGAGCATTTTTTTAAAGCTTATTTGATCTAACCAAAATTTAGAAAAAGGTAAAATGGGCACATTTTTTACATTTGCTTTCTATCAAGGCAAGATGAAACATTTTGCAGTGCTAAATACACCAAAGCCTGCTAAATCTACCAAAGATTATTATAAGAATATTTGGAGAACTGTTTTAATAGCAATTCTAATGAAAAATGATTATCAGTTACGCACTGCACCTCCCTCACATTTTTCAGCATACATTCAGTTTTTTAATCTTCAACAATGAACAATTAGTCAAATTTTCTACAAAATTATGTTATCAGTAAAGTTTGAATGAATGACCATTTTAAGCAGAAATCGATATATTTTTGAGTAAAAATGGGAACAAATAAGATGATTAATATTACAATACTTTTTTTAAAAAATAAATAATTATTTGAGCAAGTTTTTAAACCAAAAACCCATTGCATGCTATGTGTGTCATATTCGTGACACAATTTTAAAACTTTGCATTTGATAGAAGAAACAATTTCAAACGTGATATCGACGTTTAAATGGTAAGTGAGATTTATGTCACAAATTTAAACACTCATTAGAAATCCATTCAGATTAATAGATTCTGCCTTAATCAAGCAATGAATGAATTCAGCAAATTCTCTGAGAGAGATTAACTGAGGAGCCATTGATTAAAATTTAAGGTTTTCTATCATTATCAAATTCAGCCTTTATTTTAACATATGGTCCTTATATTATAGTGCTAACTTTTTACAGAGAAACGTATATTCACTCAAATACACAAATCTAGACCCTTTTCTATAAGTAGTGGTAGCACACTATTTTCCATGACAACTGTCATTTAACTTATTTGGATGTCATGTTTTATAAAGAATGTTTGATACTTCAAGTCCTATTTACACCTATGATTTTTAATTATAAAATAAAATGGTTGTCCACATCGACATCATGTAGCGTCTGAGGTATTAGTTCTATAACTTAAACCTATAAAACAGTATGATTAGAAATCGGACATTTTGAGAGTGAAGAGTTTTCTCTGCAAACCGTCAATTTTTTTTTATCGCGAACTGACATACAGTAGAAGACCCAAAATCCGCACAGCTTGGTTCCAGACCTTATGCAGATTTTAGAATTTTGATGATTTTGGGTCATAACAGGAAATTTATTCTATTTCCACCCCCCTCAGAAAATAATAGAAAAAAATACAATAAAGATCTAGGGAAACAAATCATGTTACTTATAATCAGAATCATGATAAAAAAAATACAGAGGATTAATAGAATATACAAAATTATGAGATTATTGTACAACTTATTTAAACATGTATATTCAATAGTAGTTTCGGACTTTGGGATGTTCTAATTATAGTTTTTTTTTTTTTAAATCATTATTTTCTGTTCCGTAACACAGCTTTGCTGCTCTAGAAATCCGAGATATTTCTTTCTCACAGCCTAACCTTCATTAAATGTTAATCTATGAATTTTTTTTATCATCCTCACTTGTTACTGTTTCATGTGACCATAATTCAGAGTCAATTATGTCACTGTCAGTCATTTGAAGGTTATCAATGTTAAAATTAGAGCTCACAGACTCCTAAAATATTTTTCTTCAAGTGGGAATAGCTTATTTAGTTTTACTTTGTGGTTATACAGTAGTTTTCTGAACTTGTAGCTGGCAGAGGAGATTTCATTGTTTACATTGAACAGACAGTGCGGATTTTAGAGCCTTGCGGATTTCGGGTCTTCTACTGTAGTTTTTTGTGTCATGATATTGCAGTGATGTCAGGTCACTCAAACTTTACGCCAAGAGTTAAATGATTTTGCATTTTTTTAAATTCCACGTCACTAGAATCGATTCAAATTACACATGTAAGAAAAATGTTCGTTTCCTACTGTGCAAAGTACATAAACTCACAGTGGCGTAGCAAGGGAAGGGCGGGGGCGGTCCGCCCCGGCTGTCACCCTCAAAGGGGTGATGCCCGATGGCTTGTACAGCAAAACCAAAAATATCGCTTGTATGGGGAGGGGGTGACACCACTTATACTGTGTGTCACCCACTGTAGCTATGCCACTGCAGCTAGTTATTAATATAAATGATACAACACATATAGTAATTTAGAAGACAGAAAAAGGACACCTCCCTTAAAAAATCATTTATATTCTGATCTGTTATTCATAATCTAACTATTGACAAAATGATTATCTATTCTGAATGACAATATTTTAAATAGGTGTAGATGTCTACTGTTGCAAACTTTAAGTTAAAATATTCTTGTTATAGTATTAGCAAAAAAGTGAGAGAAATACTGGGGACACATACATTTGCATTGTTAAATGAAAAGCTGAGAAGGGACCTAAATTTTAAGTAGTAATGTGTACTCTTAATAATGGAAGAAAGAAGTAAGTTCATATAATGAAGCATTTATCTTGTGACATATGTTCTATATGCTGGCAATAGACATAACTGTAAATAATGTGGCATATCATAAATTAAATAAATGTCATTTTGATGTCAAGCATTTAAAAATGCATCAGAAATCTAATTACTTTAACAAGCTTTGGCAAAAACTTACAGCAAAAAAAATTCTAGATTATCAGATGCTGTAGAAAAGTAAAACAGCATGGATTTTTTTTTTTTCTTTTCACGAATTCCTGTAAGATATCGCAACTACGAATGATGCCATATTGATGTCATGAGTTTAAAAATGAGTTAGAAATCTAATAAGGTTAAAAGGCTTTGACGAATAAATTTGTTATTATAAAAGTTCAAAGTATTTTGTTTAATGCACGAGCTGTCCTTTGCGATTTTTGAGCACTGATTTTTCAGTCACCATAATAACGAAAGGAAACTAAGTGCTATTCTAATTAGCTTGATTACACAGATTGCCTTTTTTTATTAAAACAATTTTGGTAGGTTATTACCAGTCCAGATTGCGAGATCACCATTATTGTTAAATGAATGAGCTAGAAATCTTACACATTTATGCTATAGGTGAGAATCTTAACCCCAACATCTCAATAAACTTTAATGTAGGCAAACTTTTAATTGATATCGTGTGTTTTGAAATTTGTTTTCTACTCGATACTTATTATGACCAAATCTCTCAACCTTTCTTGGATCATGTTTGATCGTAAATAGTTCTTATCTTCAATTTTGAAAAAGACCTTTTGCCTCCTACTACTGTCACAGGAAGTGTTCAATGTTATTTGCATAAAGATGTTGAAAGATTAAGAAACATGGACATTAAATTATTGGAATAAATATAATTTAATACATCCAGTGGAGTTGGCTTTATCTCTACTTATAAAAGAAAATGTTAGTTTGTCGGTGGCATTGAGGACAAACGACTACATGTAGAATTTTTTAATTTGGTAGGCAGAAAGCTTTAAACATGAAGTTATACAGCTAGAAGCAATTTTTTCAAAATTTAACCTAAAAATAGATTTATTCAATATTTTGCCTGGAGTAACCTTGAATATTTTGCCAAGAAGAGAACATTTTCTTTCAAAAACAGTTTGTTCTGAATGTTTAACATTATTTACTGATTTTTGAGATTTTTTCCAAGAAATTTTTGAAAAATAATTTAAATTGTCGCATCTTAAAATCTATTCGTCAGAATGTATAATTATCTCAGATTATAAAATGCACATTTAACTCTCTTTTAAATTTTAATTAAAATAAAAATATAAATTTGGATATTTTCTATAATTTCATTCTGAAATTATCTGAATTCTGAAATAGCATTTTAAATTCAATTAGCTGCTGTGAAGAAGTTTCGTAAATTATTCATTGCATTTTGGGTTATGTGTATCGTCTTGTAACAGAATTTTCAAGAAAAATTTTCAAACGTGATCCCGACTTAAATGGTAAGTAAGATTTACGTCACAAGTTTAAACGCACATTAGAAATCCATTCGTATTATTATTTTTTTTCTTCCAATAGTCGGGCACTTGCTCATCGAGCATTTTTGCCACTACTAAGACCTGAATTGCTGGCCATTTTATTATGGGAGCACCCAATGGGTGGCCAGCATTACCCAATATGAAGGGACGGACAAGTTAAGATCCATGCCCAATCCTGGATTCGAACCTGAGACCCGAGGCATGCTAGAATGGTTCTTAAGCCACTATGCAACCTGGGCATCTCAATTCAGATTAATAGATTCTGCCTTTATCATGGCATGAATGAATTCAGCAAATTCTCTGAGAAAGATTAACTGAGGAGCCATTGATTAAAATTTAAAGTTATCTTATTGACGAATCCAGACTTTTATTTTAACATATGGTCCTTATGACATAGTGCTAACTTTTTACAAAGACACGTATGTTCACTCAAATTCACAAATCTAGACCCTTTCCTGTAAGTAATGGTGACCTGGATTTATTTTCAACGGTTCTTTTTAATTGAATCAGAACTATCTGATTAAAGTTCAATTTCTAATTACAGGGGTAAAACAAGAGCACACATCTGTTTCTGGAGACGACATTGACGCACATGATTTTACGTGGCAACAACTGTCATTCTTGTTATTCAGATGTCAGATATATAAAGTAATTATTTTTGTTGTTGATACTATAAATGTACGAAATAACCAGCCTGCGAAGTGCCAAACCTTTCCTTATTGTTGAACGGCAGCAAAATCAAACTGGAAATGCTAACTAGTAGGAGGGCGGAAAAGCTCTCGTTGTGGGAACAAAAAATATAAGCATTTATAACATTCCTTTATTGGAATCTGTTCATGCAGGATTTTAAGAATGTTGTTCTTCAAGATGTTGGTTTTAAATATGCATTCTACTTGAAACATTTAAGTGACCATTTATTTATTTATTTTTAGTTTTATATAAGATAGTCATAAAGTCAAAATTTCACTGTTTAAAAATTAGAAAAAAAAACATTAAATTAAAATATATTGTTCCGATAAAAATATATAATACATCCTATAGTTTAAATGTTTATATAAAATGTGTATTTCGTAAATTGTGTTAAAATATTTTAAGAAAAAAATATATAATAGATGTTCCCGTAATGGGAGCTTTGGCACTTAATGGGTTAAGTGATAGGCATAAAAAAATATCTAGAAAAAAGGTATTCTGAAAATTACATTCTCAGACATGTTAACTGATAACAGGTTTCAAAGATTTTTTTAAAAGACATTTTAAAATGTGTAGTTGTATTCTTAAGAACAGTAAAAAAAAAGCTGGAATAATATCTCCTTAGCCTGAGGTAAATAGGAAATTCCAGTTTACACCCTTTCAAAGCATTCTTCGCCCACTTATTCAGGTTTTATAGGTTCCATTTAAGTTTTTTGGGTTTTTTAGGGAAAGAAAGGGATGGAGGATCAAAATGTAAAAAAAAATGTCTAATTAACAAATAGAACTTAAAGCAATTAATTGATTACAAAATCAATTATAGATGAAAAATACTTAAATCAATCAAATAGATGAAAACATACTTAAATCAAATAAAAGTAATTAATTACAATTATTAATTATAGATTAAGAAATGTGTAAATCGATAGTAATAGTAACCAATCATGGCTTGCTTTTAGATAAACTGATTTTTAGTAATAATTTTACAATGAAATTAAAGTGCTACACTAGTGACGAGTTAGAATTTTAAAGAGTGTTTTGTTATGGTTAAAAAATCCTTATTCATTTTAATTAAAATGATAGGTATAAACATTTTCTCTAAAGGTCATTCTGATACTTTTTTTCTTCTTGTGCAGTAGTAGTAAGGGAGGGAGGGCTGTTTGTAAAATTTACAGGTGGTGTACTGATATTAAGAGATTTATTCGCTATGTAATTTACCCTTGTGTACATTTGACGATTGCATTGCCTCACACACTTGCTTTGCCTAAGCAACGGATAATAATGAGTATGTTTTTGTCATTCAAACTAAGACAAAATTAAATATGCACATTTTTGTTCATGGCAAGAGTGATTTGTAACAGAGGAGGATGTTTTTTGCAGTCAAAGTTGACAATTTAGCCACTTTGTGGTTACATCTGTGGTTAAAGATAAAATTTTGAAAAAAAAAAAAAAAAAAAATCGGTGGGTTTTTACTTGGGTTTGTTTTCAAGTGGGCTTTTTCAAAGAAACCCACCTGGTTTTTTTCAGGTTGGGCAAAATAATAACAACCCTGATTGCAAATCAACTCAGGTATATATCATCAAGAGAGTGGTTGTGAAATGACATGAAAGGGCTTGTAGTCTTAAAGCCCTTGCAAGTCATTTCACAACCATTAAGACTACACCGATAGCTATGATATTGGTGTAGTCTTAATGTCACCAAACTCAGTAAAACTGTAACCCTGAAGCAGAAGCTAATAAAGAATTTTTCGGGGAAAAGGTCTAATTTTTAAGAAAAGCTTGTTTGACCTGAACAAAATTTACAACTAAGTTAAATGACCCTAAAGAAAAGTAATTTTTGGGAGGAGTGCTTAATATTACATTATTTTTTCTGAAACTAGGGGCCAAGGCCCCCAGACTCGCTTTTCGTATGAGGCATTCGGCCCCTAATAAGGCTTATTCGTAAAAAAGACATAATTTCAACAGACAAAAACCCGAAGATTGGATCAGATAGAATGTTACTGAGCTACACATTGCTTGGTTCTTGCATGTTCATAGGTACATAGAAATTTAAACGTCACACTACAGTAGACACCCTCCCCCTCATAACACGGAAGATATTTTGTTATAGGAATCCTTGTTGTACGGGTCCTGAGCTATACTCCACCTAGAGTGCGGACTCCACTTATAATCGCTGGAAAAATTATTTGCACTCCTCAAAAACACAATGATATTTAATGTTGCCATTCAAAAGTTATATTAATTAGGAGCTAAAGCATAATAAAATCAGAGCATCTGTTTCAGCTGCATTTTTAATAATGTAAAACCTATTGGACAGCTTGCGAATTTACCACCCATGGCGATTTTTCATTATTTGGCGACTTGCGTACATGTAAAGTTAATAAAAGCTACGGAAACAGATAGGAACTTGCCACCAATGGCGACTTTTCATTATTTGGCGCTTTACACATGCTCACAACCTATAATTACTGTTCATTTAAGGTTGCCGTAAAACTGTTATCCATATTTTCATTTACATAATCGTTTGCAGATTGACGTACTTAGCACCACGAATTATACCATCTCGTCGCGCTAGCAAATGTCCAAAGTGTACTATAACTGCTATAATGGGATAGTTAACGCCGTCAAATATTTCTACTGGTAGCAAATAATTCAGCTGGACGAGAACCGGCTTTAAAATAATCTGCATTTTAATTATTTTTCATTTTCAAGATATTAGTTATTCTGTTTTGGAAAAACGAATAATCGCTAATTCTAAACTCCTGTTGTCTAAGCGAACGTACTATTTGAAAATTGTCAACTTTGTGTAACACATTTTGAGTTACTTATTTCATATAGTTTTTAATTTGGCATAAAATGGGCGTAATTCTAAGTCATGTTTGTGAATTTCCCGCGATTCTACATACTTGGAAATGCTTTGTTTCAAAGGAATGTATGATTTTATGCCAAATCTGGCAACCATTCTGTTTATTTTTTCAGTTTTTTATTAATATCTTCTAACATAATTCAATTTTCGAAATTTAAATCAGCTTAGCAGGTTCCTCGGAATTTTTCGAATCTGTGGGCACCTTAGTCAAAACTCAAATCCCCACGGTTAAGGAGAAGATAAGCGAACAAGCTTTTGACAGCGGCCTTTACTTTTTTTTAGAATAGAGAGATACAAAACTTCGCATGTTGTTTGAATAACTGATTTTCATTAACTAATTATTGACAACATAAATTGAATGGTAATTTTGTATTAGTACTGCTTCAATGCACAATTATCTTGTGTGCACACGCATGCATAAATGTACTGTGTTGCAGAAAGACTTACATTTTCAAAGCTTGTTGCAGAAAGCATGGCAAAGTTCTGATGCCGGGTTCACTAAAACAACATTACTGGCATTCCACAGGTAAATTTTAGAAGCGGAGATATGACACTAACAAAAGATTCTCATTGTTGCAATTAACATTATGAAATTAACTGAAAAATGATGATTTTCGAGTTATGACTTTGTTGCAGCAAATGAGCCACATGCATTGTGTTAAAAGCATGCAGCCAGAAAAAAATTTTCAGGGAGGGCCTGAAAGGTGGAAAATGGAGATTTTTCATACAAAATCTTGATTATTGACATCCAATTAACAAAAATTCAAACTTCAAAGGGCCCATACCCTGGCTGTGTCTCCCTGATGTCGAAATAAACCACATTTTGCCTTCATTCATAAAATCAGTGGATAAGACACCGAACATGGTAGATGGCTGAAGTGTGAAGGTCTAGCCCCTGTGTTACATCTAGTTGTGCACCTCCCCTTTCAGTTCCATTCGACTGGATAGTTTATCTACAGGGCCGCCCAAAAGATTCTAAATGCATTACACTATATGGGCCAAAATTCTTTAAAGCGTATTTTAGAGGTATTAGGCTATTTCAAACGACTCTGAATTGATATATGCTGTTAAGGGTTACAAAATTAATTTCTCCATCAAAAGAAGTGTCTTTATCATTTATAGTTCTGTTACAGGAACACTCAAAAGATTTCCAACACATTACGGTCAATGACAATTTTAGGGACATTCAACCATTTCAAGCACAATACTGTCCTACCATATAGTTAGGTGATGCTCCGATCACTGTCATGTGCCTCCCTCAAAAGTTGCCAAGCTTGGCGAATTTTAGTGTACCTGTAATGTATTTAACTCACAAATCTCAAAAACTATTAGTCATAGAATGTTGAAATTTCATATATAAGATTGTTATGCATCTCGATTTTTGGTTCCAGTCTACTGAAGAGTTTATTTACAGGAACACCTAAAAGATTTTCAATACATTAATGTCTATGGACATCTTCAATGCATTACATCTGTAGACAGTCATTGTTTGGTCCATGCCCAAAATATTGCCATTTGTCATCATTCTTGGCGAGTTTTGGCAAAATATCGCCAAATTTGGCAAGTCATTGTTTGGTCTATGCCTAAAATCTTGCCATTTGTTGTCGACCGTGACAAGTTTTGCAGAAATATCGCCAAATTTGGCACCAAAAATTATTTTGTATTTTGCATAACTCTAAAACTTTTACCTGTAGAATTTTGAAATTTTGTATTTAGAACTTCTAACTGTGCATCTCTTTTTTGATTGCAATCGACTGGGTAATTTATTTACAGGGTCAGCCAAATAACTTAAAATACATTAAGGTGTATGGATACATTCAATTCATTGAAAGTCTGTGGTCAATGACTACTTTGGCTATCCCCAAAATATCAAAGTATCTCAAGCTTGACGGCTTTTGGTGAAATATTGCCAAATTAAGTGTCAGAAGGAAATTTTTCAAATTGAACCCAGCTTGGCGATATCAGAAATATTTGGCTAGAAATCGCTAAACCTTACTATCTTTGCAGTATTTTATGTCTTTCAAACAAAATGAGTCTAGATGAAGTAGGCCGAAAATATTTTTGATTGAATAGACGTACAAGGAAGTCATGTGTTGTCCACGTCAGATTTTTAAATTTTAGATTGGACCAGTGATAGCATATTTTTGAGGCACCCCCCCCCCCCCGAGTCTGGTTTACCACACAGATATCGATCCATCAGTCTGGAGTTATAATTGGTTTCCTCCAGCTGCAAAGTGAATACTCGTTAGAACCTCTTAAAAAGCCCTCTGACCAAGGCAGGTAGCTCTTAGTTTTACATTAACACCTCTAACACATATGGACATCATACAGACTATAGCACTTGTTACTGGCAGTGTATGAAAAGCCAGCACTGTGTATAATGCCCATGCATTATGTACAATGCCTGGCATTTTTAGGCAAAGTATAAAATATGAGAATTATTATATACTTTGCCCAGGCATTATATAGAATGAAAAAATACCAAAGTATGAAATACATCTTATTTCATTTTTAAAATCACGTGGGTTTTCTACTTGCTACTACACGCTACTGCTGATCCTTTGCTAAACTAAATAAAAACATCAGTGTGTCCTTCCACTGTTGTAGGGGGTCCTCTTGAAAATATGCTACTGCTGTTCCTATGCAATTTTTTATTTTATATTGGACCAGTGGTAGCATATTTTCAAGGGACCTCTTTCATCAATGGTTGGACTCAATGGTACTTTTTTATCTTTGGATAGGACAAATGGTAGGATATTTTTGAAGGAGCCTCTACAGCAATAGATAGATCCATCAATGTTCTTTTAGTTTTGTATTCATACAATACATGTACAATTTCATATTTCAAATATGAACTAAAGTGCTATAGATTAAAAGTGTATCATAATACATGCATCATCCCTATTTTTTTCCCTTATTCCATTTAGTTGGAAATTGCCATTATTCATGAGTGTGCCGTACTTTTCTTCCTTGTTCCATAAAACCCATCTTTGGAATCAAAATCTATCATAAAATCTCCTACTAAATCTGTTTTCAATCTTCGCCAAGCATATTTCAACTATATTTCACCATTTTAAATACTGTTTGGAATGTGCATCATAATCCATGAGTGTGCTGCATTTGTCTTTTTGTTCCACAAAACACATCTTCAGAATTGAAATGTATATTAAAATTGCCTACCAAAACCGTGTTTAACAATCTTTGTCAGGCATATTCTAAGTATACTTCATCTTTATATATACCATTTGGCAGTGTATCACAATCTACGAGTGTAAGGTATTTATCTTCCCTGTTCCATAAAACACTTCTTTAGAACTAAAATCTATATTAAAATCGCCTACTAAAACTATTTTACAATCATTGCCAAGCATGATTGTAATTGCATTCTGACTGTACTTTTCCTTTGTAATAAACTGCTGCTTTTGAAAATTTCTATCCAAATTTGGAAGATATTGCCAAGCTTGGTTCAGTTTTGAAACACTGCTCCAAATTACATGCGAAAATATTTTTTTGCCACTAAACTTGGCAATCAATTATCAAAAATTGCAAACCTTGGAGACTTTCAACATTTTATTCCCCCTCTCAGCATTAACGTGAAAACACATTTGGAAAGTGCTTCACTGTGTCAATTCATGCAGACAAGTTATGTTGACACTAAATGACCTGCTTGATTTTAATAGCACTGTAGTGCTAAATAAATAAGTAAATAAAATTTAAGATTAGGCATATTTATTCTAAAAGATTTCTCTGTTCAAATTTTCTTTTTTTTTTTTAACCTCTTACCAGATTCTCTTGAGCTGAGCTCAGGCATGTAAAACATTCCATTCTGGATTATCCCGAATGTAGCTCGGGCAGTACAGTCCGGGAGCCAGCGACAGATTTTTGCGACCAAAATCCTCTCAGCCCATAATTTCTCAGATTATTAAGACGGTTGTATGTTGAAGCATGGTGATCGTCAGCTGCCGCACCATGCCGCACCGGTTGGGCAACGGCCGCCTTCCAGACATGTAAAAAAAAAAGAAAAAAATTCAGTCATTTCCTCCCGGTTGAAAATTTCTGAAATAATAGTTGGCATAGTACTTGTTTGAAAAAAAACCGTCAGCTGGCCAAGCGGCGGTGGATTATACGTCAGCTGCTCATACGAACATGTAAAAAAAAAAAAAAAAAATTTCCAATGATTTCCTCCCGGTTGAAAATTTGACAGATGTTAGTTTACATTCTACTTTAAATAAAAAAACAAGTCAGCTGGCTGTATGCCGGTGGAAAACCCGTCAGCTGGCACAGTGAAAGTGTGGCGCGGAAAGGTAGTGTGGCCGCTGATGGCCTATTTCAATGCACCAGCTGACTGATTTTCCCCCCTGCATACGACCAGCTGAATTTTTTTATTATGGCAAGAATTATGTCAACTATTATTTGACAAATTTTCAACCGGGAGGAAATAACACACTTTATTTTATTGGACACAACACGCTGATATCCTCAATAATCCTACTATTTTTCATAATTATGTATAGGGAAAAAAAAAAAAAAAAAAAAATGTGCTACTTTAAAAACAGGAAAATCACCGGTTTCCTCAGTTTTAAGCGATTTTTTGGCATTTTCAGCTCCATTTTATTTCTCCGAGTCAAAAAAGTTTATCATTTGTGTGACAAAATTCGGCTCTGCAAGCGGAAATGGACGTTATATTGACGTTATATCCGGCTTTGAAGGAAAAATTGTGATTCCTTCCTTTTAAATTGCTTTTCTAGATTACACAGTTTAATTTTTCTTCTCAAAAATAAATCCAGGATTTCGAGCCAAGCAAAGAAATCGTCAGCCTGCATATAAGAATGGCTATGTATACAAAATGAAATCTTTCGAATGCGAAAATTTTTCATGTTTTCAGAATAGCATAATTTGATCGTTTTGGGAATATAAAAATTAATATTTTGGAACTGGAGATATTTTGAAATAGTCAGTGGAAACAGATCGTCCAAACGTTTCGGAAGGATGGATCTTGAAAAGACTGTCGAACTGCTTTAAATTACTTAATAAAATGGCGATTGTAAATCCGTTTTGCATTTTTTGCAAAAAGGCTACTTCAAAATTGAAGTCTTTCAATAAAGAAAATTTGGGGAAGTGCAGCGAAATTCTAATTATTTGAAAACAGAATAATTTAGTTGGAAAAGAAATAGTAATTCCTGCACTGGCCGAACGATTTTCAGCTGTACCACAGCGAGTGCTACAGAAGCTTTACAGCTTCACCACCAAAATACAGAGTCGACACATCAACAGCAGCATTGTCTTCTTCAATTGCAGCATTGTCTTCTTCAACTGCAGCATCGTCTTCTTCATTTGCAGCACCGTCTTCAACAACAGAGTATGAAAAGTGATATAAATTTTTATAGACTGTTATGAACTGAAAAGTTTAATATATATATATAAAATTATTAGCAATGCAAAAATGGCATATAAAGTCAAATCAAACATCCATAATTAATTATTTAGAAGATTGGCAACACATATCAATTGTTCAAATGAAATTTCCATGTGCTCAAGGTCTGGTATGTAAAATTATAATTCCTATTTCTAATTTTTGTTATCTTTTTGATTTCTTCTTTCCTTTATATAGTAGGGTAGGGCCCAGATGTGTGGAGTTAATATCTCTTCTGATATGCCACACAACCGAAACCCTACTATTTGGTTTGCTGTAAATTATAATCCACTGTTTGTGGCCCCTGACGATGGTGACAGTGGTTATAATTTCCGTTCCATTATATTATCACAATAATTCTTGCACTTTATTTGGCTTCAAAATCTGGTTTCTAATTCTTGCTAATAGCTGTTATATTTTTATGCAAGATATGTCTTATTTGTAGTATGTTTTGTGTTTTACTTGTTAGTTATATATATATATATATATATATATATATATATATATATATATATCTGTAATTTATTTAAATTGTGCAAATTTTATTCAGTCGATCTTTCGTTCAAGTTGATGATAACAGTCGAAGTGACGAGGTTATACAAAATATCAATAGCCCAAATTCTCCGTCCTGCGAAAATGTTGATACCGGTGAAACAAGCCGCGACCTGGAATCAGCCGAAGATTTGAACTTTGCTACTGAAGGTGCCACTGAGCATGATATTGTGACATGCTTTTTTTGTAAAAAAAATATAGGAAAAAGTTCAAAGGCCGGGAAGAAAAATTGTCACTATTTTTAATAAGTGGACGTGATTCCATGATAGATCTAGCAAAAGAAAGCGATGATCTCAAAATGATAGAGAAGTTAGAAATGAAAGAGAGTTATGTCCAATAAAATAAAGTGCGTTATTTCCTCCCGGTTGAAAATTTGTCAAATAATAGTTGACATAATTCTTGCCATAATAAAAAAATTCAGCTGGCCGTATGCCGGGGGAAAACCCGTCAGCTGGTGCATTGAAATAGGCTATCGGTGGCCACACTACCTTTCCGTGCCACACTTTCACTGTGCCAGCTGACGGGTTTTCCACAAGCATACAGCCAGCTGACTTGTTTTTTTATTTAAAGTAGAATGTAAACTAACATCTGTCAAATTTTCAACCGGGAGGAAATCATTGAAAAAAAAAATTTTTTTTACATGTTCGTATGAGCAGCTGACGTATAATCCACCGTCGCTTGGCCAGCTGACGGTTTTTTTCAAACAAGTACTATGCCAACTATTATTTCAGAAATTTTCAACCGGGAGGAAATGACTGAATTTTTAAATTTTTTTTTACGTGTCTGGAAGGTGGCCACGGCCCAACCCACCCATGGTGCGGCAGCTGACGATCACCAGGCTTCAACACACAACTATCTTAATCATCTCACGAATTATCGGCCGGGAAGAAATAACTGACCAAAATCTGTCGCTGGCTCCCGGACTAGTAGGAAATTTGTTATTTTTCATATAACTAAATAATCCCACATTATTTAGTTTTGCTTTCAAACACTTTCATTTACTTTCCTGCACACTAGAAGGTAGAACTATACATGATTTAGAAAATGTTATGAGAATAGAGTTATGTTTTTAAAAAGGATCTATATCAAAATATGCATTAAAAAAGAATTGACATTTTTTTACCCTCCCACTCGAAAAAAAATTGAACTGGCAAGGGGTTAATCCATTTGAATTGTTGCATTGAAACACCTACCTACTTCACTCAGTATCCATAGTCATGACAGATAAGCCATTTTAAGCTTATGATTCTTTTTAACATGTTTAATTATGTCAATTTTATATTTTAGGAGAGGTTTGGATATACAGCAAGTTGGTTTAGGCAGAGCATGGCAAGAACAAAAGGCATTTTAATAGTACTTAAGTGTACAATAACGAAGTAGAATGAAAAATTTGTAAAATATGGAAAAACAAAACCAATATTGAATAATTTAGGTGTTTCTGAAAAAAATTGTCTTCATGTAACTACTGAATGAAGACAGGCTTTTTTTTATCAAACAAATTTATATGTATCAGGCATGATTAGGAATAACAGTATGTAAAACAGAAGCATTTATTTACTTTTTTAGCTTAAGTATATACAGGTATACATTTTATATATAAAAGGCTTAAACAAACTGATTCATTATTTGAATCATTTCTGGTAAAAACATGAAACAATACATAACATGAAACAGAAATAATTATGCAATGAATTGGTGTGAATCGAAATAGACATAACACAAAATATGTAGTAATTAACACTATAAACAGCAATTATATATTGTGTAAAATGCAATACAACTGAATTGGTTTTAAGTGGACAACAGCACCAATAATTATCTGTTAAAGTAAATTATGTACATATGTGATAACGAAGGTAAATTTATTTATATATACAGAATGAACATCATCAGTTTCAATGCTTTTTAAGAAACATAAAAACTAAAAAAATGATTTACTTTAGATTTATGGTATTTTAACACGTTAATCACATACTGGGCCAGGTGCAGAAATCACATTGCTATTACCATGGTTTAACCAAGTGGTTGCAGGCTCTCAAAAACTTAACTATAAACAAGATTATTAAGTGAAACAAGAATAGTGACTGGTACCACTGTCTTGTCTGACATTGCTATTGGTCAACATAAGCAATAGAAGATGGATTTAACAATGGATTTGTACAGCTCTGGTATTAGTGCTGGTTATAGGGGCATATGCATGTCCAATAGCAATCACTTTGCAAATGAGACACCATGGCAATGTTTATAAGTTAGGTAGCAGCGACAGGATGTTTGCACCTATATATTTGTTGTTTAACAGTTTTGTTCACCTAAGTCTTAAAAATTTCCTTTTTACATCTCATCAGTAAATTTGACTCAATTTTACTTAAAGTCACATAAGCAAAGGCTCTGTTCTAAAACTTTTTAGATTTTAATTCATCTCATACGGTAATGAGAAAGGTATAAAAGAGTTACACAAGTGTTTCAAAAGAAAGATAACTTTTACAGGAACTTTCATGGCTTTCACATAAATGTTGAGGATTGCTAATTTTCTAAACAATTCCCAACTAATAAATCAAACAAGTACGATTAAAAAAAAAAAAAAAAAAAAAAAATGAAGAAGGAGAAGAAAGAAAACCGAATTCAAATAACTTCACTGTAACAAAAAATTATTCCCATTAAATAACAGTAGGTTTTGGAAATTTCTAGACAAATATAGAAAATATACCCACACAGGGTTCAGTTTTGAGAACTTATTTCTTAGCACCAAACTTGGTGATAAATCATCAAAACATGGCAAACATTGGCAACTTTTGACATATCAACGGTACTGCCTATTCTTTAGGCATTGGTTTAAAAACACGTTTCTTCTGATTTTCTGAATATCAGAACGTCATCAAATTAATATGGGAAAATCCCTAAGCTATTCCCTCGCTAATAATAAAAGAATTACGAAAATTGGTTCACATGGTAAATTATTGCAGTACATACATAAAAAAGTATATATATATACATTGAACATAGTACCTTTGAAGTTGGTAAAAATTAGCAACATTACTGTTATAATTGATATAGTTTTAATTTATTTATTTTTATTGCAATGTGATTTTTATATATTTACTCATACAATTAAAGTAGGTACACTGTACTACGTTCACTTCAGAAATTTAACAAAATGAGACGAAATAGAATTCATTCCTCTATTACCAATACCATAAGGAAGCATGGCACAATTTTGTAGTGTTATAAAAAGTTTACAATTTTTGAAAATTGAGAGATACGGGGTATCCACCACTATCAGGGAGCAAAAATAGTAGCCTTACCAACATGGGTGCCCATAGGAATTTTTCTAGAGGGAGGCAAATTTCAAACTCATAACAAATTTAGTTCTGGTTTAACCATTAGTTTACATCGTGAGACATTAACCTAAAACTCTAGGAAGGGGCAAGTGCCCTACCTAGCCCTCCCTTATGGGAACCCATGCTTACCAACATTAAAAAGTAGGCAAATTAGGATAACTTTTGAAAATAAACACTCAAAAAACTGGTGTTATAAGATAAAATAGATAAAAACTTTGTGAAAAAAAAACACACATAAAAGGTTACTTCAAGACGTAATGATCGTTTCGACCGAAAATTCGTTCGGTCTTCTTCAGACTGATCTTAGTCTGAAGAAGACCGAATGAATTTTCGGTCGAAACGATCGTTACGCCTTGAAGTAACCTTTTATGTGTGTTTTTTTCAAAGTTTTTATTTACTTTAGGATAACTTTTCTTAATTTCAGAAGCCAAAATAGTATTATTTTTTTCTTAGTCCAAAAATGTACCATTAACATTTCCTTAAAAAAAAAAAAGGGAGGGGGGGGGGGATGAAATAATCAAATTGATTTTTTTCTTTCTCATTATTTCTTATTTACTCTCACATATACTCACACTTATCATTCATTATACACTGACTGAATACAAGCAACAATTTTTTAATGACATTAAGTTTTAAAAAAAAAATGCACAAAATGAAATAAATAATTAGGTTAAAAAAATTCTTATTAACATTTTATTATTCAGATCTCTAGCGTACATAAAAATTTTGCTGAATAGAAAAGTGTATCATGACCAAATCACTGCTTAGTACCTCAGGACAGCTGTGGATTCAAATGCCTTAGGGATGCTTTCGGGAATCAATCCGATAGTGGGAAAAGCTTGGAAAGGAAAGAGAAATAATGAAAAACAAAACCTGCCTTTTATCAATTGTCTAGAATAAAGGAAAAGTCGCCAAATGTTTGAAAATAGTATGGAAATCACATTTTTTAAACCAAAAAAGTATCCCAAATTGCATTATCTCCAATTTAGTAGGAAAATTCCCCTTTTCAGTACTGGTAGACAACCTGAGAAGGCACATGATATTGCCAATAATTTATTTTTAATATTCAATGGAAATATTCAATAAAATATGAAGGGTCCACGGGAACAATGATGAGAGTCCGCTTTTCGTCAATGTTGAGGTTTCTACTGCATTCTGTTGTTCATGAGTGGCACTATTAATATCCATAATCCATAAGGGAAAAGAACGATGAGAATACACTGAAAAAATACCCCAAAGATACAGCTTACTGGGGAAGAATGATGAAAGTCCCATGCGCCTTTCGATTTTTGGAAAATCAGCTGTATTGGACTCTCATCGATCTTCCCGTGGACCCTTCATGTGAGAATACATTAAAAAGACCCAATCATTAAAATATTATAATGAAAACTTTTTCTGTTAAATATTTTCTCTCTGTACTGAATTTTAAAGTTTTCAAGAACCTCTATGCTGATAACTATACATTTGCAATTTATATATCCACACAATATAAGGTAGACTGTGAAGACAGAATTTAAATAAATGTAGACATTTAGTTGGATTGAACCGATAATAACAGTTATATTTTGTCCACATTTCATACAAAGGCTAATATGGCAATTAACGTGTTAAAAAATAAAATAACAAGAAAGTAAATTAAATAATGACACTAAATTTAATGGACCCACAGACCACAAATTACATTACTGAATTGTATGTACACAGAAGAAAGAAACATGCACTGATATCATAAAAATATATACCTATGTAAGTTTACACACACACATATTTATGCCTGTATGTGTACACATTACAGATGTTATATGAATAAATTAATGCTACTGTAACACTAAAAAAGCATCATGCAAAAAATACTTTAATAAATAATACAGATATTGTAAACACATGAACAAATTAAAAACACTGAACTAAGTAAAAAATTTCTATAAAAATCAAAAGCTATTTTCTTAAAAAAGTTCATTAAAAAAATTTTTTTTTTCAAGTGTAATCCATTCCAGTGTTGACTACATAATTAAAATAACTTTAAAATGTTTAGATTATGAAGATCATAAATAATTTGTTATTAAAATAAATATTAAAATAGAAATTTTCTTCAAACAAGAAGGTGAAATTTTGCTTAGAAAATTCTATATCATTATCACTTTCTACACCGCATGTAAGTAGAGTATATCCAACACACAAACACTTTTAAAATAAATATGTTATTTACAGAAATTCAACGACAATCAAAATAATTAACTGAGGCAGTATAATCCTAAACATAAATATGTAATAAATATATGAATACAAATTTTCAATGTCTGTTTTACAGAATTGTATCAATCACAGTTCAACCATTTATAATTGCATTAAAACAACTATAACTATGGTTCTCAAACTGTATGATTATGTGTATTTCTCCAAAACCCCAAAATCATGTAATTCTTGTTTTAAAAAAATTATTACGATTTTAAAAACAACCCTACCTTTGTACATGTCGTAGATTAAATGTATCATAAGCAAGTTTTTGACAATAATTATTAGGCACATAAAATGTTTTTAAAATTGCAAGCAAAAGATATAGTTCCATACAGGCTTTGTCAAGTGAAACTGGGAAAAAAAAAAAAAAAAAAAAAAGCACAATGTTATTTATGCTCATTTATTGTACAAATTCATAAACTTCTCATGGCTAAACTCTTTTTCAGGTACCACCTGCAAACCTAAGAATTACTTAGCAAATTAAACAGCATGTTTAGCAAATTTAAAGAGTATTTTTAATTTTATCTAGTTGCAGGAGAAATTTAGTCAATCATACAATTTCTGAGGATAAAGTTAGATTACAGTACCATAAATATCGATCAGATTGATAATTTTAATCATGATTTTGCTTACTGGACTAACGTTTTTAAATTGAATACTTTTTAGTTTAAAATGGAGTAAAGTAATAAAATAAAAATAATTTTTGTTGAAGTAAAATCACTTGAAGAGTTTAAGAAACCCTTCTTGATTTCAAACTTTTAATAATAATAATAATAATAATAATAATAAATACATTTTCATTTATGTACATATCTTAATAATTTAATCTGTTAAAAAATATAAATCTAATAATAACAATAATTTTTTTCTTTTTTACAAAGTACATGATTTCCAAAATAACCATTAATCATACTATCACAAAACTACAAAATAATAGTAATAGTGCTCATAAAGCAAAAATATAATTCTAATAAATAATTCATAACTAAACAAAACATACATATACAGAAATAAATAAATAATATTTAACATTTATAATAAAACTAAAAACATTTTTTAACACCGGTGTGAAAAAAAGATTTTTTGATTGCACATAAAGATTTCATATTAAAATGTCAAAAACTTGCATACATACAAAATGTTACAAATAATTTCAG
Source organism: Cheiracanthium punctorium (assembly GCA_038373885.1). Lineage (NCBI taxonomy): Eukaryota > Metazoa > Arthropoda > Arachnida > Araneae > Cheiracanthiidae > Cheiracanthium > Cheiracanthium punctorium. The sequence goes on from JAWZYV010011876.1 coordinate 207,846, forward strand.
TAGCAGATTAGGTTGATAGACAATGGCAAATAAAATATATCATGATATATCATAGAAATAAAGTGATAATCTACATTTAAAATATAAAACCCATAAACTTTGGGTTTGACAGTGGTATTTCTTGAGTAATAACTCTTAAAACTTATGGAAACTTTCATTTTAGGCAACATAAATTAGCAGCAACAGGAGATAAGAAGTATGTGTGATTTACAGCAGGATAAATCAACCAGGTTTTCATTTTTCCAAGTAGAAGGAATTGCAAATTGCTACATCTTATATTAGTACTAAACCATCTTTCGCTGCGACAGAAAAATTAAAATCATAGCCATTGTGGTTTTGATAGCACATCATTTACTATTGATGGTGTAACAATTCCTAATGATCATTAAAATTAAGATACAACAGAACAACTCATGCATACCATTTGAACGTCCTATGACTACTGCTTAACCCTTTGCAGATAGCTAATACTAAAATAAAATTAAGAGAACTTTGAAAACCGCTTTAACAAGCTATCTTAACAATAGTCATTTAAACCAATATTTAATTGAAACAAATTTTTTGGCTTGGTATATAGTTTATTAATTGCAGTTAAGCACATTCAATAAATAAACTACATATCAACAATTTTCTTGTTTGTGAACAAATACCACAAGAAGCTGGTGGGCAAAATACACTACCTTAAGTATTTGTTCATATAGCCTTTTATTTTATTTTTACTGAGATTTGCTTCAATGTTTCATAAATAAATTATATCCATATGATTCAGAAAAATGGGGGAGGGATCAATACATCTACATCATAATACAGGCAGTTTTTTTTTTTTCACTTTTTAAAACACAAAATCTATTCCTATACAAACATAGTTGTTTTGACCACCAGCTCAAATGATTCATGACATGTGGAGGTTTGTAACACCAGGAGAAAATGTTACAAATGACAATGCTGACATGTTCCATGTATTCAATGACAAGAATTTTTTTTTGCTATTGATACACTGATGAAACCTATAATACGAAATATAATAAACTAATATTTTAAAAATAATAATCAGGAATCGATCCAGGAATTATTTACAGTGTCTCATTTTTGTGAAAACTGTTTACTTTTATGAATTTTTGTTAAAATAATTCACAAAACAAACTCAAATGTTGGGTAAAATGGTAATGAAGAGTCATTTTATTCAATTATATTTTTGTGAAAGAGTCATTTTAATCAATTGTATTTTTGTGAAATGGCTGCAAAATGGACACATCAGTAAATCTCTCCTTTTTTTGCTCATCAATAATAAATGTTATTGTCTGTGTAATAGTGTTCATGTACTTATTAGTAAATAAATTGAAAAATTGTATTTGTTTAACCCCTTGTGCATCATGAAGTATATGAATATGCCATGACATTCTCACGACCCAGTCATGATTGTACATCCTTATTCTATTTTAGTACATTCACTGTACTTGGTGCTTATTACACTATGTGGGGGAAATTGTAGTTTAATAATGTGAGCTATATCATATGTTATTTATCTGTTCTCTTTTACTCACTTGAAGGCAACAGTTGTCTATCAAAACCACAAGGAATTTAATGGTTTTGAGTATCTTGAATGCTAAAGTCAACCTGGTGTGCAAGGAGTACATAAAAGCGCTATAAGAAATTTATTATACTTGTTTTGATATGTCAACACTGCTCTTGAAATTCAATCTATGGAGAAAGATAAGAGGAAAAGCTTGGCTCCTAATGATGAGACCTCATTTATAATTGGACATAATTTACTGTAAGTAGTATTTTGTCCTATCATTTTTTATTCAATTTTGGAAACTAAATTAGTAATTAGTGTACTTGATATTTCTTATTATTTAGTTCTTTACCTTTGTTATTTAAGGATTAGTAATTCATTTATTTTTAAACACACAATTCAATTTAGAAATTAATTCATTATTTAATTGACTTTTTACTAATCAATTTTCTATATCACAGCAGGTTATCAAATATTACTCCCTTTTTGCCTTATTTCTTTTCTTCCCTATTGCAGCAACCGAATAGTTTATTCAAAATTTTTGTATGCACTAGTAAGGAAAATGTAAAACACATACAGTAAAAAATCAAAGATGGCAGGTATCATGGCATGGATGGATCATATAGAATTAAGGGATTTCCATAAGCTGCATTTGAACAGTAGTGTAAGAAAGATGCAATACAAAAGGATTTTTTTAATTAAACTGTATTTTTAGAAAAGGCTAAATAGATGAGTAAATGAGAAAATTGGTGTTATGAAACAAGGCATTATACAGAGGGGGAGCAGTTACTAGCATAGTAACAAAATCCTAAACCTATGTTGTACTTTGCACACGTTTGACAATCAGTTAAGACATACCTTTATATCTAGGCTTAAAAAGAATAAAATATCATGTAAATTTAAAGCAAATTAATAATATACCATATGTTATATTTCTACCATATATATTGGGGCATTTAATGCAAGGTGATAGAAATGCTATTATACAATATCATTATGATTAGTAAGTATATGAGAAAATCAATCCCACAGTGGGGAAAAATCATTTAAAACATAAAATGAGTTACATAGACATATTTGCAGATATTACTTTAAGTAATTAAGCTGTTAATCAAATAAAAAGAGCATCAATAATTTAAAAGGACAAATTCGAACCCAAATTATGATTAAGTAGCAAAATTATTCAAAACTATTTTACAATTTTAAATACAACAAGGACATTTTCAAAACCAAGCTATCTGCATACGGACAAATTCGAACACAAATTTTGATTAAGTAGCAAAATTATTCAAAACTATTTTACTATTTTAAATAAAATCAGGGCATTTTCAAAACTAAGCTATCTGCATATGGTTAATGCACCATACAATTAAATATAACACACAGCTTTCATACCAACTAAACTGTTTTCTTCATTTTGAAAAACATCAAACATGGCTTCTGAAGAATTACACAAAAACATAATATCAGTTCAAGAACCAAACAATGGCAGTGTTTAGAACAATAAAAATCATTTTCTATTTACAGTAAACAATATTGCTATAAAAACTTTAAGAATTAATTAATTTACAATTTACAAATTAAGACACTTTTTTATGTTTTGAAGGTGGAATGTCAATATTTAATGACATGTTGTTGCCATATTTTAATTTGATACGTTTAAACTTCACTTCACCGACCCGCTGTAAAAATTCTGAGAATTTTTCTCCATTCACACAACTGTCTTGAGATTTCTCATTTGGTACAGCATCTATAGGTTCACACATTTTTCTTTTTAATATTTTATTCCGGTGATCATCTGATCTATGATGGTGATGGTGATGATGCTTGTGTGTTTTGTGTTTGCTTTTCTTCTTTTTATACCTATTTCTGTGATGACTATGTGAAGATCTACTTTCCAAATGATGGCAACATCTGTGCTTTTCAGCAGTACTTTTCTCAGGGCTCTGCAAATCATACATATTGTTAGAAGGATAAATAATACTTGAATAAGTCTTCTTAATTCGAAGAATGAGTTTTGAGCGTTCACAAGGAGATGAAGGCAAATTTTCCCTTTCTGCAACAGAGGCTATTTTCATATCATTAGGTTCTGCACTGGTCCACTTAGGTTTTACTGTGGACGGATATGAAGCTTCCTCAACTGAGTTATTTTCCTGTGAAAGTCTATGTTCTATGGGAAATTCTGAATCTTCCGAAGGAATCTTTTCAGTGATTGCCTTCAAAGTTTCTTTCATCATGCGTGTTAAGAGTTGACCAGAAGCATCTGAGTCAGTAATACTTGAAATGGGAGAAAGAGGTGTAAAATCTTGATTATCATCTCTAGTAATAGGAATTATTGAATTCTCACTAGGTTCTTCAACTTCTGGAAACAAAGAAGAGTCTGCAGCTTCAGTCTCTTTCGGAACAGGAGTTATCACAGTTTCTTGAGTGGTTGAGAAGTTAGCTGAGAAATCATTGCTTTCAGAACCTATTCCTGAGTCACTTTGATATTTGCTACTGACAGGTAAAGCTGCCTCGACAGATGTGCTAGCAGAATCACCATTTTCTAAACTACTACTGGAATCAATATTAGTATTCTCTATTTCATTGCAAAATGTTTGTGTGCAACTAAGAACATCAGAAACTGCATTATGAAAAGTAACATCTGATAAAGTATGATCAATGTACATATGTTGAGAATCAGGTATGGGAGCACTGTTGTATGAATTTAGTTCAATATTTGAATCATCCTTCTGAAATTTTTCCTCCTCTTGTTCATAAGTTGAAGAAGGGTCAGTTGAACTTTCAACAGTAGGAAAAGAATTACTAATAAAATTACTCTGAATTTCTTTACCTATTACTGATTCAGGAAGTTCTTTTAAACTAGCTTTAGTAGGTACTTTGAGACCAGACTGCTTACGATTTTTAACTTTCTTCTTCTGAGACTCCAGAACAGGTAAGATCTTATTTGAATTATTGTTAGATGACTTTGAATCTAAAAATATTAGTAAAATATATTAATATTGCAATCTAAATGTATAAATGTACATAACAACGAATTAATTTTCAAGTATTTTAAAAGGTTATACACAAGAATGTTTTAAAAAAAATTATTAAATACAATATTGAAGTCAACAAAAGAAAATTTTAAAAGATTATGATTTATTTTGATAAATGCAGTAAAAGATCAACTCTCAAAATCTGAATGTTAATTTTTGTGTGCTATTTGCTGAAGGGGCACTGAAACAAACATTATCACTTTGTTTTATTTGGTTGTCTTAAGTGGTCATGTCTATGTATTGCAGATATAGAGAGGAGGAGGTGTCACATGGATAAATGTCCTAGAAGATAAAGTTGAGGTTATAAAAAATTAACTTATTTTGTACGTTCAGTAGCATTCATTCAGTGACAGAATTTTTTTCAGGTGTTCTGCAAAAAGCTGCAGAAATAAAATCTTTCTGCAGCACAATATATATTTATGCATGCACAAAGATGTGGGTGCATTTAAACATTGTTACTTGAAAATGACAATTTAGTTTATATTGTCAATAATTAGTTTAGGAAAATTGATTATTCAAACAACAAGTGAAGTTTTGCAGTTCAGAAAAAATACATAATTTCAGGGTTTAGAGGCCTTAGGGTGTGCAAAGAACGAGAACACCCCCCGCCCCTCCATTAGTTTTCAAGTAAGCCAATAACTTACAAAATCATGTTTTGGTGTCACAACACCAATTACTTTATCTAAATTTAATAAATAAGCATTCTGTAGAGCTATGGTAGGTAATACAGGCACAGTATATGTTTACCAGCTGCAAAATCTATCCTGATCAACTACCACTGTAAATTAACAGGTAGTACATGTTAAAACTGTGGAACTATATGTATCCTCATTGGGCTGAACAGAAGTTGGGAGAGGGTCTATGAAATGCTTTCAATCTCATCAATAAAGATTATTATTTTACATAACTATTAAAAAGTTTTAGAAAACTAAGCTTAAATTATGAAATAATTATTTTATTTTATTAAAAATAACATATATTTAAATAAAAAAGTTTTATTTATCAAATAATATTTTTCTTTTAATTAGCATAATTTATGCCGGACGTCTGAAAATTATAATTTCCCAAAATTCAGACTTTTTCTAATTAGTACCCCCCCCCACCCCTTATACTGTAAATCTCCTTTTGTTTCTCCCCAAAATAACATTAATTAATTGCAGTTAAGTCAATCAATGTATTGTTTTCAGTCATGAATTGCTGCAGTTGGCTAAGTGCACTATTGTCGTGCAGAGCACCATAACAGATGGCATCTAGGCTCATAAACCTTACTTTCCCAAGACCAGCAATGGATTAATGCAATTTTATGGATGGAAGGGGCGGCTAGTTGGAATTTATAGAAATAATATAGAATCTTTTACATATTTTATTTCTTTTTTCTCAGAGGGGGCAACTGGTTGTTTGCTTTAATCTTACCATGCCCACAGTAAATAATTACATTCAATTAATGAATACTAACTAATCCAATTAATTTTTGCATCACTTTATTGAAAAGGATATCTAAGGTTCATGAGTATTGATTTCAAGTACTGTCACTGAATGTTCTGTGTCAGCTAACGTCAAGTTTCGTCGTTCCACACTGTCATGCCATACGAGCCAAGCTACTGCTAAAACGCACATTTGCAAAGAGAAGAATCCAATATGGTGACCACAGTCTCTTAGTTTCCAGCTATCAACTTTATTAATATGCATAAGTTAAAAAAATATTGCTGGATTTCTTTACCTTTTCTACTTGTTTACATTATCAAAAAGGACGATTTAACTGATAACATATCCGTGGAATACATGAAAGTGGTCTTCAACGCTTTTTTCAACTGTTGAAGACAATCTGTCTGCAGAGGATTGTTCTGTTTCTGCAACAATATCACAGTGTGGCCATACTTCTGTCACGGGGAGCATTAATAAAAAAAAGATACTAAAAAAAATCTTGTGGCCTCTGTCCCCAGAATATTTCTTACAGATCAAGTAAAACTGTGATCCAATGCTACAATTTTGGCATATAAATTTGACCTCCAAAAGAGGGCACCATTTCAACATATCTGGTCTGATTTTAAATTTAAACCAATGATATTGAGTTACAAATTAATTAAGATCAAATATTCCCCCACCAAGTAGCTTTTATTTGAAGAAAAAAAGGGGTTAAAACAGAGTAATTTAAACAAGGTTTAATTTTAAAACTGCAATCTAATTTATTATTTTAATGTGTCAGTTAATTTTTTTTTCTGAAATTTTGTTTGTAAAAAAATGCATGTTGAGCTTTTGCACAACACTTTGCTAATCTAAATTTGTAACTTTGTAAGGAGAAATCTAAAATGCTTCATTGTGTATGAATCATCAAACATCAATTATAAGACATAAAAGAACTTCGCCATAGATTTTTTAATAAAATAAAATTTTATCCGAGAAATAGTTGTCAAGTCTGAAAGAACTAGAGTTAAAAAAAGTTTAAATAAAAGTCTATCATGTCTGAATTTTTTAAGTTAAATGTCACTAAAATCACTTTAACATAGGATATGCTAAAGTGGAACCCTCCATCTTTATTTTCAACAAATACTTCTATGTTCAAAGACATAATGGTGACATAAAGCCTTTTGATGAAAAAAAATAATAATAATGCATGGAGAAATTGGTATATTAATTAGCAAAAGAACTTTAATTAAACATACCAGGTGGATTAGATGTTTCATTAGACAGCAAGTCATTTCGTCCAATACATTTCTCCTTTGCATTTGCTTGCTTTTTAAATCGATTCAGTCTGTTGTCTGTCTCACGAAGACAGTATACTAGTCTTGATTCCACATATGAGTTCTGCTTAGGGGTCCTACAGCTGAATGCACCTCTACCTCTCCTAGGAGAGAGTAAAAGATAAGTTGAATAGTTGTAGGTAAGTTTCTAAGGTTTGCCTCATGTACTAAAAGCCAAAATTAATAAATAGCCAATTCAAAAATGTACATAGTAAAATCTGCCTTAATCAGAATAGCAGGGGGCTGAAATACTATTCACTTGAGGCAATTTTCATTTGACAGAAATATAATTAAATGAATTAGGATATATCTTTTACTAAAGATATTGGAGAATGTCATCTTTAATTTATCAGGCTCATGTTATTCTACAGAAAAAACTTTTTCCCTGACATCCACATGCTTAAGTATATTTTAAATTATTTTAAAAAAACTTTGATTTTATCCAAGACTTAATGATATCTTTTCCTCCCATGTGTACTCTGAGTATCGGAGATAGCTACTAGTAAATCATTGATAAAATGTTTGCTGTAATTTTCTGTATTTAAATTTTTAACCATTTTAGGTAAGTTTCATCCATTTGATAGCAAAATATATCATTCACTGGCTCATAAACAAATTCTTTATGAAAAGAGTACCTAAATTGTTATACAAAAATGTGAAAGACTAATTGCAAAAATCTTTTCAAAAAGTTTTTTTTTTTTTTTTTATCACAGCAATGCTTTGCATTATTCAGTCAGAGAAGCCCATTAATGAAGGCATTAAAATAAAATGACAAATCAGATTTCTTCAATCAACATAGAGTTTAATATACACATAGTCATTTTAATCAAAATATAAGTTACTAATAGGAAAAAATGTTTGAAATAAGTTGTTTTAAACGTTAATAATTGATGAAAATATTTTCTTATTTAACATTTTAAAAAATACATAAAAGAACAAAAGAATCTAATAAATTGCAAAAATTTACCTTTCACAAGTTTCACACTCGCAGTAACAGTTATTGTCTCCAAAAAAGTCTTCCCCATAATAGCATGTAATTTCTTCTCCAACATCAATATCTCTTAAAACTTCTACACATGCACTATCACGACCCGTTGGAACAAACTATAAAAATAATTATGAGCAAATTACTATTCAAGGTCTTATCAATTATTTTCTGTAAAGCAAAATAATTACAACATACTTTAGATTGATATGAAATTTTAAAATTGGCCATCTCTTTTTTAGAAAATACTAAATAAGTTCTAGAATATTGTTATTCATTAATATTATGTTAAGTTGTGCATTATGTCATGTCAATTTATTAACACTTAAAATATTCACAATAAGAGAAAATAAACTACAGTCAACTCTGGACATAGCAAACAAGTCCTGATTTACATGCATTAGAAATGTGCATAGCATTTTTTGGTTTTAGTGAACTTAGAAAATTCTGGAAATGCTGAGGTGCTGTTGTTGAATACCTATACCACAAAATGTGTTTCTCTATTGTTCAAGTAGAGAGAAAGAGATTATCAATCACCCATTCTGAAATACAGGTGAATTGCCAAGAGAAGGGGCTTTTAGACTTTGACCGCTGCTTAACAAGTGGTGGTGGTGGTGGGGGGGGGGGGGGCAGAATTACAATGGAAAGTGTAAAGGCTATCGTAAGGTTTTTAGAATTTCACATTAGAACCCTTGTAACAGGAGTCTTAGTTCAGATATTGATGAATTGAGTCTAAAAATTGCACAAAAGCTGGAAAAGGACTTAGAAAAAATACTTATTAAAACTAGCTACACTAAGCAGCAGCACATAACAGACTATTTTAATGCTTAATTAAGGTAATGCAACTTTTTTAATGAATGTACATTATTTCCATAAATTTGATTAATTATGTTTGATTTACTTAATACACATTCAGTACGGCATAAAATACTATTTTTTGGTTTATTAAGTTTCTCTGTTCAACATGGGGACACTCCAGTTTTATTGAACTTTGGATATAGCGGACGAAATCCGATGGTCCCCAGAGGTTCACTATAACTGGAGTTGACTGTATTTATAAATTGTTAATACAGTAGAAGATCAATACACAGCAATTCTCCATAATTTGCCCTAACACTGCAGAAATAAACAGAGGAAAAATCACTTTTTTAAAATTGCTTTCCTAGTGAATAAATTTTGAGACATTAGTTAAATCCCACAACATGCCAAGCTTAAAACAAACAATTATTCTCCGATGCACGCATTATGCATTATCAGCATAACAGCTGGCCAGTTCAGTCAAAGAGTAAGAACTGTTTACTTTAAAAGAACAGGAATCTCTCTTTCTCCCTCCTCTGCCGTTGACTACCCAAACAGGCATTTATTTATTTAATAATATTCCTCTTTATAAATTACAAACATTGATTTGTTTTATATTAAATCGTATACTGTTATTTTGCTTCCTAAATCATAGGCGAAACATCACCGAACGTTTTTGTTTGTTTATTTGTTGTTTGTGTGTGTGTGCGCGCGCAAGCACGTGGGGGAATGCACATAGCATATTCTAAAGTGAAAATAGCTATGTTTCTTTAAGTTTTGAAAGAAAAAGGTTTCAAAATGAATTTTTTTCTAAACAAAGTTGGTGGGGCACATGCCCCCTGTAAGCCCCCCCCCCTCTGCCTGACGATATGTTTATGTCTCAACTTAGCAGTAAAGAACTTTTAAACAGCCTATGAGAAGTAAGGGTGGAAGAGTAACACTATTTTAAAACTGAATTTTGGAACTGAATTCAAGGAATCATTACTTAAAATCAAAGCTGCTGAACTAATGATTTGTACACCAAAATGGCTGTGCAGCATTGTGGTTTTTAAATGGTTGTGCACTCACTGTGCACTCAGTTTGCAAACCTGCATGAAGAAAACATTTTGAATTTTTGGTAATTGATGATAAGTCACAAATTGTTAATCATTTGACCAGTGCTGAAATAATTTCCTCTGTTTCAAAACCAGAAGAAAACAATTCTGAAAAAGAATCAAATGCTGGAGAGAAAGTAGAAAAAATTTTGAATTCTGAAGAAATTTCCATAAGAGATCAATATTTTAAATTCCTAGAAACACAAGACTGTGTAACCGAAGTAGAATTATTAACTGTTCACAGGCTGCAAGAAAAGTTATTTGTTGAGAGATTGCAAATTCTAAAACAAATCAAAATATATTGTTTAACAAAAAAACTTTAATCCTTTTAGTATTTTCAAATTTTTTTTCTGTAAATAAATAAATTGCATATTTTTGTTTTTTAAAGTAGCATTTGTATTAAAAATTATTTTTAAGATTTATATTTATGTGTTCCAGCTATATTTTAATATGTTTACAAGGGAAGTTTAATGATATAAGTGAATGATCTATGTAACACAAAATTCTATATAATGCCAAACCTTGTGTTTCAAGGTTTGCGTTATAAAGATATTCTACTGTATCAATTAAGTGCAGATTACATGGGATGAAGATATTTTTCAATTGCTAAAAAAGCAAAAGAATCGTAACAGAGTTACAAATATATTTTCACCATTTTCTTTGTGTATATGATAAGTTAAGTAAAATAATCAGAAAAAATTCAAATATAATATTACAGTTAGTAAAATTTTGACCAAAAAAAGAAATTAAGTTCCAAAATATGATAAACATGATTGTCATGTCACTATTTTGGATTGGAATATTGACAGTATTGCATAATATAACTGTGTACAAGAGACACCTTAAAGACTATTTCTTGCATATCATGTACAGACCTTTGCATACAGACAAGCAAGTTGTGCTAATTTAAGGATGAACCCAAATATGCAAATTTTGCTTCCAAAGTGAACAGCCATCAGATATTGTGAGAGCAGGGTGAGAAATTGGGAGCAAAAATCTAGGCGTCAATGGCACCTAACTTTTTTTCCCCAGTTGCCAAAACGTCTCGTTCAGGTGCAGTTTCGAAAACCTTTGTTTTGTTTACATGCATAAACTATAAACAGGTAGGCTTAATGATTATGTACAGTAATAATAAAGAAGATCAGAACTATTAAAATTAAGATAGTAATAAATAGTAAGTAAATATAAAATCAATTTTTATGGCTTTCCACCTATGCATCCAGAATAAAATATTGTGATACATTTTACAAGAACATGGTCTTTAGTTTTAGTTTAGAAGTATTTTATAAATTGTTGCTATATAACTACAATGCCTATGGTAGATAAACTTATGCAGCATACGTGTACTAGCTTCAAAATGCCACCTGATCAACCACCACTGTAAGCAAACAGGTAGTACATGTTAAAATTGTGGAAATATGTATTTGTATTCTCAGTGGGTTGAAAACTGAAGTTGGGAGAGGGTCTATGAAAGATTTCAATGTCACCAAGAAGGATTTATTATTTTACATATTAGCTATTTTATGTTACTAAAAATTATTTTTAATTAAATTACTTAAAACATATTTTATTAAAAACTGAACTTAACACTCATTTGCAGAAAGAATCCAATATGGCAAACGCGAGCTCGTAGTTTCCTCCGATCAACTTCATTAATATACATGGAGTTAAAAAATTATGGCTAAATTTCTTTAAGTTCCTCTATTTGTTTACATTAAAAAAGGTGCGATTTAAATGATTACACATCCGCAGAAGACAAGAAAATGGTCTTCCGTGCGTTTTTCAACCACAGAAGACTGTCTGCAGAGGATCGATCTCTTTCTGCAACGGAGCGGTGCTTACGAAAGCAAAAGTTTTTTTCACGGAAATTTACATTTATATTTTTTCAGCACATTTTGAAAAATAGTCGTCTAGACAGTAAAAAAGTCCCCAGAATTCATAAAATATTTGTTTTTTGCAGTATTTTTGTTTTAAAAGTCTCCGGAGTCGGCCGATACCGAAATAGTCACTTTTTAGTCGTCTGTCTCGGGCAAAATGTTAGGCGTCAAAAATGACGACTGGTTCTTAAATCTCGGTTGTCAAAACAAAAATTACAGTTCCAAAATACGACTAACGACCGCTAATTTCGCACCCTGTGTGAGAGACATTTCGAGCTTTTGGCTTATCATTAGGAACCAGTAATCTAGATGATGATTCACCTGGAAAACTTAAAACCAGAGATGCCAACACTCAATGAGACTTATCAGTAGTAACTGAAAATTTTCAGTAGTTTATGAGGTTTGTCGATAGTCCTTTGCACAGACAAAATATTAGTTATTTTTTTAAATAGCTTGGGAAAAAAAGTTTTAATATACCCTATTAAAATGTATTAAAATTAAAATTATCTTAAAAAATAAATAAAAACTTACTATAGTTATACCTTATTTAAAAACATTTTGAGAAAATAAATTGCAACTCATGACGGGATGGATCATCAAATGCATTCATCAAATTTTATAATAAACATATTAAAATAATTATATATGTATAAAAAAACAATAATTACAAACTACACAACACTACAACAATGCAAATTCACTCAAACAAATTTTTCAGGAAAGCGCGATATTTGTAGTCTATTAAGAACTGGTAGCATACATAGGTTTCCATTTCATGGGGATATGGTATTTTAAACCTTTTTGTTACTATTTTAAACCTTTTTGCCAATACAAATGCTTTAAATTAGCTGTTCTTCAATAACTAATTTACGTTTCTTGCACCCTGTTTATGCCCCACTCCCTTGAATTCATCTCAGTAGAAAACATAAAAATACGCTCCGACAAAAACACTTTGTTGTTCCGTTAGAATAGAATCTAGCCACCGAGCCTTTGTAGTTTAGCACAGACTGAAAATGATAAACAGAAGAGAGAAAAGCATAAAGCATGAGAAAGGGGGGGGGGGAGGAAAGAAGAGGGGCACCAGAGAAGTCTAGACTCAACACTTTTTCTCTTCCACCAGGTCTGATTACAAATTCAGTGCCAATGTTTTAAGCTTTGAGCGTTGTGCGAAAACTCTTGGGGTTTTTTTAATTAAAAAAATTTTTTTTAGATATTTAAAAACGCTATAGAATATACGCTATTTATATTTCCATAAAAATATATACTTTTTCCACAGTCTGTAGTAAATCAAATTAAAAAAAAAAAATTCTGTAGAAACTGAGAATCCATACTAGTTGGCATCTCTGTGAAGCTCCTTTTATGCCAAGGTAGTTCATCTTTTCTGGATGTAAAAAAGATTAAAAACAGATCAGGTTTGTTTTAAAATGGGTAAACAGAAACCAGAACATCAACACCAGAGAATGCTACAACTACTCTCATAAATAGATGTACATATTTACTCCATATTCTCATCAAACAAAGTCATACTAACATATCCCTCTTTTTCCTGATAATTGAAACAATTTGGAATGAGGAAACAAAATATTTTTTATAATTGGAATCGTAAAAAATTATAACCTTGCAATTTGGTCGACAGTCATGATTTATAAATGCAGCTGGCCCTAACCATAGCTGAGCACAGTTTTTTCTGCAAGAGTACATCACACTAAAATCATTTTTTCCAGGAGTAAGGAGCTGATTTTCTTCTTTTTCAGTCAATTCAGCAATGCATCCAACAAGGCATAATATTTTATCATTCTTATACCTAAGATAAAATCAGAGATTTTTTAATACATTCATTTTTTAAAAAAATATATGGCACACAGGAATTAGAGACATTAAAATTAAATAATTATGCATAAATTACCATTTTCTAGTAGCACAAACTTTGGCCCCAGCATTTCCCTCTAATGAATAACGAGTGCATACAGAAACTTTAAATCCAGAATCTTTGTCAAAAATTCTCAAGTAGCGAAAAACCTGCAATGTAGGAGCATACATACAATGAATTGGAATAAAGAACAGTTTACAAAAACTTAAAATTTAAAGACAGTAGAGCGTTGATTCAGATTAATTGCGACTGGACCCTGTTCGGATTATTAAAATGTCTGAATTCTTGAAAAGAACAACAAAAATGGTTGTTTGTCATACCAGTTATTCAGTCAGGACATCTTCCTTTATATAGAGAGATTATTAGAACTATAAATCTTTTACATTACTACCTTTTATATAAAAAAAAAAAAAATACAGTAGAACATTGATAATCTGGATTAATTGTGATCAGACCCTGTCCAGATTATCAAAATGTCAGGGTTTTTAAAAAATAGTTTTAAAAATGGTCGTTTAAGTTCATAACAAAAAGGAAAGTTGCTAAAATCATTATTAACATGAACTTATAAATGTATTTTAATGAAATAATGTATATAATATGTAATGTAGAATATGTACATACATATGTATTTACATAATACTGTAGAATTTATACACTGCCCTAATTTAAAGGCAGTTTAAAAAATATATAAAATATTTTTACATAAAGTAATTGTAATTAAGAAAACTTCAAAACTTGCAAGTTTTGAACTTGGGGACATTTTATGTGTTTACTTTTGTTCCATAAAATATAGGTAAAAAAGCAAAAATATATATAATGAAAGCAGACAGCTGTTTTGGGTTTAATAAAGAAGCCCTTTGTCTGAACTGATGGCAAGAAACAGGCAACAAAATAAAAGGTTGAGAAAAACTGATTTTAAAATTTTCACCAGTAGGCACTGGCAATGGGTTTTCCTTATCTACATACTAGCTGTGTGCCTGTTCTTCGCACGGCAGGAAACGAAAATTTTCCTTACATGTGCGATTCGAACTAATTCAAGTGATGTGAAATCTAAAAAAAAGCAAAATTATTTGACTCTTGACTTAAAGTTTGCATCATGAGTACTAACTTGGCATCATTGCAATATAATGACCCAAAAAACTACATCAGTATCATTTGCGATCAAAAAATTGAAAAACTTAATGGTTTGCAGAGAACTCCTGACTTTCAAAATGTCTTATTTCTACATCATACTGTTTTTTAGATTCAAGCTGTAACATTAAATACCGCAGACGCTACATGAAATTTACAACTGTTATTTTTAAATAGCTGCACACCCGCTCTTCATTTGGGAAGAAGCGAATATTTTACTAAAATCATATCTGCATGTAAAAAAACAGAAGTTCATTTTTTAAAAAGTTCAAGTAATCTCCTCTGTTGAAATTACTGTGGGATATACTAACGCCAATTAGAATTACCTATCGTTTAGTTGGTTGTAAGACAACCCTTGGAAAATGATAAACAGAATACTTTTAATTTTATGAAATATTTATTAACATGGTATATTGTGATTTATTCATATTATCCTTACAAATCTACTAATACGACCTATTACAAATACCAATACTATCTATCTTCGCTTCTCCCTCTTCAAGGCCCAATTAAAAAAAAACAGCTTAGATTATTTGGCACCAATGGGATCTTTTTATTCAATGGCGATTCTTTGCAATTTACACATTAGCATAAACAATAATCATTTCATATAATGGTTGCTATTAAGGAAGCTCTCGATATATATTTAATTTATGCATAGTTTCGCAAGATTTGCGTATTTAGCACCGCAAAACATTTCATCTCAACGTGGTGGAAAATATCCAAGCTATGCCATTTTAAATATCCATATATCCAATAAAGCGATATTTTATAAATCCTCCATGGTTCTGTCTCCTGAAAAACATCAACTGTGTAATCTCGAGGAGCTATTAAGAATCACTTTAATTGTGACAAAACGCAGTTGCAGAGTTTGCAAATTTCACAAATTTTTTTAATTTATGATGTCACTGTTGAACTGAAGTAAAAGATACCCCAGTTGGTTCAGGGAGTTAATTTAGATATTTTGCACAGTAGTTTTCAAAAGGTATCTTATTACAACTTACAAAGATGTTGAAAACTTTTTTGATTTATAAAGGATCCCTACGGAGGTACATAACCAAACGTTAAAATAAAACTATACTCGCAATATGCATATGTTAGAAAGCCTATAAACATTTTAAAATAAGCAATCGATTAAAATGCCACTAACAATAATAAAGTAGGTGAATTTCTCAGTTTATTTCTATAGAAAGTTTTAATCAAAATATTGCCTAAGGGTTAAAAAAAAAGCAAGGATAAATGCGTTAAAATTGTGGCGTAATTTTTACATATCTTAGAGCATTTGACATCATGGATCCTCACTTGCAAATTGAAAATCCGGTACCCATTTAAAATCTCTATAGATAGGTTGAAAAAAACCTTTTTTTAATCTTTTCTGTAGCAATGCAACAAAATTATCTCATGCCATGATTTATTAATGCAATGGCGTAAGCTGTCCGCATTGATGCTATTAAATTCTAAACATTAGGTTGCATTAAAATTCGTAAAAATCATCTAATTTAAATAATTTTTCGTTTTCATTTAAAAAGAGGGAGAAACAAATGTTCCAAGACTTGTCAAAATATCAAAAAGTTATGATGGATAGAATTCAAGATGCAACAGTTTTAAAATTATTTTATGAAAAAATTCACCAAAACAGATGCTTAGTAAAAAAATTCCTAAAAATGAGTAAATCATGTTACATATTCAGAACAAACTGTTTAAAAGAAAATTTTCCCTCTATCCGATGATACAAATGCCATTTTGCTGTGAGGGTAATTTCTGCCATTATTACGAATTAGGTGAGAAAAAAATGCCAAAAATTGCACTAAACATAAAATAAAAAAAATAATTTAGGTCAAATTTTGAAAAAAATCACTTTGAGGTGTATAACTTCATGTCTAGAACTTTCCGAGTACCAAACTTGGTGTCTCTAGGTGTAGCTGTTTGTCCGTAACGCCACTGACACACACACCCACAGACATCTTTTAATATAAGTAGAGATCACTTCAACTTTTTTTTTCTCACCATAATTGAACCTGGATAAACAATGGTCCGTATTTTAGACATTCACATTATCAATGATTTACGGTACTTATTTGTCATGTTGATCGCTCGGCTTGCTAGGCAACATTAGAATTCTGCCAAGCAGCAGCTATGGTTTTGCCAGGCTATTGAAAGAGTGGTGGGAGGGGATGAAAATATAATAACATTTAAATATATTTCCTAAAAATTTTTTAATAACTAAGTGAAATAATTAATTTAAGCAAGATTTCACTATCACCATCCTGATGGTATATTTTGGTTGCTTGGTGTTTGAATTTTGGTGGCTGCTACAACAAACAAGTAGAGTCAAATCTTGATCATCCAATATAATTGAGATCGAAGTTATAGATGATAATCGAAATTTCCAGATAATAGAGAATTTTTCAAAAATGTTTTGCTTTAATAGGCAGTATTGTCATCAAATTTGTCTTATGACTATTTATGCATAAATATCTAAATTCAAATTATGCATGAAAATTTATTTTAAAATACAAAACTTTCAATGATTTAAATGGAGGCTTCTTCTAATGTAAATTGGCCATCCTGTGTCGTGCAGCTCTGTCACAAAGTTTCCTTAAAATCATTATATTTATCTGTACTTGTAGTTCAGAAAAAAACTTCTTTAGGCACGCTGGGCACTTTTGGGATGGGGGGAAAAACAATGAATTTGCATGACTGTCATGCTCAGATACATATGGGGAAAAAGTGGATTGCGACATCACAGCTACACCGTCTCTTGCCTGCTTAGATTTCTTCCTCCTTTCTTTGAATTTCAGTACTGCCATCTATTATAATACATAAGAACTTCAAATTACTTTTAAACTGCATCCTTCTAGCTTCCGCGACTGATATTAAACTGTGAACCCAAGTTGTGATAGGCGAGCATTCTAACATACCTGCCAACATATAAAAACATTATCAGGTGCAACTTGGGAAAATATCCGGAGTTTTGAAAAGTCTTTTTAAAAAGGTTGTAACTGATTCACGATAAACGGTATTTAAAAATTAACCGAATAATGCATCAATAATTAACTAATATCATAATAATGAGCATAAAAAAATTAATCATTAATTGTACGATATATTTAAACTAGATCCTAAAAATGGAGTTCAACCGATCTCATATTTCAAATATAAAAAAATCCACCAATGTAATTAATATAAAGTAAATATGAGTACTGCAGTCAAACACTTCAACTTTTAAACCTGTACGTCAAAGGATCCTACCCCCCCCCCTTTTTCTGTACGATAAAACAAGTTTTTTCGGATTTTGCATGCAATTCTCTCTTTATTTTTTTATTTTATTTTTTGAGTTCAACTCCACGATTGGCTATTTTCCAGATAAAAATTGTGTTTTGCGGAGAGTCAGGAGTAGTAACAGATTTACGGAGTTGCTCCGGAAGAACCGGAAGCAGCCACCAGACCAGTTCGATCAAAGTTTGAAGTGATTATTGTTTCAATTTTGAAGTGGGAACTTTTATGTATCTAAATAAAATTAGACTTTGCCAGTACATTACTTGGTATCAAAAAATTTTACGATTTCTATCCATATCAAGCATTTGGGACTCCAGTATGACCGTCCAAAAAAAAAAAAAAAAGTTTGTCTGTCTGTTGTTCTGTCAGTGATGCTTTTTTTTAATTCGCACATCACGTAAAACTGACAGAAGTGAATGAAATAAAATTTGGTGGCATGATAGACGGTCACTCAACTTAAACTATAGGCATAAAATTTTTTAAAAATTTATTAGATTTTGAGATTTTCTGAAAATTCTTTCAAACTGCGTAAATTTTTGTTCACACATCACGTAATAACAAATAACGCGAAAGAAATTAAATTTGGTCACATTATAGGTGATCACACAATTTAAGCTATGTGTCGGATTAAAAAAAAAAAAAAATTCTTTTTATTACATTTTTGAGATTTTTCTGAAAATTGCTTCGAATTGCATAAATACTTGTTTTAGTATGCATAAAAACTGCATATAATTTGCACAAGTGTATGCTTTCAAAATATTCAAACATATCCACATTTTATGTACAAATTGTGTACAATCTATTTCTGCAAAAAAAGTGCAGGCTTTTTCTAGCTGGGAAGATGCTATAACTATCATTTATTTATTTTAAAAACTGTACTCAATTTGGATAGTTATATAGTTATTGTACGATAAAGTTAATTTGATAATGTGGAGTGTGTTAATAATTATATACCGAACATCATTTGAATTATTAGTGTTATACTATAATGCATTTGACTTTGAATTATAAATCCATCATTCATTACAAATAAATAGGATTACCGTTCATTACAACGTAAGTACATAATAATTGATACTTAATAAATTCATGTACATAATTATTAATTAAATCAATCAAGGTCCAACAAGTGGAGAAAAATATGTATCGCTGATGTATGCCGTATGCATATATCAGCTGTGTCACATTGCGGACTGTGCATGCACTCTGTCTCTTTTTTTAAATTTTAAATGTGCACACAAAGCAAAAGTTAAAATGTAATTAAATTAAAAAATCAAAAAATTGCAAAGCTAACCCAGTGAAAATTGTGTTAAAATGTGTACAAACTTACACAAATATGTGAAATTGTGAGAATAAATAAATGTGTGATACCCTTACAGCCTAAAAAAAAAAAAAAAAAAAAAAAAAACACATTTAAAATTGTTTTTAGAAAGTATTTCAAATGTGAATAAATGTTCATAAATGTTTATTTTTTGGTAATAAAAATACTATAATGTGCAAAACCCTGTTCAACTGTATTAATATAAATTTTAGTAAGCTTGACAAGAAGTTTTCACTTCTGATGTGCAGTCCTACGACTGAATCTGTTTTTTCTTTTTTATTATTGATTTTGGTTCACAGAAAATGTCATTTTAAAAAGTTTAGAATAATAAAATGCTGGAAAAAAAAATTAGAAAAACGTCAGTTAATGGAGAGTTCTGGTTAAATGAGGATCAGATAATCAAGGTTCTACTGTATCTAATTGCCATATAGCTAATGAACACTTAACCCTTTACTTAAATGATTGCCACATCGTTTAATATCATCAAAACTAAATAGTTTTATCATTAAATTAATTAAAATACTAACTTATTAATAAAAATTACTTAACCCCTTGGTACAGATTTATTTGAAGAAATTCTTGCATTTCGAATGGATTTCATATAACCACTAAGTGGCTAAATTTGCAATACTGACTGAAAGAAACATCCTTCTAGAACTGTTACAAATCTGCCATGAAGAATGAATGTGCATGGTTAATTTTACCCCAGATTGAATCACAAAAATTTATTATCTGATACTTTGAGAAAGCAGGTGCATGATGCAACATAACCATCATTCGTTACTTAGGCAAATCAAGTGATGATGCAACATAGTCAGCATCAGTTACTTAGGTAAAGCAAGTGCATGATACAATGTAGTCATCAAGTACCCAAGGAATTAATCTAACTGTAAATTCAAACTCCTAAACAAGTAATATTAAAACAAAATATTTAAGTCACGTCCTACTTCGGTCAACAAAGAAAATTTTTATTTTAGTTACTTTTTATTAAATTTAATTAATTAATGCAGGGTCGTTTGTGAAGCATGAATCGATACCGTTAATCCAGTTTGTTTGTTTAGATTATTGTTTTCATTCATTTTTAATTCCATGTAACAGGGTCTAAAATTAATTAAATTTAATTCATGAATTAATATATGAAAAACTGTATTAACATCAAGTGTCATCTACTACAAGTTAAAAAATGTATTTTAATTTGAGTGGATGAATAAAAAGTATTTTATTAATGATTGAAAATTTGAACAAGATATATATAAATATAGGGAGAGTATGAACTAATAGTAGGAATTGAAATGAAAAATTATGCAAACAACTTTTTTTTTTTTTTAGTTTATGTGCTCAAAAAATGAACAATGGCAAAAACAACAACTGTATCAAACTAAATGCAACTAGATTTCAAAATATGCTTCACACCTTATAAAGATTATTTCAATACGAAAAGATATTTTAAATTAAACAAATGCATATTTGTTATTTTAAAAAATAATAATAAAATAAACTTACATGCTCTTTAAATGTACTTTGCTGATTTAAGGATTTGGACTGCATGTACCTCGGAAACCAATCCCATGATGTTAGCAATTTATATGTTTTTTCATAATCCTGATTATCAGTAAAATTCATCAATACCTCCAACAGCTTATCTTTATCCATTTTGAATGGTTTGAAGCTAAAATTACATGAAAAAGTAATTTTAAGATACAAAAATTTGCTTTTAAACTTACTGAAAATACTCATGCATACAAAATTTTTAAGCATGCTAAAATAATGAAAAAAAAAAAAAAAAAAAGAATGAGGGACATTTCTGTTTTAGTAATAATTTAAAGACACTAATTAATCCTTCAGTTGTACATCCTAGTAATTTACAGTAAAATGGATAAGTGTGCTGCTTCATCAATACTATTAATTACAAAATGATCAAGTAAAATAGCTTTTGTTGAGAGCTTTTAGTTATATCTCAGCACTTTAATCAAATTATGCATGGCATAATGCCACCCAACTAACAGAATGTCCAAGGCGATAACTCTCAAAAGTTAGGTTATATGCTAAATTTTGTTGTTTAATTTTATCCCTTTATTACTGTACTCATTCAGTTAAGATAGTTTAATTAGTTTCTAGTATCTGAAAGAACAAATCTTGCAGCATTTGCTTTAAGTTTGTTTCAAATTAATCATTCTTAACTATGAGGCAAATAATCTCTTCAAAACAGTACTACATAAAACTAAAGCAAAAATATTGCTTTATCAACCCTCTAACATGAAGAACTGGCAATGATGTAAAAACAATATAATCATCAACAATGAAATATAAGCATAAATCATAATCAAAGAAAAATCTTATTCTATACAAACCATTAGGAATGGCTTGCTTTTACGGCATTAATTTTAAATGTAACTACTATGATTATTTAGACATTAATGTAAGCAAACATTAGAAAATCCCAGTTTCTTAAAACAGTTAAAATTAAGGTTACTTTTAAGGAGAAAAATCAATTTTAGTTGGGGGTATATAAATGCTGAAATTTGAAAAGCAAAGTAATTCATTTAATTTTATATAGAATAATCATGACTGATTAAGGACACATTTGAAAAGGGACAATTTTATTCCAGTGCAACAAGCTTAAACTACAAATTGAAATGAGTTAAATAAAATCAATATTTTCATGTAATCCATACTACACACTCCAAAAAATAAAAAATAAAGTAGATATAAAATATCAGAAATTCAAACATAACACAGAACAGCATGCAAAATTTTTCATGCTTTAAAACCCATAAAACAATTTTGTTGGTTCTTTTTTAAATTCAGCATTTTAAAATGTTAAATTTAACAAAATAGCTAAAAAATCAAGTGATAACATTTTCTAGCAAAATATTAAAAGATATTGAAATTGAAATAATTTTTCTACCCCCTACTAAGCTATATATAGAAAGGAATAGGTTTCAATTTTATTCGATCACCATAACTGAACTCGCAAAAAGATTTGAGAGATTTAAAATAAAAAAGAATTAATTCATTTTTTATTTTTCTAACAGATTTCTTAGTTTTAAACTTGATTCTCTTTATAAACCATGATTACAAGAAGTTGATAAAACTTCTTATTTGGTTTTTCCAACAACAATATCAGCTAGAGTAAGAAATATTTCTCAATTAGAAGAGAATGGATCTTTCCTTAGCTGCTATTGTTCCTGATAGAGTAAAATTTGATGCAATGATACTTATTTAGGGATAACTACATAAATATATATTGAAGATTTTGATAATTTAAAATGGTAAAATAAACTATACCTCAAATTCATTTTGTGAGTAGTAAAACCTAAGTATGGATCCAAAACCAAGCTTGTTGCCAAATCATCATTCTCACAGAGTTCCTTGGCAGTCATTCCCGTGGATGGAGTATAACGGGAATGATGTTTTGAGCCGACTTCAACAAGCATTTTGGTATATTTCTGTTAAAAAAGATGATACATCTATCAATACAAAATTTTAATATAATAATTTATTCAAACAAAATATTTCTTATTTTAGATGTGACAGATGTTTAAATTATATTTCAAGCAGTTGCCCCGGTTGAAAAATCTTCATGATTCCATCTTTTTAAGAATTTTAACTATAAAATTTTGGCTTTATAAATAACATAACAACAGGCACATAAAAGGGGGGCAGGGGGTCTGGAGCAGTGATGTAAAATACCCGGATATTTATTTTCAAGGGTAAATACCCAAAATGGGTATTTACCTGGGTATTTATTTTTGAATGAACACTATTGTTTTAAAAAGCTTTATATAGGTGGGTAAGGATATTCACACACACACACACACACACACACACACACACACACACACACATACATATATATTAAGTATAAAGTAACCAAAAAAAAAAAAAAAAAAGAAAAAGAAAAGAAAAAGAAAGAAAAAAAGAAAAATGAGAAACTTAGGAACCCTTTACAACTTTTTAATTTCATAAAACTTCAAAAAATATAATTATGAAAAGAAGCTATATGATACATGTTGAATGAAATATTTGATTAAATATAGCCTATAAATATAACTGTTGGAATAAAATTGTAAATAGGAATAATAACAAGGAGCAGTGTATTTGACAATTTGAAAAAAAGGAGAGAAATTCAACTATACTAAATATATACAGACAGTAAAATCTGAATCTCAGGAGTCCGAAAATCAAATTTGTAATTCTGAAAAATTCGTTAAACGGAAATTTTATTATAAAAAAATTGGTATTAATGATTTTTTTAAATAGAAATATTTTGTTGATCAATCTGAAATATTCATAAAAGTTTAAATTTACCGTAAAAAATATGTTTTTAAACCTATTACTTATAACTACTAGTTTTGTAACTATTTGTATGTAATTTTTATTTTAGTGATCATTAAATCAATCATAAGATGCATATAATCCCCTCTCCCCTTCAATAACAAACCATAATAAACTATCACAATTAAAAAAGTAATAAACATAAAATAAGCTCTGTGATATAATAGTAAACTTAAAATAAGCTATGAGGTATATTAATCATTGTAACACATTAAAAATATTGCCAAAGCTGTCACTTGCAAATTAAAATTAAAAACTTTGTATTTAAAAAAAGGAACAATAGTAACAATAATAGAAATCTAATTGGTATTAATCATAAATGTTGTTAAGAACAGTTGTTGCATTCTAAGTTGAAAATACCCAGTTTTTTGGTATTTACCCAGGCCTTGGGTAAATACCCAAAAAATATTTACCTACCCAGTGAGTATTTACCCACCCCACATCACTGGTCTGGAGTCCTCCTTCCTTTGCATACAAATGCTAATTATAGCCAAATATTCACCTTTTGTATCCATAGCTTAAAATAGCACAGTAAAAAAAAAAAAATTAAATTTTATATAAATTTTGAAAACTTGAATTAAAATTTTAAAAAATTATATTAATTTTACAAATTTTATGATTCAGTGCACAACAAGCACAATTAAAAATTTTTTACCAGATATTTATAGTAAAATATGTCAATCAAATTTTACAGTAAGAATGCCCTCCCCCCTTGGACCCTTCCCATGAGAAAGCTATAGGTATGCCCTTGAAAATAATGAAGATGAAGCTCAAAAACTTCTAACTTTCAATTGAAATAGTTTGATGTCTTAAAACTTTGTGACTAAAAAAAGCTAGAAATCTTTTCTGTATATGGAAAATTTTTCATTTAAGTTCAATTTTAAAATGCTTTCAAAATCTATTTCTTTAATCAATGATAAATTCTATAATTGCTTTTGAATAATTCAGATGCAAGACTTTTCAATAAGTTCATCGCATTTTATGTTACAGCATACAAGTATCCCCTATCAAACATGGGAGGCCATCAGGTAATAGCCCTATTTTTTCACCATCAAAAGAAAAAGTTAAATCCAGCTGTTAGGCCTTGCAAAGATATAAGCTATGGTGAGCTGAATCATATTGCCAATTATACTTTAAATCGATGCCAATCCAGGTGGAAGGTTGCATATACAAAACTACAGCATTTTGTGAGAAATGTGATGTATTTTCATGCACAAATGAAAGGTTTCATACAAAATAACTGTAAAATGTATTTAAAATATTTTTTCTCATTTTGCTCTTACAGCTTCGTGTCCTATTATTAGAACATTTAAAAATTAGTTTGGTAATTGGCTGAATGTTATAATAATTCATATTTAAGATAATTACATATGGTACAGCCTACTTAACCAGTCATTCATTTTTTATCTGCCCAATTCAAAATTCAGGGCCAAAGGGGTTAATACTAATCATTTTGACAAGAATTAGAAACTCGCTTTGGAGTGTTCGAAATGAAAAATGAGTGTAAAATGTAAGAGACCTGCTCTTTCATTGTCAGAATTTTATTATTTAAAAAATTATTTTGCACATCATTCAGTATTCGTTAGGAAATTTTACATAAAAATGTGTATTTTGGGGGCCCTCTCTTGTGGAGGCCCAAGGGCTGCAGTCCCAGTTGCCCTCCATTAAATCTGGCCCTGATCTATCTATCTACTATCTGTGACAGCAACCAAAAACAAAACAACGAAATAAACTGGACATAAGTAACACATTTTGCGTGGCATTGTCTCTCCTATTACCCCCAGATGGAACTGACTCGTTGCAAAGAAATAAGTTCAGGTTCAGGGTTCTTCGAGAATATAGCATTCTAGTGAGCTAAAATTATAAATATTCAATTTTTGGGGTAATTGTATCTTATTTTAAAAGCACGTTTGAATACAATTAAATTAAAATTATTGAACCTAAACAATCTAAGATATAAATAATCAAAGTCTTATCCCCTCCCCTCCCTTCTCAGCGGGCTGCGGTAAAATTATTAAATGTTAACAGGTCTGTGGTGATAAAAAGGTTGAGAAGCACTGCCCTAGAGAATAGATACGATATGCAATCGACATTCCTAGGAAAAGGAAGATCAAATCTTGTCCTTTCCAATCATCAAATTGCCTGAATTAAAGGAAAAGTCGTCAAATATTTGAAAATTGCATTTTTTAACCATAAAAGTGTATCCTATAAGTTGCCTAATCTTAAATATAATAGCAAAAGTTTCCTTTTCAGTTGCTGGTGGACACCCTGATAGATTAAATATTGTATAATAATTTAATTTTAAATATTTTTTGAATATGAAATATAATTTGTTTTAATGTTTATGCAGAACTACTACACTAAGTATAATAAATAATTAAAATTAAACTTACCCAAGGGCCAAAGTTCAAACGTAACAAAAGAAATAAAGAATCTCCACCTAAAATAAAACGAAAATAACTTCACATCAAATAAACTATAAGTTAAGTTAATAATTACAAATAGGTACATTTATTTACCATAAAAAATAAGGTGTTCTTGATGAGAAACTACTTCTCCATGGCTCAGCCCTGGAGTAACTTGATTCTTTTTGCCAAATAATTTGTTTATCTAATAAATAATATAACTACTGATACTACTGACCATCGCAGCTATGTCAAGTTAAGTGGAGTATTTGATAACAAAGGACAAATGTACTAACGATGGAAATATCTGTTAATAAGCACTAAATAGAAAGACAAGTTGTGCTTTACAAACACGTCTGAACAAAAGATATTACAAAGTTTCAGTATTTCTTTTTGTGTATTCATAGCTAAATATTATACATTAGAAGTTACCATCAACCGGGAATACTACGGTCATTTGTGAAAATTTTTACCCTCCAAACTCCTCTTTTAAGGCTATCTGGAAAAAGAGTTAAGAAGGTAAGTGCAAAAATATTACCCTCAGTAACCTTTAACCAATGTTTGATCAGAGTTTTCTTTAAATTGTTTTAAGAGTCTTGTTTGTGTTGGACCAAAGTAACCCCAGTTGATGGTATAAAAACCTATAGACACTTTTTAAGTCTCACACAAAAACTATTTGCCTTATCAAAATTAATCATCTGGGAAATCAAGAATTCTGTTTAATAAAATCAAATTACTCGCATGTAAAAATGAAAAAAATTAAAAATAATTAACACTGTAAAATAACACTGCAAGAGGTACTTATCTACAAAACTATCGTTTTCAGTGGTATAAAACAGTCTATCCTTCAACAGCTGCAAAAAAGTTAAACCATTCACGTGAGCAGATAAGACAGAGAATCTATAGTTCTAGCCAATCTGCTCATGTGGTTAGCTGAACCTATGTGGCTTTTTTTTTTTTTTTTTGGGGGGGGGGGGGGGTGAACCCTTTTGGATGGCTCCTTTTTCTGCAACTGAAGGGTAACCTTTTTGTTTGAACCAAAATGATCATTTCATATAAAAGTACTTTTTATGGTGCTATTTTAATTAAATTTATTTTCTAAAATCAGTTTTTTTTTTTTTTTTTTTTCTGAATGTTCTTGTTATGAAACAACTTTATTAAGAAACATAAAATCATAAACATTATAGCCTAACTATTACTGAAATTATTTGAGAATAAATCCATATCCTGCATGTACATCACAGGGGAAAAAATGACAATTTCTCCCCCCCCCCCCCACATAACGTGCACCATACATATGACATGCAAGTGGCATTTCAGATTAAGAACCAACTACTTCAGGTACCAAATGAATCACCCTCAGAGCTAGGTGCTTCATTGTCATTCTTTAGACAATGAATGTGACCAGGGTTGTCCTATTTTGCCTGGGGTGGAAAAAATCGGTGGTAAAATCCTGGGAAAAATCCATCCTGGACAAAAAATCATTTTGTCCATTTCGTCTATTTTATTCACTTTTACTCAGTTTTGATTTGTAAACTAGAAACACTAAGTGATTAAATATTTCGGTTGCTTTCATTAATTTTTAAGCAAAAATGCAGACTTGCTTCTCTCCCTCTACATACATACACACTTATAGTTTATGAAAACACTTGTAAAAATATTAACCGATTCTTAACTATGACACTCCTGACTTTTCTGTTTTGTTAGATTTTACTATAAATAGTGCTATTGCAGGTCTTATACATTCAGACTGAGAATACGATGAGAATGGAGTGGGGCTGGAGCTTGTTAAACTGGATACATCTGATATATTTACATCAGAGTCTTGTTCACACTTTCATTTATTGGGACATTTTTCAAAATGGTTTCATATTCTATGTGGTTTAGCACTAATCTACTAGAGCACTTTTTACAGCACATTCTAACAATTTTACCATTTTCAATTATTTCTTCAGAAAATCTTTATTGGATCTTTTTTCTACCACATTTATCTGGAATTGTACTTATCTTTGCTTTTTTGTGGGGGGGAAAAAATGAATCCAACTCTTTAAGTATATTAAAACATCTAACTCCATCAATGATGAAACTTACTTCAGAACAGTTTTTTCTACACTTAACTATACTAAATGAAGCATCTGACTGCACTGCTGATGCAACACAGAATGACTGAGAAAAGAGCGGAGGAATTATAAGTTCACTTTTTAGTTTTGGTTTATTTTCTCATTCAGTTTCGGCAAAATACTTATTGTGACTGCAGTATGTAGCATAGAACTGGCTCTCGAATGAAGGTGAATTAAAGTAAATTTTAAGGGTACTTGTGTATTATACCATCAACATGCCAAGCGAAGCGATTACTCGCCAAGGGTTTGTACTCTGCAGTTCCATTGCTACTGCGCACACGATAATGTGCATATAAGTACAGTATGTTCCGCTTTGGATAAAATGAATCCTGTTTCTTTTAAAATATATAAATTTTTATGTGTGCGGTTGATTTTTAAAATGGATTTACGACTTAATTTAAGCGTTTAACAAAGCATTGTCATGGGAACAATATGAAAAGTATGTGTTATTAAGCGGAACTGTTATGTGTACCGTGATTCTGGCTGTTCCATGGTGCTTTTTGTTTCTCCATTTGGCTGATCCCCACAATCTTTCAATGTAAGAAAGTATTATTTTCTGGTTTCCAGAGAAAACTGTGCATTCATTGCCACAAAATGTTGAACTGATTATCTATCTTAATACGAATGTATGAACCTCTTTTATATATTTATTGCTTTAAATCTATGTAGCGCAAATAAAAAAGGCAGCATACCCAGCAAACACACACAGGTTCTCTGAACGTCTATTAACGTTCAGAAAACGTCTTCTGAACGTTAATAGACGTTCAGAGAGCCTGTGTGTGTTTGCTGGGTATTTTGTTTTCTGATCTTATGGCAACTCGAGTGGTATGTAAATATTTGACCAGAAGTATTTTACGGTAGCCCGACCTTAGCGATGCCAACTAGGTGAAAATGTCGACGGTATAATACACAAGTACCATTTTAAGTTAATTTTCTTTCTTTAATTCTGGTTCAGAATTTAGTATTTATTCTAGTTGTTGGGTGTGAGGTTTGAAGCGGAACTAATTTTAGTATGCATCAAATGACTGATTTTCGAATTAAATAAAGGATATCGAGGGAATATAAAGGAATCGAGATTAAATAAAGGAATTTTTCATCTCCAACCAAAGTTTTAGAAATATAATTAAATTAAAAATACAATTGTGAGAGAGTTTACTATTTTCTCAGTACTATATTGTTATATAGTATATAGAAATTAAAGTCTGTAAAACAAAATTCCTTTATTTTTTCAATAAAAATGCTTAAGTTTATGCTACATTATAAAAGAAACCCCTTTGTTCATGTACAATGTAATTAAATTATTTAATAACTAATTTATTTCTTTATTTTTTTCGTTTTAATTTTTCAGCAAAGTATTCCATAAAATTAAATGCTTTACTATGTAGTTTATCTTTTCTTGGGGAATTTATTGGGTTATATACGATTCATTTGTAATGACTTAATATTCTTATTTTTGTTAAAATGTTATATTAATATCTTTTAAAATGTAGGAACACACACACAGGTTTTTTTGCATGATAACAATACTCTAATTCAACTATTTTTATTTTGTCCAATTTCATCCAGCATATGGGATGCTGCCCAGCAGACTTTTTACAAAAAAGTTGACAAAACACCAACCTTGCCTGTAACATCGAACACCTTGCCAGTGATGTCTAAAACTGTAATAACAGCAGTAACAGGAATGGGAATTGCTAATTAGTGATAATAAATAATGCTACTAGTGCTGTTGCATAAAAGAAGAGCTGGGAGTGAAATAAAGATGCAGAAATTAATTCTATTAAGTAAGATTTTTCCAGTTTTATTATCTTCTCTGGATAGATTTATTGATTCATATGTATATTGTGAGATTACATGCAGTAGTAAAAAATTATTCCTTGTATCAGGGGCATAGCCAGGGGATTGGCCACGGGGCCCGAGTTTTGGATTTATGTTAACTGGATATTAGTTATCAAGCCCTTTTGTGGCAAATTCTGCCTTTTATATATTTTGAGCTCTCCCTGAAATTTTTTTCTGGCTATGTGCCTGACTATGTGCAAAAAATGTGCACCCCCCCCCCCAAAAAAAAAAAAAAATTTTTTTTTAATTCAGTGTGCATTATACACAAGCAAATATGGTGAAAGCAATAACCTCATACAATACAGGACACTTCCTCTAATCTGCACAGGCTGAGACTAAGAGTTGTGCGGATTATAGAACTTTGCAGATTATAGGTCATTTGGTTAACATGGGAAAAAATGTATATTTTTCTAAAAAATATTGGCAACAGTAGACATATAATTAGACAGAACTGAAACCAAACTGGTTGTAATAGTTATTTTGTAATAATATATGAAAAATAATATAAAACTTTTTTTTTTCAATTTAAAAGGCTATATTTTTTAGTTATTTAATAACATTTGAAACTGCAACTGACCATTTTGTGTCTAGCAGCTTATTAATAGGTATTCTTTTGTGCATGGAGACACTTTATTAATTATGTGTGTTTATTGAAAGTATTTAATTGTATTTACCAGTTGTAAAAAATGGCAATTAAATACATTCAAATGTGGAAACTAACGAATACAATTTTACCTGAACTAAAAGGAACTGCGCTATAAAATTATTGATAATTTAGTCTTTTAGGAGGTCATGCAGTAATTAAGACATGCTTCTAGAGAAAGAATTTCAAAGCGTGATAGAGAATGACAAAGTAATAGTGTGGGTTAATTCTCACTTGAAATGCCAAACATGAATTATACGAAAATTCTACTAAAATAGGATTTCTAAGGATCAAATGTAGCTGCCAAATGACCATTAACATAAATAGATGTCAGTTGAAAAGTAATTTAACTTTTTTTCTCTTGAGACATCCCTTTAGTATTTGGTGACAAATGGTAAAATTTTTAACTTGCGATATCTATTCCACTCAGAAACATGGGATTTTTTTTTTTTATTATTATTTACCTTCTTAGACACAAAGCAACATTTTTCAAATATAAGTGACAGAAAAGGAGGGCTCATATAAAAATTAAATTTCGTAATTTAATATGTATACAGCCTCTAGTAAAATAATAGCCATTTCTGAAAGCTACTGTCTATTTGACAAATTTTTCCAATTGAACGTATGTTTTGATCCCTTATGATTTAAAAGATAATCACTTCATCATCTATTTTGCACCACTAAGCAAAGTAGCATTAGAAAATCTAGTTTTTTTAAAGTGGGTTAAAATTTTTCTAGTACTAAGACCCAGCCTAGCCCCTGAGCAGTAACTTCAATCAGGATAATCAATTCAAATAGTCATCTGACATTATTTGCATCAAGTTTAAACTTTTATTTTACTAAAAAATTTTTCTCACAATTCATACTGTGTCTTATGCAATCTTGATTAAATTTAAGTAAATGGACCCCATTTGAAAGGTTATAATTGATCCATTTAGTATAGTAAGCATTTAACATACTGACCCAATTGAAATACAGTAGCCCCCTTGTTATATCCTGCTTGTCAGAATACAAGTAAAATGTGCGATATATCTGACAGCTATGAGGAGGAGGGATGATATGATGAATTTTAACTTTTATGAATGCACACACTTAAAATATAACATCAAATTAATAGTATAAGTGCTGTAATAAAAGATAATCTTAAAATTTATGTACTAATTTCATTTCCTGCTGAACAAACTATCCAAAGTCATCAGATTTTATTTCTGTTTCATAACTTGCTTTTAAGCAAAAATCAATGAGTGAAAATTTGTAATTCAATTATGTGATTGGTGCTGTATTTTTAGTACTGTATGCTTTCTTAAGTAAAAAACCAAAAGAGTACAGAAAAAAAAATTGGGTGACACAGAAAAAGGTGTGATACAACGGGGGAGGGGGGATACTGGTAGTTCTAATTATTATAAGTCAATTATTGTTGTTGCCAGGCTCTGATTATAGCATGAGCATCACAAACAAGGAGAGGTGAAGAATTCAAGTCAAAACCTAGAAGCTGGATTGGAGAAGCTTTGCAAATGAACATTTGGGACAGTTCTAATGTCTTTTGTCCATTCAGAAAAGAGAGATTCCTGATGTGTCAGCTGATAAGTCTACTAATGATAATCTGGAAAACAAATTGCATTTCCAGGAAACCAAGAGAGGACTGCTGGTTCAAGATCTTTACTCTAGAGCATATTTCAGTAAAGGTCAGGCCAAATTTTAAGGCAGATTGACCATTGGCATCGTCCTTAACGAGACCATCAACGATCTCTTCCATAAAGACCAAATGTGAAGGAACCCACTAGAAGTCTTGTGTTGCTCTGTGAAAGTATCCTCAGAACTTTCAGCATTGACATCAATATCCTGCTATCTCAGTCCAGTTGCTCTGCTGAAGCCAGCAAAAGTTTCAGTTATCAAGGCTTTGAGAACCTCTTTGATAAACATAAATTCAGCTATTAAGACTGAGCATTAATTTGAATTTTTCAGCTTGATTATAACAAGATATAAAGAGGGTGGAGGGAGGACTAATAAACATACCAGTGGTGAAGGCAGAGTGAGCACCTCTGCTGTTGTCCATATAAACCTGAAACACCCATAGAAGCAATTTGGTTAATAATCTCATGAGCAAGTTGGTTATGGTAAGTAGGTAGATGATGAAGTTTACTAGGCTGAACTGCAAACTCAGTCTGGATATGTACAACAAGTAGGCCATTCAATGGATTAATGAAAGTTCTTATGCAGTGTTCTTCAACAACAATCAATTACACTGAAGAGCAATTGAATTAGGTACACCTATCTAGTAACATGTAGCACTGCCTTTCTGTTATGATTTTGTTGGTATGGACTCTAGAAGACACTGAAAGCAATGGACAGCCATACTTATCAACTTCTGAACTACGTACAATTCACTAAGTTTAGATGGAAGGTGGACAGAGCCTTGAACATCTGTCTCAATTACATCTCAGATGTGCTAGTTGGGATTAAGGTCAGGTGACTTTGACAGCTAGGAAAGCATATGCAGGCCTGTAGGCTTTTGAAGACTTTTGAGCAGAAGACGGTCATAAAGGATGTCCCAGTAATGTTTACCTGAGACAGATGATATCACTCGCACCAGGGGTCCCATGTCAGTCCATGCGAACACTCCCTAGACAATAATTCCACCTCTGCCAGCTTTAAAAGTCCCCTGCTGGCAGGAATGATTCCAATTGCTTCATTTTGGTTATGCTATACACATACTGTGCCATCAATACCAAAGTGAATCTCGACTTATCACTCCAGGCAACATTTTTCCACACCTTGACAGTCCACTGATGATGTTCCCATACCCATGCTAATTGTTGTGCCCTGTTTTGTGCAGTCAGCAGAAGGACTTAGGACGATGATTTTTATACTCCACTGAGAGGAGATGGTTTTGTAAAGTGTGGCAGCTTACAAGTCGCAGTGCATCTGTGTTAAATTGACGGGTGATCTGTTGCACTGTGGCCTGTCTATTCGTTATTACAATGTAAACAACTGGCGCAGATCTTGGTCTTCCACTCGCTGCTGTCTGCAGAGGTTGAGATTGGCAGGGGTGGTTTTGTCAGATTAGACATACTCACTGTATATTCTAGACACAGTGGTAAGTGAAAATCCTAGTTCCTGCATTGCTTCCGAAATGGAGTGACCCATTCTTCAGGGCCTGACCATTTGACCATTATTAAATGCACCTAGATCTGCACTCTCAAACAGTATGCCTTTGATTACTACTGTTCCCCAATTATTAAATGACCTATTAAATTCATTAAGTTTAAAAATGACTTTTATGACTTTTACTAAAGATTGTGGATGCACTTGTCCCCTTCTCTCTCCTCCATCTACAAACACTATAAATGGCCTCATGAATAGAAAGAAAGACGCATTTTTAGAAAGAAAGACTTTCTATTCTTTTTTCAAGTATTCATTTAGCTGGAATCATGTTTTCTTTTTATGATGAAAAAAAAAAAAAAAAAAAAAAAAAAAAAAAAGCATTGAAAAAAATGTCTTTCCTTCCGAAACATTTCAATTTTGAGGATAAATCTTGGGGGCTGCTTGTGTCCCTTTGCACCACTCCTGGGTACCCCACTGTACTACTGATTCTGTGGAATACAATCTTAAAGCTTGGTAAAAATTACTTTCTTTTTATAAGCAATGGAAGATATTTGGATACCACAACAACAATAGCATGACCTTAGACAAAAATTTGTTAAGTGTTACTGATAATTTACTTGAAGTAGTAAGTTCAATGAATTTTTCTCCATATTTATATTTTCATTCTAATGGATGTTTGCAGTACTACAAGCAGACATATATTGGGAAGTGATTTGTTAATTTCTTATATAGTGGAATAAAAAAAGCATTTAAAGCTTTGCAACAACAGGGGTCTTGTCAATTGAGTAGTTGTAGCATCAAAATTTGGGTATTGGTGGGTTATAGTAGGTACTGAAATTCAATCACCAAGTAAACAAGATAAATTGCTAGGATTTTAGCGTTGAAATCTCATAAAAACACTCATATTCTCATAGACATTTGCATGAGGGTGTATCCAAAAGCTTATTTCATAAGGGGTGCAAATTATGAATACTCATTTTATCTAGTCTAAAGTCAATTTTTTATTAGAGAAACTCCATTTATCCAGTGTAAATATATTTTTCAAAGAGGGGGGTGGAGAACACCTACGCCCTTCTCATGGATCTGCCCTTGCACTTGCAGCCCTAAAGCATTGATAAGATCTTAGTGAAATCCTAAAGTTACCCAGCAAGCTTGGTTGGTAGCTGCCATAACCCAGAAGTATCAAAATTTGTTGGATGGTTATAGAAATTACTTGCTCCAGATTTGATTATTTTATTTTTTACCTGCAATCTAGAGCAACCCTGGTATAAACTTTTAAAAAAGTGGCAAAGTCATTAAACTTAAGGTATAGATTCATTACCAGACATGATTATACAATGATACATGATAATGAAAGTCTGTACTCTCTTAACACTTGTTGAGAAAAATCTAGAGACGTGCCCTGTTAAAAGCAGGACAAAAGG
This sequence comes from Cheiracanthium punctorium, assembly GCA_038373885.1. Taxonomy (NCBI): domain Eukaryota; kingdom Metazoa; phylum Arthropoda; class Arachnida; order Araneae; family Cheiracanthiidae; genus Cheiracanthium; species Cheiracanthium punctorium. The sequence goes on from JAWZYV010011876.1 coordinate 243,370, forward strand.
AACAATTGCCAAGGGCCACAGATTTTAGAGGCTCTAACACAGGGATGGGCAAACTACGGCCCGCTGGCCAAATCCGGCCCGCGGATAGAATTTTAAATTTGCCGGTTCGACGGAAATTAAAAAAAACTATATATTTAAATATTATATATCCATATTGAGAATGATGAGGATGACTTGAAAAAACTGCATTTTGAGTTCGAACGCAGATTTCAAGATTTCAGTGCCATTCAAACAAAATTGGATATTTTTACAATAGCCTTTCAACGTAAATTGTGAAGCAGAGAGGTTAGATTTGATGCTTGAATTAATTGAGTTGCAATCTAACAATCATCTCAAGCAGTTGCTTCTAAATATGCGAAAGTTAGAGTTTTACAAATCATTATCAAAAGTAAGTTTCCCAAATTTAATATCTCACTCCCAGAAAATCGGTGCTATGTTTGCTTCATCTTATATATGTGAACAAGTGTTTTCAACTATGAACCTTAGAAAGAATTCTTTCAGAAGTAGACTGACAGATGAGCATTTAACCTCGTTCCTTAGAATCAGTACATCTCACCCCGAACCTCAATATAAAAAACTTTTAAAAATGAAATCGAAATTTCATTCATCTCATTAACATATTTAAATTGCAATGATTGATGTATATTGTTTTTAAAATTTTAGAAAAATTTATCTTGGCCCTCCAAACTTTTTTTTTCATTTTTTGGCCCGTGACTGAAAAAGTTTACCCATCCCTGCTCTAACCCCTTATATTTTCCACTTAAAAAATTGTACAATAAAATTACAAAAGAGAAAAAAAAATCCAAAATTTATAATTATATATACTTGAATAAACTAATTTTAATAAATAACATATTTTCAATTCATTGAAATGCTCTATAGACAATAGCGCATTTTGACATACTTCACTGAAATTATATATATTTGTTTATTTCAGACTGCTTAAAACAGAATTTTGTGTGTGGGGGGTGGGGATGGGGGTGTGAGTATTTAAAACTATAAATCCATCGGCAGACACAGGAAGGGTGGTAGGATTATTTGTGAAGGGTCCAATTTTTTCCTTTTGCCCAGAGGCCATAGTTGCCCTGATCAGACCTCTGAACTTGGTGGGAATTCCCCTGACTCTTTTTCCAATAAATTTTCTTTACACGCACTTACCATCTTCCTAGAAGGATATTAACTCCTCCACCAATTTATTTATACTAATAATTTCTTTTAATGTACAAGAAAAGTGCATTTTTGCCACTGTAGTTATGAAGATAGATGTCCAGAAGATTAAAAGTGTTAGTATTAATACAAGTTTGTTTTCACATCTCAACAAATAGACTTTGCCTAGTAAAATTTGGTACTTGCGTATTATCCCGGCGGTCATTTCCACTGAACAATTTTTGCATCAAATGTGCTGGCAAACTATTGCCAAACATATTTCTAACCATGAATTATTTCATTTGTCTGGCATTTATCTTGGCGAAACAGGGGCGTAGCCACGGGGGGGTTAGGGGGGTCATAACCCCCCCCATGAGGAAATTTTTGCCATACAAAATGTATATTCTTGACTCCTTTATCACACACATGTATGCATATATGTGAGTTGCAGTAGTCGTAAGCCCCCCCCCCATGAAAAATTTCTGGCTACGCCCCTGTGGTGAAAAATTGCTCGTCTTGGCAGACCGCCATACGAGCAATACAAGTACAAAAAATTATTTTTCTCTATTTTGGTAAGGGGATATTAGCATTCATATACACAGTTTTCAACAAAAGTAGTAAACAATAAGAATTATTTGACAGAAACAAAGGCAGCAGACTAGTTTCTATATACACCTGAAGAAAAAAACTCAATACTACCTGTTAAAACTTGACTACTGAATGTTGAATAGTTATTACTCTTTCTTAACACTTTTATGAGAGTACATTGTTATATATTTCTAGATAAAAATATTTATCTTAAACATCACACATCAACCTAAATCTAATTTTTATGCATTCCCATAAAATTAGTTAAAGCTGAATAATTAGACAATAGTTTTCAAATTTATAGCAGAGTTAATAATGATGATAAAATTATAGGGGGGGGGGGGGAAATAAAATGAAAAGTCTATGTTTCAAACTACTGATAAAAATAATTACATAAATAGTAATAACTAATGATTTCTAAATTCAGTACATAACACAGCTGTTAATATACAACGCATAACTTGAAAATAGTCCAGCAATAATTTCCTGTGAAAGATACAAATAATTAAATACTGCAAATGTCATATAAAAATTTCGTAACATTGTACTAAATTACAAAAGCTGAAAAAAAAACTATTATCGAAAGAAATAAATAGAATAATATGGTAAAATCTAAAAAATAATTTCAAAGATAGTCACACTTTTAATAAAATAAGTCACATCGACAAATAAAAGAAATGCGTATGTTGTTCCCGATTACCTTATTACGGAAATATGAAATATTTCACAATAGTTAACTACGCAGTGTTTATTACAAAGAAAAATATTCAGAACAACTAACTAAAGTTATTCGAAATATTAAAATTTAAGGCTTACTTGGAGTTCCTGCGTTATCTTAATGCAATCACTTAATACCCAGTTCGGTAAATTAGGCTCCATGCAAACTGTGTATGCTCTTAATTAAACCTGTGCAAAATTAAATATTTTAATTTAAATAATACATTTAATACAAATAAAAAGTATTTTATAAAGCATAAATGGAGAATCAAAATACCTAAATCATTAATTATGATTTGTATGTGAATGCATCTACATAAAAAAACCTAAACACAGCATTTAAAGGTCCCTAGCGTCATTCATACATGCACGACAAAAACAACTACAAAAAATTTTTTGTAACTCTTACTCATTATGTAAGATTACATAAGAGCATTTTTAAGGCTCTTTAAATCATGACAAACATCAATTGTTTCAAAAAGCTTTGTTTACAAATTCATATTGAATAAAAAACATCTGGGAAGACATCATATAATTGAAATGTGTTATTTCTTTCACAAATATTCATGAACTATTAGAACTAAGTAAAGAATATTAAGGAACGGATCTTCCTTATACGCCGATTTAAGGCAATCACAGCAATCTGTAACGCATAAAAATTTTATAAAAGATGTTTTAATTAAGTTCAACGGAGTAAGCCTCTTTCTAACAACCATAGTTCAAGGAACCCAATGGCAACGATAGTTTCTATCCGAGTCCATTTCATTGCCAGATTCCTAGCGGACAACGTGGACAACGAAAGCAAAAGTAATCTCCAAAACAGCTTTCTGTGCATAAAAACTAGAAGAGTGGGAGGGCGAGCATAAAAAACAGAAAAATGTTTTTGAGGTGTCCACTATGCCACTAGTTTGAATTAAACAACACGCAAAAAGGTATTAGGGTTCGAGATGTATGGCTCAGATTTCTGTACATTATTAAATTTAAAGCAAGGACGTATTAAGGAGGGTCCAGCCCCGAAATTTTGAATTTTATTACTAAAATGATACAGTCTTTTTGTGGAAAATTTTGCCTTTTTTACCTTTCGGACATCCTCCAAAATGTTTTTCTGAATACGTGCCTGATTTAAAGATACATTTTATGCAAGTGCACGGATAATACATCATGAAAGTAAGCGATTAAAGAAGAAAGTATGCGCACATACTCTGCTCTTTAATCCTACAGGGGCGTATCTAGCGGGAACAGGGGTGGCGCCAGAGGGGGGATCGGGGGGGCCATGCACCCCCCTGTCGGGGATCACTGGCCCCCTGTCCGGGAGTGTCGTCGAGGATTTTTTCAGAGAATTTGTTGGTTTAGAAAAACGAAGGAAGTTTTGCAACCAGATAAAAAATTCCATTCAAAGTGTCTGACCCGACCGTAGAGGTTCTATTCACTTCCATTCTCATTCTGCTTGGAATTACCCGATATTCATATACTGAATATTGATTATCTGCAGCTCGGAGTATGTTTCTCGGGATTCGAAGGAACCAGCGAACAAGATCCACATTTCTAGGGTAAGCAGAGTTGCCCGATCTGCTGACAATTGCCTTCGTAACGACCTTTTTTAACTACGACTTTGGTGAAAATCACTGCACTTTCCTGTTAACCAAGAAGAGATAATTAATGACCATCTCATCATAATAATTTTTAATATACGAAACCAAAGTAGGAAATTTATCTCTTACTCGAATACTTTTTTGAGAGGCTGTGCAAGTACTGAAACGTAAAATTTGGGGGGGGTATTGTTTCCCCCCCTGTCGGGGAAGATGGCCCTCCCGTCGGGGAAAGTCTGGTGCCATCACTGAGCGGGAACCTCTGTAGCAATAACCCATCGCCGAGACGGCCCGAGGGGCGTGCGGGGCCCCAGGCGGAGCGCAAGAGCGGGGCTGGGCCTCTATAAGCGCGGGGCCTTAGGCGATCGCCTACATTCGTACCCCCCTTAGGCCGGCCCTGCCCATCGGTCGATGAGAGGCGGTTGACTTTAATCCGAGGAGAAGGAGCAATGGCCGATCACGGCTTTTCATCCAAAAAAAAGGGGACATTTCATCGGCAACTGGTACAAAATGTCCGCTCAGGGGCCATAAAGCCGATCATCGTTTCCCGATGACTCTGATGAAATAACGAGAAAGAAATCGATAGGAAATCGATAAGAAATCGATAAACTGTTTAAAATATATTTGTTAATAAAAAATAAACGACTGGCAGCAAAATTTTCAAAAAAATGTCCGTTTTCGTTTTTTGGATGCTAACTTTCCGTTTTTCTGAAAAAAAAAAGAGGAAATATAATTCTTCCTCCCCCGGACCCGAACCCTGAGCGTACGGAGTGACAGACTAGCGCTCTACCACAAGGCCATCCAGTCTCAGATTGGGATTTGGGGTGAAATTTTGACAAAATGCTGTTCAGCTATTATTATTAATAGTCAAATTATTCGATTGATAAGAAATTAATTTCACTTTTTACCTATGTATTTAAGTAGCAACCCCATTCAAAATTAATAATTAAAAAACAATATTGCAAATTGTATAGGAATTTTAGTGTGATTTTAACTTTCATATTTCTTGGATAACTTTTAAAAATTAACTGATTTCTCTTCTTGCTGTTTACATTAAGGAGTTTTCAAAAGAGTTGCTCATTTTAATGAAATTTCCGTTATTCTTATAATGCAGCTGACGCTCAAATGGATTTTCTTTTCTATTTTTTTAACACATTTTTTTTCAATTATTTAAATATTACAAACGATTTTATATAATAAAAACACTTACATTTTTTTTTGTAAATATTTCTTTTCAAATTTAAATTTGGTGGGAGGGGGGGGGGATACCACCCTCCTGCTCCGTCCCAACCCCAATATAAGAAATTTGAAGTAAATTATGCGATTAATTCAAGAATTGTTCAAAATTTCCCTTAGATTATGCAAAGGCACATCTAAATTACGCAAATATTTATAGGAATTTAGGTAAAATATAAACCACTGGGACACCTGCAAGGCCCGATGACTATAGAGCTGCAGTTTCGGATAAAAAGTTGTTTGTCGGTTTCCCACTGGCGAAACTGCTCGTCTAAATCACCTCTATGCATGAATAAAAATTCATGTGTTGCAGAAAATCAAAAGTACTCTTGCCGATCTCTTAATTCGATGAGTCGGTGAGTTAACGATGGGTGGATGAACGCCCATGCAGAAAACGAGCGGTCATTGCTACTAGGGAAGCAAGGTGGGATATCTGTCTCCATGCGCAATTCTCAAGTGGCGCCAAACTGTACATAAAGAACCCTTCCCCATTGCATTTTGGCAAATAGGAAGGGGCGCAGAACCTTCAGTTAGAACCCTATGTGCTGAAAATCCTAACTACGCCTCTGTAATCCTAATCCTAGAGAGCTTGCGAATGTGGAGGCGAAGGATGATATGAAATGAAACCCAGAAGACTTCCGCGGTGTCGTAAACGTAACTTTAGGCAGGCGCTATCGAATTGGAAAAAAGGTTTTGGTTTTACAAGGACATTACCTATTAAATTTGTCTGACTGTCAAAGTGTAGCTCAGTCCGTGCTTGGTTGAGGCAGCATTCAGGGCCGCAACTAGGAGGGGAGGGGGCAAACGGGCGCGGTGCTAAGGGGGAGCCAAAATGAGTTATGTTTCCATGAGAGCGGGGAATTTTATTAAAAAATACTAGATAGAATGAAGATTTTTTTTTCTGTTTTTGTGACTTTGTCCAAGTGTCCTATCTGAAAAATCCTGTCTTGTGTCACCTCTTTAGAGACAAACAATTTTCTGAAAGAGATATTCTGAAAGAGTTTTGTCACTCACAAAACAAAGGAAAAATCCCCAGGAGACCCATCGGCTGGCAATGATTGGTAACCGATATAAGTATCAGTTGATGAAGGGAAGGTCTCAGACCGCAGGCGACCGTCTGCGCCTCTGTTTCAAGGAGAGGGGTGCAAATATTTGTAGAAAAGAGCGTAATTGTGGTTTTAACTGTGGCACATCAGCCACATTTTTAAATGGACGTGGACTCTTTCTTAGCATTTTGAAAAGTGTCAAATAGTTCACTACTTACTGCATTATCAGTGGTACTTCCGTGAATCGTTTCGTTTTTATTTTCGCGAAATACTTCCATTATCATGCGAAATGATACTTTTCCAGGAACAATACTTGTGGTCTCTACTTCGTACCCTACTATGTCTCAGATCCTGCCGCCCCATTTGTTGGGGTAGTCTTAATTATTTTAAGCTGTCACCTTATCCCTGTCCAGATGTAAATGGTTTGTCCTTTTCAAGACAAACCGTTGGACAAAACCTCATAAGTAATGTGTTTTTCAAATTCATGCTTATTTTTATAACAAGAATACGGTCTCTGAATTAATTTATTCAGGGAGTATGAGAGTAGAAAGAATATCTAATCTAATATATAAAATTCTCCTGTCACAGTGTTAGTCACCTAACTCCTCCGAAACCACTCGACCAATTTTAATGAAATTTCCTATGTATATTCGTTAGGTCTGAGAATAGGTTTTTAACTATGTCTCATACCCCTAAGTCATAAGGGCGGTCCACCCCAAAATGTTTAGCCCCAGAGTGCTATTCATTTCAATCAGGATTTCTGTGTAGACATTAGCGTGTCGAGTCACTTTTCAAATGTGTTTGCCAGATAATGTGGAGAGGGGGGGAGGGCGTTAATAAAATTTTGAAAGTCGCACAAGGCTTGCAATTTTTGATAATTGATCGCTAAATGTGGTGCCAAAACGTGACAATTTATTATAAATATATTTCGCGTATAGTTAGAAAACGCCTGGCGTATATTGTAAAAGAGTTTTATTAGGCGATTTTAATATAGATTTCTATTCCGAAGAAGTGCTCTGTGGAACAAGAAAGGAAAACACGGTACACTCGTGGATTATGATATGCCCATTCCAAACAGCATTTAAAATGTCTTTGCGGTATAGTTGGAATATGCCTGGCGAAGATTGTAAAACAGTTTCAGTAGGCGATTTTAAGATAGATTTCGATTCCAAAGATGTGTTTTATGGTACAAGAAAGAGTTGATTCCTATTTTAACGCCCCCACTCTCGCCAACCTAAAAAATCCCCGTACTTTGGCGAGCTTTGCAGTCATGGGTCTCTGGGAGTTATGCACAAGTTTCAACGGTACTTACATATTATCCCGGCGGTCCGCCAAGACAAGCAATTTTTCACCAAGATAAATGCCGGGCACATGAAATTGTTGATGGTTTGGAATACGATTGGCAACGTATTTAAAATCTACGAAAAAGTAGTTTGGCGGAAGTGACCGCCGGGATAATACGTAAGTACCGTTTCAACGCACCCAAAAGAACTAGGGTGATAACTAAAGTAAATAAACTAGTGATAAACGCGCCAGTTAAGGAATTACATTTAATTATTAAAACTACATTAATTGGTAATCTAAAATAAATAAAAATGTAACGACATGCTGTACTTACATGTTGTTCCAAATCGCCATTTTAATTCTAAATTACGATTTCTACATAAATGCAAAAACTCGTCATGGTAACTGCATATGTTTAATCATCGCCTCCTTGGCGAGAGTCGAGGCGTTAAAGTAGGAAACAATATATAAAACGGTGAAGTATATAGTTGTGATATACTTGGCGAAGATTGTAAAATAGTTTTAGTAGGCGATTTTAAGATAGATTTCGATTCCAAAGATGGGTTTTATAAAATAAGGAAGAAAAATACAGCACAGTCATGAATAATGATAACACTTTCCAACTTAATGGAATAAGGATGAAAAATAGGGAAGACGCATAAATTATGATACGATTTTAATATATAGCACTATAGTGCGTATTTAAAATCTGAAAGTGTTTCAGATTTTCATCCTTTTTTTTTTTGGGGGGGGGCAAAATTTTTTATGGAATGACTATCAATAAGTCTCAAGGCCAAACTATGTTTGTTTGTGGATTAGATTTGAGCACGCCATGTTTTTTACACGGACAGTTATACGTGGCATGCTCTCGAGTGGGCAAACCATACAGTGGGCATCCAGTTTGTTTGTGTTATCTAAAGAAGGGATAACAAAAAATATTGTATACTCTATTGCGTTAAGGGATTGATATTATTTTTTAGTAAAATTATTGTAATTAGCGATAGATATAAATTTAAAGAATAAATTACAATGAATTAAAAATATATGTTTGGTATTGTGTTATTTTTATATTCCAGCATCGTTCACAGCGCTCCATGCCTCTTCCACTCATATACCACAAACTTACAATAACTTAGTCATTTCTTTCTACTAAAATAATCCTAGGAATAATTTATATGGCAAAACAACGTTTGCCGGGTCAGCTAGTATTGATATATAAACGAGAAAAGGAAAAGACACTGAACATATTCAGTTTTGGAAGATGGATAAGTGCTGCTGTGGGACTCATTTTACATACATAATAAAAGATGAAACCATTTAAAGGGGGCGTCATTTTCGACTTTGTACTGGGAAAGAAAGTAATAATTTAGCTTCTAAGGGGATATTTTAAAAATATCCTACGTTATATTTGTCAAATGTCTTGTACATAGGAAGAAGAGCAAGATGGGTGTACTTACTAGGTCTAAGTGGGCTTTAGCCCAGGGCGTCATATTACATATACATCCTCCCAAAAAAGTATTCGAGAGTAAGTTGGATTTCCTTCATCGGTTTCATACGTAAAATATTGTTCTTCAGAAAAAGTGCTTCACGCAACATATAACAATAACTTCTGATATTTCTTTCAGGTTGTATGTGTGTATTTTAAAAATCTAATTGGTTACTCACACAAATGAAATAAGAAATTTGTCTTACACTCGAAAACCTCTTTGAGTGGGTGTACATTTTAGAGATAAGTTCGGGCTCATTTTTTGAAGCCCGAGCCCGCCCGAGCCCGAGGACTTTTCATCCGAGCCCGCCCAAGCCCGAGCAATATTGTTTAAGTCAGAGCCCGAGCCCGCCCGAGCCCGAAATTTCAGCTAAAGATAAAAAAAAAAAATGCAATTACTTCATTGATAGAATACAATAAATTTTGCCGTTTGTGCAAATTAAAGACAAATATAGTTGCAAACTCCCAATGCACTTTCTAATTCTTTGTATCCATCCTTTATCAAAAAATGTCGGATCTCATGACTAAGGAATATAAACCGCCGTTCTAAAATACCAAAAGAGCTTCACGCACCTTCTAGGCGCCCGTGCTACTATATTTATTTGTTTATTTATTTACTTATTTTTTATAAGTACTTTTATTTTCCTCATGAATCATTTTTTTAAATCTATTTCAAGCAGTATGTTCAATAAAGGAGAAATTTTTCACGAGCCCGAGCCCGCCCGAGCCCGAACACAATTGTGAATTACAGAGCCCCCCCCCCCCCCCCCTAGGAATGGAAAATCTTTGTTACTGAATTCGAAAGCTGGCGGATTAAGCTCTCATCCAGGAAAAAAAAAAGAAAAAAAAAGAAATTACATAAAAAATGTGAGATCCTATTTTACTTCTATAAAATGGACATAAATTTCAACCAACCGCTCCTATCCTCCAAATTGCATTAATCCGTGTCTGATTCGAAGTTTCCTGAGAATTTTCTTTTGTAATGATAACTTGAGAAGAAAAGAAAGAAGGAAAAAAAAGAAAGAAAAAAAAAAGAAAAAAAAAGAAAACTTACTTATTTTTTATAAGTCAAATCAATCCTCTTTTCTTTTAAACTTGCGAATCAGTCAGTGATGTCCTCATAAAAGGGCGTTGTTTTAATTCAGATATCATTAATTTTAAAAGCTCTTTAAAATCCCCATGTTTAAAGAATTTTCTCGCTCGCCATGTCCTTTTAATGCCAGTTCTTGCTTACTTAAAAACAATACTGCTTTGATGGGTAATTGCATGAAGCGTCTATTCAGGCTTACCTTCTTGATAAATTCAGCAATATAAAGTCGAGAGTTTTCCTTTAATGCGTCAGCAATTTAGCTCCCACTTCTTATCAACTCCTTAAATTTTAAAGAATTTTTTAAATGCTCGATTGAGCTTTCATGTGTTTTACGTGCTCGTGTGATGGTGGTTAATCCATCCTATCCAGTACCATTCCAAACGGTCTTTTTTATCTCAACGATTAAACACGGCCAACAAAACATTTTTTTGTAAATAAAAACTGCCCCATAGCCACGAGAATAGTGCATATCATGAGAAATGGAAGCTACGACCATGCTGAGACAAACCTGTTTTTTTTTTTTTTTTCTCATGAATGGACAATTTTGGTGTCGGTCTATTTTCTTTTAGTGGTTGTCGTTTATTATCTTCTTTCCATGTGTTAAACGGAGTTTCAAGCAAGATGCAAACTGGATAATAACGGGGCTCCTTGTTTCAAAACGGTTAAATCATTGATTCCAATAACACATGGACACAGTAACAAATAAGACTAAAAACTTTCAACCTTCCCAGACAACAAAAAACAACTATTGTTTCCGTTAGAATGGGCTAGAACAGCGGTTCTCAACCTTTTAACGTCGTGCCTCCCCCAACAAAGGCTACAGTGGCGCTCCCCCCCCCCTCACATTTTTCAGCATACATTGAGATTTTAAATCTTTAATAATGAACATTTTAAGCGAAAATGGATATTCTTTGAGTAAAAATGCGAATAAATAAGATGATTTAAAAAAAAATGCATCCTGCTCTATAGTTTGCCCTATTGCTCTATAGTTTTTCTCGTCCCCCCCCCCTGCAAAAGTTCTGCGGGGGGTGCGCCCCCCTCAGGTTGAGAAACGCTGGGCTAGAACATATATTCTGTGTCTTTATTCTCTCCCTCACTGATCGTCCGAGCCAATCAGTTCGTCGAATTCACGAGTGCTGCAAAAGACAGAAACCCTTTCTTCGGCTGTGTCTCAGCTAAAACACCCTATGCTATCCTAAGTCGGAGAAACTGCTTACGTGCTCGTTACCATGGCAATGGTGCTGCCAATTCCTTAATCAGCGCGGAGGCCTCGGCTGTACCAACGACTTTCGCAGTTGAATTGCGGGAAGATTAAAGGGTTTTTTTTCTGAATGAGAGATCCGGTCGTTACTACAATAGGTTTTTTTTTTAGATTTTTTTTTTAATTTATGATAGGAATTCCATAATTCTAATCTGAATTTAAGAAAGTTAGTAGAATAAATTATTTTAAAGTATGTGCTGATAATTTCAAGTGCAGCCCGGCTGTACTTGCTGTATCCCACTGTCCCTCGCCAACTCTTAGAATCGGTCTTGCAACGAATGATCATTGGCGTAACTGGCTGGGGGCTAGGGTGAGGTAAGCTCTCCCTAGAAACCTTTTAGCCCTCTCTAGAAAACTTATATTTTCTATTGGAAGAATAGGAAATGGAAACCTCTAGAGGGGCTATAGCTACCCCCTCCCTCCCTAGAAAAGAGCAAAATTGCCATCTAGTTACGCCAATGGTAATGATACCGACATAGTTCATTAAGGCAAAACGCCCATGTATTCTCTCTTATAAAAGTATATTCACAAAATCTATTAAAATATATACTCCAAAAGGTATTCAAAATAGTATGAAAATAATAAGATAACCACATAAAATCCAAGAGTCAGCTAGACCAAGCATAAGCGATTTCGAATCGGCGACTCCAATCGCCCTTTTATCGTCTTGAAGTTTTCCAGCATTCATTGCTATGTTACTGCTGATGATTACGAAGAATTAAATAAAAATTTGCTTATAATTATATACATCTATAGATATAAATAAAATTAGACTTTTGTCTGTACATTTCTTGGAATTCAAAAATTTTGCGATTTCTATCCGTTTCAAGCACCCGGGAATCCGATGCGACCGTCAAAAAAAAGTTTGTCTGTCTGTCATTCTGTCATTCTGTCCGTGACGCTTTTTTTGTTTAAGCATCACGTAAAAAGGACTGAAGCGAATGATATGAAATTGGGTGTCATGATAGGTGGTCACTCAACTTAAAACATAGGCGTCCAATTTTTAAAAAATCTTGATTAGATTTTCAGATTTTGCGAAAATTGTTTCAAACTGCGTAAATTTGTGTTCAAGCATCACGTAAAAACGACTGAAGCGAATGATATGAAATTGAGTGACATGATAGGTGGTCACTCAACTTAAAACATAGGCGTCGAATTAAAAAAAATCTTGATTAGATTTTGAAATTTTGCGAAAATCATTTCAAACTGCGTAAATTTGTGTTCGCACATCACGTAATAACTGCAAAGGTGGAAAAATGATATATGGTGAAATGATAGGTGGTCACTCACCTTAAACTATAAGCATCTAATTAAAAAAAAATCCATCAGATTTCGAGATTTTGTGAAAATCGTTTAAAACTGAGTGATCTTTGTTCCCGTATTACGTAATAACGACAAAAGCGAATGACATGAAATTTGGTCACACGATAGATGGTTGCTCAACATAAACTATAGGAGTCCAATTTTTTAAACATTTTTATTAGATTTTGAGATTTTGTGAAAATTCTCTCAAAATACGTTTATATTTCTTCAAACATCACGTAATAACGACTAATACGAATGATACGAAATTGAGTGATATGATAGGTAGTTGCTAATCTTAATTTATAGGCGTTGAGAGAGAGAGAGAATTTTTAAAATATTTTGCTTACATTTTGAGATTTTTCGAAAATCGTTTTAAAATGCTGAAAATTTGTTCCAGCATCACGAAATAAAGACTGCAGGGAATGAAACGAATTTGGGTGACAGGATAGGTTGTCACTCAACTTAAATTCTAGGCTTCAAATTTTTCAAAAATGTTGATTAAATTTTGAGATTTTGCGAAAATTATTTCAATATGCATAAATATTCGTTCGCGCATCACATAATTACGACTAAAGCGAATGAAATGATATTACTTAGTTACTCTCTAACCAGCAATATTTTAACAATACATAAAAATTATAACTTCGCTTTCTTTACTTTGGCAACATACTACATCCATTCTGTGTACTCCTACAATGCTGACGAAAATTCTTGCTTTTTGGAAATTTTCATTCAGTAACCCGTCGAGGACGGGTACTTCAGCTAGTATATATATATATATATATATATATTGATTTGATATTCGATACCAAGGAAGGGCTGCTTATGAGGTTAAGTGCTTCGTTTAGAACATTAGATGTCCAGTCAGATGAGCGTAATCTATTTAAACTATGCATAGTCATATAACGTATTATTATGAGTTCGATCCCCGATCTACCACTGAAAACTACCGTCTACATGCGGTGCATGTGCATACTCAATCCGTATTTCCGAAAGTCCTCTCGGCGGCAGTTCCTGAGATGCTGCGAATATTCAGGCGTACCCACTGTAGTGTGCGGAATCCGTTAACTTTACAAAAATAAATTCAGAAAATACTGATAGTAGGAAGGCCTTGCAAAAAAGGGTAGGAAAACACGGTTGAATGCAACATCCAGGTCTGTACACTTAGTGACGACAAAAATGAGGACAGTTAAGATTATTATTTATTGAAGACAGGACATATGAAATCCAAAGTGTTGAAAATACGACAATATAAAATCTATAGGGTGGTTTTTTCAGCCTCCACGTAAAGGTGGGAAATTAAAAAAAAACACGTTCCACTTTCTGTTAAAGCTAACAGTCTGGCCAGGGTGTCTGACTGTCTGCAGACGGGTGGGCCCCCGCCCTCGGCGGGCCCTCCCTGCTGAGGGCGGGCCCCCAAACAGAAAAAAGAAAATAAAAAAAAGTGCTATACTGATAACACTTAATGAAGTTTGACACAGAAAATTTTTTGCAGCTGCATTTGCGCCCCAAAAGGCCTCAAAATACTTTATTTTATATGTAGTTCTCAAAATGTTTTGAGAGAGGATTCCCGAATGAACAAGGGATTAATTAATATAAATGGCGCATATTAATTAATAGATCAATATTTTATGAATGCATTAATTATCAATCATAATTAATTAATAATAACACCATACCCCCCCATACCCCGAAAGTTAACACATCCTATTGTTTATCGGTTATACAATAATCCGGGCCCCCCTTCTCTTGAGACGGGCGGGCCCCTACCTCCCAGTCCGGGCCTGACTAGATGGTCAGCAAGAATGCAAGCTGTGGAAGTGATTTATAAGTATTTTGATAGCATTAACAAAGTGCTGGAAGAATAATTAATATCCAATCCTCTCTCTACATCTGAAATAAAGACCGAGGCTAATTCTTTGAAAAAAATGTATGAACAAATTTGAATTTATCGTTTTCACACGTTTTTGGTTTAACATTAAAAAAAAATTGACCGCGTGAACCAATTTCTCCAAAGAGATGATAAAACTGAAGATGAAGCAGTCAGGCATATTCGAGGTCTTCTGAATCTTTTGGAATCAACGAGAAACAAAGCTGTATTCGGTGCAATTGCAGAAGCAAAAATAACGGCTAAAAATAATAATTTACCTCCTGATTTTAAAGAAAAACGGAAAAGGAAAAAGAAATTGATGTTTGACGAATCTTGTGAAGATAAAATTTCGAAATTATCAGAGGAAGATCGATTCAGAATTTCTATAATAGAAATTATCGACAAAATAATGAGTGAGCTAAAAACGCGTTTCAAGAGTCTGGAAGTACTTAATGACAAGTTTGGATTTCTAAATGGGATTAAAATCCACCAGATGGATACAGAAAATTTAAAATTGGAAGCTCAAAAGTTAGCATTTGCATATAAGCAGGACATATGCACAGAGGAATTTTTAGGAGAAATAGAAAGTTTTAAACATCACACTCTACTGCTTGACGACTCTATGAAAACAGCACCTGCATCAACCCTTTTGAGCCTTATTCATAAGCATAGGCGCCGGCAGAATATTTCTCAGGGGGGGGGGGGAAACTACTCAAGGGGGGGGGGGAAAGAATACTTTAACGTATGGTTACCATGTTGGAAAGAGCAAAAAAGCAAGGGAAAACACTGCATACAAAACGGCACCCATGTTCATAAGCATAAACTGGAAGAAGGCTATCCAAATTTGACCACAGCCCTGAAAATATTTCTTACTCTTCCAGTAACAGTTGTATCAGGTGAAAGGAGTTTCAATAAGCTGAAAATTATAAAAAATTATTTAAGAAACTCTATGGAGCAAAATAGACCTTCAAATTTGAGTATTATCTCTATCGAACACAAAAAAGCATCATTGATATCTTACGATGATATCATAAAAGCTTTTGCTGCAAAGAAAGCTCGTAAGCGAAATTTTTGAAAAAGTGAAGTTTGAAATGAAAATTTATTTTAAATTTATGTATAATAAAACATAACAGAGTATTTTGATATTGCTATTACTTTTCTTCATAAGTACTAATAAAAAATTTCAAGTTGTGATTTTAAATGTTACATCCTTAATTTAAAAACACAACCGTAATGTCAAATTAATTGGAACTAAAATTAAATGCTTTTAAAGTTGCACCGACTTGGTAATAACATCTTTCTGCTACTTCAGTCGCCAAAATGCTAGAAAATGGTTTTATTTCTTTCTATTTATTGAATGTATTTTCTTCTCAAAAATTTTCAAATATTTCTCATGCCTGTTTTTTTCTTTCGGGGAGGAGGGGCGCCAAAGTTAAGGTTTGCCCGGGTCACGTAAACTCTAGTGGCGGCCCTGGCAGCATTCGTACATGGTCAAAAATCTAATGTGGACATCACATGTCTTTGTACATCCTCCAAAAAAAGTATTCGAGTAGAAGATGAATTTCCTAAGTTGGTTTCATATACTAAAAATTATTTATCATGGAATATGAATTAGGCTATGTATAAATATGACTTTGCTTATTTCTGTCAAGTTGTGCGTTTTTCAAAAACGGAATTATTATTCGCAAATCTAAAATAGAAAATTTATCTCTTACTCGAATACTTTTTTTGGAGGGCGTACGTTTATTAAATTACATACATTTTTGATGCGCTTTTTAAATTTTTATTTAATTTTGCAGCTGAAATTCGACAATTCCATCATATTGAGGTTTGGCGATTTCTCTCTCAGTGGCGCTTCCATAGGGGAAGGAGGGGCTCGTGATCTCCCTAAACGGTCTTCGGTTAGGGGGCCTCAATTAATCCCGCTCCCTCTGGAAAAAAAATGGTGGTCCAAACGAAGAGGTGGGCCATGGGGACCTTCCGCCCCCCTAAATTTTTTATTTCTGTTAATTGGATGTCAATAGCCAAGCTTTTTTTTGAGAAATTCTACCTTATCACCTTTTGATATCCCATCCCACCCCATGATTTTTTTTCTGGCTACGTCTTGGCCAAAGCCGAGCTTGGAAAAGGGCCCCGGATTCAGAGAGACAGACCTTGATCAAGTGCATAGATATCCTATCGCTTCGCGTTGCGGAAAGAGAATTCCTCTTTAGAAAATTATTGGTTTCTGACAAATTTACTTTATTTTAGAATAATACGTAATATGTATGCAATCCTGACTATTTTCCCAGTTCCTTGATAGATAAACATGGAGTGGTTTTGTAAATATGCGCGTTCATCCATACATAGAGGGGAGTCACTAAGAGCCTGATTAGGGCAAGGCTGACAGGGTAGTGGCCCGAACCATAATGAAAGAAAACCAGCAAAATAAAAATGGCTTATAGTAGAAATGTGTGAGTTGTGTGTGCGCCATACATATACTGGTATTTTGAATTAACACCAGCAAAGCATTGTATGTTTTATGAATGCATGAATACATGCCACTTGTTTGTAGACCGAGTCTGCTGTGGACCATGTACGCTAAAGGGAGCTGGTGCACGTAACCTCTGTCGTGGCTCCAATATCCTCCAAGTTCAAATGATACCTCTGGGGGTGCCAATCCAGGTGTTAGGTCTCTCATCTGAAATTTGTTCAAAAATAGGAGACCACTCAAAGGGGCAACGTTCGTCTGCCTACTAGGTGCCCTATTATTGCAATAACCAACATTGACAACTCATGCAACGATCAAGCCTACAAGCTGGCCGCTGACCCTGCCATTAGAAAGAGAAAAAAAATGTTTCATGCTTCTATTAGTATAAAATTTTGTTGGCTTACTCGGACTTTTACTCTGGCTTGACCCCTCCACTCTTGCTCCAGCCGATGCTATAGAGAAAATTTGTTTAGCATACTGAATTTTGTATTATTTTAGTGCTAAAATGTTTGAGAGTGTAAGATGAGCCTCCCTTCTCTACAAGCACTGTAATGGGTAATCAAGTTTGCAACTTTAATTCATTAACCGAAATTTAGCCTGACTGCTACACCATAAAAATGATGATGGAGGAAGTGGGGTCATGGGGGAGGGAGGGGACAAATGCCTCGGGCAGGGCAGGATTATCTCATAGGCTCAGTAGGCGTTTGACTGTGGGCCCCGATCGTTTTAGGGACCCCGCATAAGATTTAAAAGAAAAATTGTAATCAAACGTTTAAAGTTATTTTAATATTAATTTTTATACACTTGTATATATAAGTGAGAAAGTGATTCTGACTCATGTGTTCAAACTTGAAAACTTTTTGGAGTCTAGATTATTATCATAATTAATAGCATTTTAAGTTTAATTAAAGGGAAGAAACAAGTTACACTAGGTGGGGGAAGGTGTTAAAATTGTCCGAATCGAGATGTACTATTTTTAGTAGCCTTGTGATACATACTTTCTTCTTTGGAGTTGTAATATTTCTCAGCTGCCAAGCTCTATAGCCTGAATTCTTCCAAAGATTAAGCTTAGTATAACCAATGCAATTCTTTGAAACCAAAACTTAACACATTTCAGAATGTGGTTAATAGAAAACTAATAGTTATTAATTTAGTGTTAGTTATTAAATCAAAATACTCTCAATCAACTTATTTATATTCAAAATTTTTCTTCATATTAATGTAGCGGGGAGCTACAAAACATTCGAATGTGGAATGTTAACCATCATCATATTAATTAGCTTGAAATGCGAAGTACTATATCAGCAATTTCTAATCGATAATCAAAATTTTAAATTCAAGCATTAACTATTTAATATTTCTGTAGTACTCTGACTACTAATACTGTCCCAGACAGCACATAAACTTAAATCAAGCTTGACATTTCTTTGAATTTGACGTTTTAATACAAGCTTGAGAGTTCAATTCAATTTAAGCTTGCAGGAGTCAAGTTGAATTGTCAAGCTGGATTACAGCTTGATTTTCCCTTTCGAAAGCGTGCGTTGATGGCGCCATCTGTGAAAGAGAATGGACATTAATTATCTAGCGTTTCTCAAATTTGCTCAATAAAGAAAAGTTCGTAAAAGTTGTGTTTTATTTTATTATCGCACAAAACCTGGACATTAGAACACGCAAGGGGAAGGAATGAATGGGATAAGCCCCTCTGAAGTGTAGCACGAGGGGAGTTTTAGATTTATTTACATCTAATTAACATTAGTAATTCCATTAACTAATTAATTAGCCCTAAAATAAATTTTAATATAATTAACACAATTTAGTTAGTTAATATACTTCACTTTATGGGTGGTAGAATGAGGCGCAATGCGGCCTCCACAAAATAATTAATCAGTCATAAATGTACTTGACCATAGAATTTTAAAAAAAGATTCTATATTTCCAAATGTGGAAATTCTTCAAAATAAATACAATTATACTACGAAATTGATTTCAAAATCAGTCGCTTGTCTCGATTTTGGCCAGCAGTATTGCTCAACATGAGTGTTGCGATATTGAAAGTTTTGAAACGTGTCCTACTTTTAAGTTTATATTATGCTTATTTCCCAATTAGTAGAGTCTATAAATCACCCATACCATTATTTAAATTTTGATTCATCCCATGGAAAAATAAAAGAAACTTATCAGCATCGCCCAGGCTGATCGATCTGGCCAGAAAACGGCGTAACAGTCACTTCAAACTTTAGTCATAGCTGCCCGAGGCTTATTGGCTGCATACCAGTACCCATACCCATTGGCTGCATACCATTGGAAGTACGCCGGCCTCCCTGCCCATAGTTCGCGAGATCGAACCCAGCCGTGAACGTTTGATGGAAACAGATTAAAATTACTTAAAATTTCAGCATAGAGGGGAAAATGCGTGGAAAAATAAAGTATGTGGGGCGAGTTCGCCGACGGGCGCCCCGTGCATTTAGGAAAATTTTTTAAGCTTGAAATTAAGCTTGCTATGTCACGCTTGATTCAAGCTTGCTATGTCAAGCTTAATGCAAGCTGGGCAAGTGTAAACTAGAACACTTGATTCAAGCTTGCATTAAGCTTACACGCTTGAAATTTTCAAGCTTAGTTCAAGTTTATTGACTTGATAAATCAAGCTTGCTGCAAGTTTGCTGTGCTGTCTGGGGTATACTAAAGGATAAGTATACCATATCAAAACAATTATCTTCAGGTACTAAAGGAACTGGTATGCTAAAATGAGAACAATTCTATGCGATCGGGGTGATCAAATTCTTAAAATCAAAATTTCAGAAAATCTTAATGCGATCTGGATGATCGAGATATTTGTGAAATTCGAAAGTACATAGGTCAGGGTGACCGAAATAATTTTTTCCTTTAGTTCCTGCTTTAAGCAGTTTCAAATTACATATGAAAATACTTATCGTGCAATTGTGTTTCCATAAGAACCATCTTTCGGGCGAACGACGCTACTTCGATTTTTGTTCTCGCCCCACGTTGAGCGCCACATTATAACACGCACACTATCCTTTCTAAAACATATTTCAGAATTTCGGGGCTACTAAATAATTACACCTAATATAAACACCACAAAACGAACATTTATTTAGGTAGTAGCGCGTGTTACAATTAAAAATTCTATTAGAACATCAACCAGGGCCTGATTACGGAAAAGACTTGGGAAGCTTGAGCTTCCCCTCAGATTTTCTAGGGGGACCCCAAAAATGGCTGAAAAATTGAAAGAGAAATAAAAACTTTGTTTTTAAATGATTGTACAGATTTTTATTGAACAGAAGTGGAAAGCTATTTTTAAGGTTTCTCAGAAGTCTCATACTTCATGTCGCAACATTTCTAAATTGGTTCAGTTTAAGATGTCTTTACCTGGGACGTCCGCTCCAGTTGAGTTTTTTCTATTATGGGAAACGTTTGGTCCGCAGAAAAGGGTTGACTTTCAATATGTAATGTTTAACATCTTTTAAATGTCAAAATTAATTCCGAACTTTTATGTCATGATTTTTATGATGTCATGAAAACAAAGAATTCTTGATAAAAAACCATTTCTAATAAAAAACAGGGCTCAATAAATAAAGTTTAATGTTCCAGCAAGGTAATGTTTTTAGTTTACTCTTTAAAGTAGTTTCAAAAATTCTGTAAAATATTGTTACAATGAACTAAACTTATGAAGACAATGAATAAAATATTCTCATCAAAGTCAATCATTAAAACTTATTTAATCAATGAAATATCATTTGAATAAAATAGTTTTTTTCTAGAAAATTATTAAAATTTTACTTTTCCCAAACAAAAAGGGAAGAGGGGCCCCGAAATGAGCTGAGGTTCCCCTAACTTCAGAGGTTAATCGGGCCCTGACATCAACAGCATCTTCTCTGCAACTAGTGTTGCCAACGACCAAAAAAAAAAAAAAAGAATGAAGGGGAAAAAAGAGTTTTGAGTTTTGATGTATGTTACAAGAGTACATTATGTGAAAAGTCGTATTAAAAAAGGCCAGGACTTCTGAAAGATGAAGTAAAATGCGGAGAGACGTCTTATCCATGTGACTCTTACTAACGAAGTTTGACTGTACCCATAACAAAATTTCTCAATTCATTATTATTATGTGTGTTATTAGATCTAAACATGACATTCATGTTAAAAATGTGCAGATCCAAACGGAAGCTATTCTTCAGAATATGCTATTAAATTTCCATGAAAAATGAAAAAGCATTCTTGTAACCCATATTTCTGAAACATTTCCACATTTGTGTTTACTTTCCCAAAATATTCAATTTTCTTGTGCATCTTTAGAGAGGTGCGATGAAATTCATAAGGCCTTACGAGAAATCTGTGAATCCAGATCTCATTTCTGCTGTATTTTGCACTTTTTCCTTTCTTGTTTCCAAATAAGTCACGATGCGTTTTTCTTTACACCCATATATCTTCAATCATTTTTTTTCCCTTCTTTCCTTTCTACCCAAATCCCAATATCCATAAAACTCTTCAACGTCCATCCCATTCCATGCACTCACCTGTCCGTGACGTCATGGGATGGAAGACGTTTCAGCAGAAAACATTTGGAGAAATTATTTATTTTATTTTTTATCTTCCCACTGTCATTCGAAAAGCCACTTCTATGTTGACACGCAAATCCGAAGCGGTCGCGAAGGCTTACATATATATGTGCATGTGCTAAACATCACTGAGGCCTGAAGAACTAACTTGCATTTTTTTTTGTGCGATACGAGAATTTCAGTGACTGGTAAAGACAATGAGGGCTGCTACACTTTTACGGAACGCTGTTGATCTGTTGGTAGTGACCATAGCTCTGGTAAATGGTGAGTAAGAAAGAAGTAATCTTATTTTATAAGCGTGTGAGAATTCGTTAAATATTTTACCCAATTAATAAAAAACATCTGATGGATTCATCAGATTCTATACACATTCAAGTGTGTGGGAATTTGTTAAAAATTTTGCCTAATTAATCGAGAAGGTTTGATGGATTCATAGAATTTTGTATTAAGTGAATTGGAAAGTATTGGATAATAGTTACACACGCACACGCACACACACACACACACAAAAAAAAAAAAATCCCAAAGCGTAATTGTTTTAAATGTTAACAACGTGAATTTTTGTAGCATATATACACAGAGTATTAACATTAATTAAAATCGGTAAGTTGAATTGAATCCATTTTGAAAGTACAATTTATTAAAGCGATTGACATAAAAAGATAAACAAAACCTGCAACAATTTATTTCTACCTTAAATATGTAAAATCACAACGAACAATTAAAGCGTTTTACTACAAGGTGTATGGATATTAGACACTCTTTTATGTGTGTAGTTCACGTCGACGTAATTTTTGTTTAATTATTACCTCAAATTATGCATTGAACTTTGGCGTAGATAAATCACACTAATAATCAAAATATGTGTTTTTCCTATTTCAAGTCCTATCGGGTTATGTAATATATCAGTGAGGCTATAATAGCTGCTTACACACATAATAATATTAAGTAATGAAAAAAAAGTAAAGAGCAAACAATCTTAATTCTTACATTACCATTTTTATAATAGGATTTCCAGCAA
The DNA here is from genome assembly GCA_038373885.1 of Cheiracanthium punctorium. NCBI lineage: Eukaryota > Metazoa > Arthropoda > Arachnida > Araneae > Cheiracanthiidae > Cheiracanthium > Cheiracanthium punctorium. The sequence continues at coordinate 266,053 of JAWZYV010011876.1, forward strand.
TAAAAAAGAATTTGACTTGCATATAGTATTTTACGTTATAAGACAAGCGATTAAGACAGTCCTGTCTTAAGCATATATATCCAGTTAAAGTAAGCTGAATTTCTGATAGCTATTTTCGACATATTTTTAAAATTACACATAAAATGCTTGCTAGTTTTTTAATTTCTTTCATAAAAGATGAAATTTCAGATTTCAAGAATATAACCTTACTTTCTTTTAATTTAATATGTCAGATAATTACTCATAAAATATTTATACCTTTATTTGAGAATAAAATTTTTAATTTGAAAGATACAAAAAAGAGTGTCATCGTAAAATCAAGGTCAAAAAGTTAATTGATGATTACTTTTCAATTGTGCATCTTAATTGATTAAAAAATTTAAAAAAATTCATTTACTGCCATTAGAAATTATATTATAAATGAGTTAAGTATGACTACAATTTTTTTGACATTTTTTTTATAAGTACAACTATTAGTCTTAGATCAAATATCATCTTTTATAAATTGAATAGTAATTCAGGTTTTACTATTGATAAGTTCATTTGTCTTATCAAGTTCTTATGGTTTAATTACCTCTATTATTCTTGTAAAGTGCTTTAGTTTAAGCTAGTTTATTCCAGAATTCTTTATATTTGCATTGAATATTTTGTGTTAAGCGAAATTAACTAATCTCTGCTGAGGTTTTAATTAATCATTTAAAAGTAGATAAGAACGATTAGCTTATATGCATTGGCAATAAATTTATTTTATTTGTTGCTAATATGATATTCAATTTGACTTAAGACTTTTTAAAAGAATTCTGAAATTTATTTAAGACACTGAAATTTCTTTGATATTTATATTCTACTTTCTCTCGTGAACATTTAATATTCATACATTTTCAAGGGAAATTTCCCCCTACCCTTACTGCTCTCTAAAACATAAACACTACGAAACGTATAATAATTTCTGTGAAAGATTTGCGTTGGGTGGAGAGGGAAGGGAGAGCACAGGGATTCCCTGGTATCGAAATCTGAGAATTTGTTGAATTACTTTGCCCGTAGCGTAATTTTTACGTGAAAGCCTGTTAACCTTGTTGAATTTCCTATTGTTTTTTAAACCCGTGATATGAAAATGATGCCGATATCACTTGCGATACCTAACTTGAATCATAGGCAAGGGCGTAGCCAGGGGGGGGGGGATATCGGGATATATCAACCCCCCCCCCCCCCCGAAAATTTCTCCTGGCTACGCGCCTGATCATAGGCTCCCATGGAATTTTTTTTTTTTTTTGGGGGGGGGGGGAAATTTCACACTTGTAACACAGTTCCGATTTTGCTTAGTGATGCATCTTAAGACAATGCACTAAAACATTAGGGGGGGCAAGCGCCCCACCTTTCCCCCCGTATGGGCGGCCATGAATCTGAATTATATTGAAAGCATAAAAGTAAATATCAGATTGTTCATTTTCCTATTCTATTGAATACAGTGGAAGCTTATTATTTCGCCAATAATATAGTTTTCACGTCAAAGCCTGTACGCCTAAATGGATTTCTAATGCATTTTTGTTACTCGTAATATCAAAATGACGTCAATCTCTTTTAGGATATCCAATTTGAATGACTAATAGAAAAAGAAATCGTGGTTCATTGATCTACTCTGTACGGTATTAGGGTAAACTTTTTGTGGTGAAAATTATGAAAAGGTTCTAAAAAAATGTGGATCGGATGGATTTGCTATGTTAAAAGTTTCCAACTTCCTCTACATAGTTTTATACATAAAAAGGTTTAACAGATTGAAAAAAGGATTCGGACTTATTATTCGGTTTGCTGTATAATTTGGAATGTACGATTCTTGGGTAAGTTCAAATTTTACCTCGCTTTATTAATATCAGGGGAAAAAAAGGACAGTACAGTCCTTCTTAACCGGTTTAAATAGGACTAGAAGAAAGCCGGTTAAAAGAAATTCCGGTTAAAGCGGAGAGGGAAATAAATTAATTGATGGAAATGCGCTATAACAAATGCGTCAAATTATTAAAAACCAGGAAAGATGTAAAAAAAGTCAGTTGTTTTTTTCTGCTAAAGACTGGAAGTTCGCCGACTCTGCATGGTTTCACCATTTTTTTAAAGCATCACATCGGTGGAGAGAGCCGATACTTTAGTCCAACATAGCATAAATCCATTTACTGTGCTTTAGCTTTATCTGTATGCGATATGACGGAGGTCGTTATCGGATCATCCATGTAAGAGTCATCGTTACCGTGAATTACATCACCAACAACTCCGATGACTTCGTCATCTGACAGTTAAGATTATTGCTGAAATTTCTTGCCAGCGCTCAACTATATCTCCCCGTCTTCAGCATCGACATCTCGGCATTCACCGCGGACTTTGATACAGGACAGAGGTTCCCAACATTTTTCTCTTTGTGAACCCCTTCGAAAATTCAAAAGAAATTTGGGAACCCCTTGTACAGTATGTGTACCAGTATATTATTTTCCCAAACTCTTTCATACACCTAGTGAACCCCTGTGGATTGGCGAAAACCGGTTGGGAACGACTGATATAGGGCGATCATCGACTAGCGTCAGACGGGAGAAATAGCGTCAGCCACTAAAAGGAAAATAATCAACCCCCTTTTAATGATTAGCTACATAAGCGCACTCTAGCAGGTCGTAGCGACGAATAATGATGCAATCAACTACTAACGCACGCATGCGCACGACATAATAATTACGACTCGACGCCATCTTACAGGCAAATTTCGTTCAGATATTTTAGAATATATCGATGATCGTCCTAAATGCAAGTCCGTGCACCCACTAATATATTTGAATGCCGACGCAAAGTTTTTGACTGAACAGTCTGTGTCTCTTCGACTGCAGTTGTAGTTTTTTAAAACTTATATTATTGCTTTTGTTTATATTAATCAATTACAGTTTCTTAAAGTGGAGAGAGTCAAATGCTTTACCCCATATTTAGCAAGTATTCTGTATTGAAATCTTTATGATTTTCCGTTTACTATTCAAAAATTTAAAATAAATTTTGCTGTTGAAAATTATAAAACTCAGTTTTTGAAGCGATGCAAAAGGCTCCTTTAGCATGCCGCATTATTATTATTCCTACACGACCTTGCTAAAAGGATATTTGTAATATAACTGAGGAATACGATCCTAAATACAATAGACAGACGTGCGAAAATTCAAATGAATTTACAAGGGTGCTATAATAAAACGCTCGTTTATGACTTTTTCGCTAAGTGCTAAACTGTTACAAAGCATGATTTACGATGTACGACAGAAGAGAACGATGCGGAAATCATTCATCTTCTTACTCGTATTTGTGTCTCAATTAGATATTATGCCGTTCTAAATTTGATAAATAAAAAAGGAAAGAAGAAAAAGCAATGCCATAAATAGAAAAAGATTTTATATGCTACTTCGGTTCGCTTGAAACTGAGTTTTCGTTACAGTATCTTTACACTTAACGCTATAGATTTGCTGCAAAAAGGCAACGGCAAAGATTCACTTTCTGGTTGGTGAATAGTAAGCGACGTGTCCACCAGAAGTCAGATCCTTGTGCACGAATCACTGTCTTTGCCAGATCCGCTGTCTTCACTGCATGCAGCTGCTCCAATCTTTATGGAGCAGAAGGAATCGCAGGACAGGTCCTGGCATGGGCGTCGACAGAATATTTCCCAGGGGGGGCAAAGAATACTCCAGGGGGGGCAAAGACTACTTCAACGTATGGTTACTATGTTGGAAAGAACAAAAAAGCAAGGAAAAACACTGCATACAAAAATCCAAGAGGGGGGAATTGCCCCACTTTGCCCTATACTGCCGGCGCCCATGGGTTCAGGGGAAAATATTTTCCGGAGAGAGCTTTACTCTACTAGGGTATTTTCTACAGATTTTATACGTACTAGTACAGTCCTTATTGAATTTCATCTTTGGTGTCGGATACTCAGTCTACTAATGTTTTCTTTCTGTGATCTCTCTGTTTGCGTTAATCTTACACACTTGATGATCCATTTAAATTTATTTCTCTCAACAAGTCTAAATCTAGCATTATCATCATCAAGGGTGATGTTTGTCATATTACTATTTAGACCTCTTCCCTCTTAGGCCAGTTTATCCGCCGCCTCATTTATATCAATTCCTTTGTCTTACAGAATTGTAGAGTACATATCTTCCCCATATACTGTTCATAGTTTCCAGGTATTGATGAATATCATTGCAGAAACTCTTCATAGTTTTCTGGCTCGTAAGCTTAAAAGTCCACTAATTGACAGGACGAAACACAAATTTTATTGGTTTAAAATTTCGACGAACAATGTAAAGTGCACAATTTAGTCAATTTACAAAAATTAATAAGCAATAACTCGATTTACAACAGTTGGTTGATCGCAGGGACTTCCTCAGGTACTGTAATTTGTCGCATACGGTAAAATTCTTCCATAGGTTAAAAACTCGGTGGCATTCACGAGAATTCTTAACTGTTTCTTAGCGAACAATAACGAGCAATTCACAAACCTTCAAAAATAGGCTACTCGAAATAAGCGAGAAAATGAATCAGAGCTTGTTTGTTTGATTAAGACAACACTATGCTAGGGCGATCTGCCTAGGATGGGGGGTGCCTTTGTAGGTGGACTTTCTAAGGGGTTCTAACGCGTATTCATCTGGAGAAAATCTAACAAAACTCCAGACCGTTAGATCGACAACCGCAAGATGAGACCCGAACCCGGGAACTTCATACTTCGGCCGTCTACCATTTTCAGTGACATAACCACTGTGCCATGGTGAGGCACGAAGCAAAGCACTATGGCTCTCAGCATATACAGGGTGGTCCTACACTATGTGTCAAAAATCTAAAGGGTGGTACAAGGGACCAAGACGATTCAGAATCGCATAGCAATGTGTGGTCGAAAATGTCGTCTTCCTGTATCTGCTAATAACACTTTGGAAGAAGTGTTGAAGCAACAGTGAACTTTCCGACCTTCGTTTCGATGACAACATGTACATGAAGATGACCTCTTTTACGAGATACAGACGAGATTTTATAATGTTTAAAATGTTCAAAAACATCTTATTTATCTAGTACTATATTTCGTGTTGGATACATTTAATTATGCCACAGATTTTAACGAGAACAAAGGGAAAATTACTTAATAACTGTTGTTAGAGATGGTAAGGAAACAAAAAAAAGGGGGAGGGATAAAGACATCTGCCCCAGGCCCCGGCTTGTCATAATCGGAAAGTAACCAAATGCGCCCTCGTTTTATTAACCGAGCTCAATCCAACGAACGAGAAGGATAACCGAAATTCCAAAATGAAAGAAAACAAGTAATATATATAAAAAAAAATTTAAGTCAATCCCTACTTAGGTCAACAAAGAAAAGTTCTATTTTAGTTACTTTTTATTAAATTTAATTAATTACATTTAATTAATGAATCAACATTTCGAAAAACTATGAATTTGAGTGGATGAATAAAAAGTATTTTATTCACGACTGAAAATTTGAATAAGATACATAAATATATATAGGGAGAGTGTGAATTAATAGTAGGAATTGAAAAAAAAGAGAAAGAGATGCACAGTTAGATGTTACAGTAGTTCTAAATACAAAATTTTAACATTCTACGGTTAAAAGTTTTAGAGTTAAGCGAAATGCGAAATAATTTTTGTCGCCAAATTTGGTCATATTTCGGCAAAACTCGCCAAGGTTGACCACAGATGGCGATGTTTTGGGCATGGACCAAACAATGACAGACTATCCCCAAATTTGGCGATATTTTGGCAAAACTCAACAAGGTCGATGACAAATGGCGAGATTTTGGGCATGGACCAAACAATGACTGACTACAGATGTAATATGTTGAAGCTGTCCATAGACATTAATGTACTGAAATTCTTTTGGGTGGTCCTGCAAATAAACTCTCCCTGTGAAACCAAAAATCGAGATGCGCAACTAGATGTTACAACAATCTTATATATGAATTTCAACATTCTACGGCTAATAGTTTTTGAGATTTGAGAGTAAAATACATACACACGTACAAAAGTCGCCAAGTTTGGCGGCTTTTGGTGCAATTCTTGAGGGAGGCACGTGGCCGTGGTCGGACGATTACCTAACTGTATGGTAGGACGGTATTGTACTTGAAATGGATAAATGCCCCTAAAACTGTCATTGACTGTAAAGTGTTGGAAATCTTTTGAGTGTTCCTGTAGCAGCACTGTAAATGATAAAGACACTTTCTTCGATGGAAAAATTCAGTTTGTAACCCTTAACAGCATATATCACTTCTGGGTCGTTTGAACTAGCCTAATACCTCTAAAATACGCTTTAATGAATTTCTGCCCGTAGAGCGTAATGTATTTAAAATCTTTTGGGTGGTCCTGTAGGTAAACTATCCAGTCGAATGGGACCGAAATGGCGGGTGCACAGGTAGATGTTACAACGATCCTAAATATAAAGTTTCAACATTCTACGTCTAATAGTTTTTGAAATATGCGAGTTTAATGAATTTCGGGCCATAGAGCGTAATGTATTTAGAATCTTTTGGGCGGTCCTGTAGATAAATTATCCAGTTGATTGGGACGAAAATTGTATTAACATCCAGTGTCATCCACTACAAGTTTTAAAAAATGTATTTGAACTTGAGTGGATGAATAAAAAAGTATTTAACTAACGATTGAAATTTTTTACAAGATATATATATATATAGGGAGAGTGTGACCTAATAGTAGGAATTAAAAAAAAAAAAAAAAAAGCAAGTGTGCTTTTTATAATCTTGTAGATAAAAACAGCTGGACCCATAACACCTGAAAATACCCAACACATAGCACTAAAATACCTGTCCTCGAATTAGCACAGTATTTCGTTTCCACCCCAGCTTTCGTGACAGGGAGGTAAACAGAGTCCCACAACAAGAATAGCCTAGCACAAGTCTCAAAACATTGTGTGATGTTCCAAACGGCTGGCGTCCGTGGCATTAGCATAACACATCTTTGGCGGTGGTAGAATACTATAATGATGCAATCTTGCTCGAGTCATAAAACTTGGCACATTTATGTTAAAATTTCATTTGTTCAGCCCACAGGTGGTAAATTGTATGGCACAATCATCACAGTAAATAACGGAGTGCGGAGGTGAGTGGGAGAAGAAACGCGATGAGTGAATAAACGGAACATAAAAAAAAAAAAAAAAAAAATAATAACGTAAGTGCCGTAGCGGAAGCATCCTTAAATGTGTTTGGAAATTCAAAATGTAACTTCGTCGAGGAAATTTTTTTATTTTATTTTATTCATTCGTTTTTCATTCATTAATTTTTTTTCCACCAAGCTAAATTCTCAAAAATCAATTTTCAGATCTCCGAAAACATTAAGTCTCTCAATTCTACAGAAAAGTAGCTCCCGCTGCCGCCTCTGACGAAATCTCGTCACGAGTCTTCTCCGAAATCGTGGGGAGTTGAGTTTCGGCGAAGTTGTCCACATATTCAAAATATTCGGGAATGCAACTATATTACTTAAATTTTGAAAATAGAATTATTTTAGAAGATTTTAATAAAAATCTGAAAAAATAAGCATCATGGTTGCCAGGTTAGGAAGTTTCCGCTTGCATAAAATCATTCATGCCTTTGCAACAAAGCAAAAAATCCTATGTGGACAACATATGACTTCCTTGTAAGTCTATTAAATCAAAAATATTTTCTGCGCATTTCATCTAAACTTATTTTGTTTGAAAGAGATAAAATACTACAGTAATACTAAGGTTTAGCTATTTCTAACCACATATTTCCGGTATCGCCAAGCTGGGTCCAGTTTCAAAGATTTGCTTCTGACACTTAATTTGGCGATATTTCGCCAAAAGCCGACAAGATTGAGATAGTTTGCGAGATTTTGGGGATAGCCGAAGTAGTCTTTGACCACAGACTTTCAATGAATTGAATGTATCGATACACCTTAATGCAGCGTTTCTCAACCTGTGGGGCGCGACCCCCAAGAGGAGCGCAGAGCGTTTGCAGGGGGGGGGGGGCGAGAAAACCAAAGAGCAAGTAGTGATGCATGTTTTTTAAAAAAATCCTCTTATTCATTCTCATTTTTACTCAAAAATATATCCATTTTCGCTTAAAATGTTCATTCAAACTTTACTGATAACAATATTTTGTAGAAAATTCGACTAAATGTTCATCGTTAAAGACTAAAAAACTGAATGTATGCCGTCAGTTAGCCTTTGTTGGGGGGGGGGCGACTTTAAAAGGTTGAGAACCGCTGCCTTAATGTATTTAAAGGCATTTGGGTGACCCTGTAAATAAATTACCCAGTCGATTGCAATCAAAAAAGGGATGCACAATTAGATGTTACAATAGTTCTAAATACAAAATTTCAACATTCTACGGTAAAAAGTTTTAGAGATATGCGAACTACGAAATTATTTTTGTCGCCAAATTTAGCGATATTTCGCCAAAACTTGCCGTGGTCACAACAAATGGCGAGATTTTGGGCTTGGACCAAACAATGACTGACTCTCGCCAAATTTGGCAATATTTCGGAAAACTCACCAACGTTTTTACGGGTTTACAAGGCGGGGTTTTTACATTTTTAACTGACTTATATAAGGAATGTTTATAAGACTGTTTTTCATGTAGTCTTCTTTTTGCTTAAATTATAGACTTTTGATTATTTGCGACTCACCGCAACTGCAAATAATCAACTTATGAGGCTAAACTTGAAGATGGCTGAAAACGTACACAAATCATTTCAAAAGTGTTCACGAATAGCTAACGGTAACAAATACGGAGTTTTTAGAATGCCGTTCCTAGCCGATTTAGGGTCCACTTTAAATATTTTTATGCAGCATTTTACATTAATCGCGGTATCTAATTTATATGCAGTAGTAACTAGACATATTTTAAGAGAGTTAAATGAAAGACTGTTGATTTTACTTGAAATTTTCAGTAGTTAAAAGTTTAGTTCATGCAATTAAAATTTATCAAATTTATATTTTATCATACTCATAACTATCATCGACTATCTGGAAACAATTAAAAAATGTGTCAAAGTACCTCTCATCGCAATAACTTTTGTATGACATCGTGAGAAAGTCGACGTATTTGTAAACCCTTCTACTAAGGTAATATAAGGAAGAAAAAGTAAAACATGCTTTTCATAAGGTAAATAAGATAAGTCCGGCGATACTCTTAAAAATATTAATCATAAAATTTTATTTTACGTCGGTTATTATTATTTTTGAAGCATTAGAAAATGGATTTACTATATTTGTTCTTTAATGTTAGCCTCAAACAGCTGAAACTCGGACTTTTATCGACTAAATAAAGTGACTTTTTGTTACTAATTGCAAATACCATTCTGCATATTCCTTCATAGAAATAAAAATTTATAAATACGAATATATAAAGCTTATGTATTTTCAAAGCACTGATGAACGATAGAGGAAAATTTTTGAAAAATTAGTTTGTCGTTGAATTCCCCATAATTTAACAGAGCACCAAAAGGCGGAGCGTGTCAGAATCTGCAAAGAAACTCGAAAACTACTTAACGATCCTGGATACTTACTTATTTCTAAAATTGTAACTGGTGATGAAGTGTACATACCACTTTTTGACGTTCCAACACGTCAAGAAAGTAAAGTATGAATCTTTTAAGGTGACCCCAAATCAACAATGGTGAAATAATGAGCGATGATAAAAGTAATGTATGCCATTTTCTTCAGAAGTACAAGATTGGTCAAAGTCACCAAGCTTGAGGACAGGAAACAGTTAGAGCTAACTGGTATACCACTAAGTGTCTTCCAGAAATTCTTCAAGAAGTTAATTTAAGGGAACTCGTTCTTCATCATGGCAATGCATCTTCTCATACGGCAAGATTGGCAGCGGAATTTCTTGGAGCGGAAAAAAAAAACACACATCAAAGTGATAAAACATCCATCCTATTTCCCTGATCTTGCTGTGTGTGACTTTTAGTTTTTAATCTAAAGAAAAATTTACGTGGTAGCCGTTTTCATTCCGAAGTTGAGATTGATGAGGCTGTAAAAGCATATTTTGCATCGATCGATTCCAAGAAATGGATGGCTTAAAGCTTCTAAATTTTGGAAAATTAGCCTACAAAAGTGCATTAATATTGGAAGGATTACTTTGAACATTCCTAAAATTTGGTGTTTAATTGCACCATTATCTCAAAAATTTCAGAGTAATCCTCGTAAAAATGCTGAAAAATGATGCGATTCATAATACTATATAAAAATCTAAACAAGAGAATAGCTTAGTTTCATTAAATTGTCTATTATTAGAGCCCCGTTGTGGTATTAGACTGGCAATTTAGGAAATTTTTTGACAAGTCGCTTGATGAACCAAAAGGGATATAGATCGGATACGCTCAATTTAATAGGTGTCGTTCTGTTAAAACTTTTGCGATTTTGCGATGAAGTTATTGAAGGGATACAATTTAGGATGAAATTATAGCGCTCAGCCTCCCTAGCAACAATATTGAGATGGGGGAAGACTGAGCCCCCTCAGTCCCTGTGGAGTTGGTGCCTACGCTCATAAACATGTTCACAAAGAAGTCTGAGATTATAATGTACTAGCTGCTACCCGCGACTTCGTCCGCGTCGGCTTTAGAATTAGGTCCCGAGAGAAATGAAGCATGTGTGAATAACAAATATGTTTGCGGCAAAAGAAACTGCATTTAAATATTATTTGCTTTTTACTTGTTTTAAATGAAGTATAATGCATGGCAGTATACTTCATTTAAAATAATAGAGTATGCAGAGATACTAAATTTAGATTTTATTCAGGCATTTGGCGAAGAGAGACAGTTACGACAGTATTTGCGAACTGTTTTGTAAAAGAAATATTTATGCTATATGCATGAATTTTAGCCTATGTTAATCGGGAATAGAGCAGCTTTCTATTAGTAAAAAAGTTTTAGAATCGATTCTGTATTATGTATTAGCGTAATGTACTAGTTATTTTGAGTGTTCCTGAAAAGGAACTATTTACGCTACATGCATGAATTTTAGCCTGTAATACTTAAGAATAGTGTAGCTTTATTTACGCTACATGCATGAATTTTAGCCTATAATACTCAAGAATAGTGTAGCTTACTATCAGTAAAAGAAGTTTAGGAATCGGTTCAGTACTTACAGAGATACGCATAGAGCGTAATGTAATACAGAGATACACATAGAGCATCCCTGTAAAAGAAATGTCTGTGATATATGCATTAGAGGTAGCCTATAACACTTAGGGTGCCACCAGTGTCTAAGAAGTTCTGCTCTCAAAACTGCAAGGCGGGAGTGTCCAGGTTCAAACCCCGGTCGCGCCTGTCGACCTAGCCGCTCGCAGTTTTCCGTGGTTTTCTAAAAAACCTCGCGTAAATACGGGCTAGGATCCCTTAGAAAGTTCCCCACAGAGTAATTCTCCTTATAGACCTAGGACCCTAGTTCAGTCAATCGGTCTTAACCCTTTAACGCGCAGTGTTCCCGCTCTGAGAACACCAAACTCTGACGTTTTGACTGTTGCCAGTCACGAAGAATAGATTTGATTTCTATAAAAATTGGTACGGGCGACATAGCTCCACGAGAATCCTTTACTTTTTAGCACGTCATTTCCCGTAAAAAAATGGTCACGATTATTTTTAAATGCACTGACATCTGCTGAAAAATGGAAGAATGCGAGAACGGCTGGATAGATTGCCCAATGCTGAATAAAGGGCAGCCGTGGCCATCGCTCGACTTAACTACCAGCAAGATGGCGGACTATCGAAACGTTCATCGCGTGCCACAGATCTAGAGACGCTTTTTTGACGACAGCTGGCTGTGCGGCACTGCCAGCTGCGTCAAAAAAGGGTCTCTAGATCTGTGGCACGCGATGAACGTTTCGATCGTCCGCCATCTTGCTGGTAGTTAAGTCGAGCGATGGCAACGGCTGCCCTTTTTTCAGCATTGGGAAAGGGTTGCGCCTCAAAGGGTTAATCCAAAAACAAACAAACAATAATACTCAGGAATAATGTAACTTTCAATCAGTGAAAAAAGTTTTAGAATTGGTTTAGTAACTACAAAATTTCCATAGAGCGTAATGCATTAGAATTATTTTGAGTGTCTTTGTAAAAGAATTATTTATGCTATATGCTTGATAGGTTGCCTGTATGTTAATCCAGGGCATAAGCTATCTTCATTACAATTTTTTCCAAATCCGTTCAACCATTTTTTTGTGATTCAGTCAAAAACATCCAAACACGCAAACGTACACATTTATATTATTGGAAGGATTTAGAAATTTATGAACTTTAAGAAACACATCTGGACTTTTCTTTGTACTTACGTATTATCCTGGCGGTCATTCCCGCCAAACTGTTTTTCCGTCAAATGAGTTGCCAAACTGTTGTTAATCGTCTTCAAAACAATTAATAATTTCATGTGCCCGGCATTTATCTAGGCAAAAAATCGCTCGTCTTGGCGGACCGCCGGGATAATACGTAAGTACCCTTTTCTTTACTTATGCTTTTTAATTTGGCGTAAAATTAACATAATTTTCATACAAATTTATGGTTTTCAAATGCATGTGATTTTGCAAATAGAATTTCTGCTTTATTTCAAGCATAAATCATTTTGTGCGGCGATAAAACAGTTTTAAATTAATAATAAGAAAAGTAATTAAAATTTCAAAATTTTGAGCCTCAGGTGCACTTTACCGAAGTCATGGGCTCAGTCATGTTCAAATTTTCAAAGCTCTGCTTTCTGTAGATTTGTCTGGAGAACATTCATTTTTATTATTATAAATAGATAGATTTGGCATAAAACTGGCATAATTTCCGTGGTATTTAATGTTTTTCGCACGCGCTACTTCATTGAAGTAATAGCATTCGTGTTAGCTCAAAACATAATCATTTGATACGGGCGAAACTCGCCAAGCATGGCAACGTAAAAACGGTTTTTAATTAATAATTAAAAAAGTAATTAAAAATCTAAAATTCTAAGTAGCCTATAACCAACTCCAGGGTCCCATCTATATCTAAACCAAAATACACCCTAATCGATTCAGCGGTTTAGGCGTGAAAGCGTCATAAACAAACAAACAAACTCACTTTCGCATTTATAATATTAGTTAGGATGAGCCTGGAAATCCGCCATTTAATGGCATCAACCACTGCTTCTTAAACAGTCGTAATATTGCTAAATACTGTCTGATGAGGTGGTTTGAAATGCATTTTTTATGAGCGAAATAAAGCTTTGTATCAGAATACAAACATTTATTCATCATTAAAAAAAATAAAGATGAGAAGTTATTAAGATGTTAATGGCAGGTGCTGGTTTAATTGGCAGATTTTTATTTTTATATAGAAAGATGAAGACATGCAATTTGGAAACATATTGCTTTTGTAAAAATTTATCAAACGTATTACTCGCAGATGCGTTTTTGGACTTTCTGCATTAGTCGCTTATAATCCTCTATCATAAAGGTGGAGAGAAATGTTATGAATTCAATTCAAGAATAGAAAGGGTAAATGTCATCAATTTCGAAACAAATGAAAAGATTTTGAAATATTACAGGGCACGTGCCCTCTTCCCCCTCCAACGCTACGCCTACGTTGGTTGGTGACGATGAAATATGTTTTGGAGGTGAAAATTGTAATGGTAGGCACTTTTAGCGATATTTTGTTTTATCCAAATAAGATTGATGCACTTCAAAGTATGTTTAATTGGTTTAAGACACTTTTGAAACAGTCTTTTATAAACAATTTCATTTTATGCCTAGACTCTCCAGCGTACATTTGGAAAAACTGCTTTTTCCTTAAGGATATTATGCTAATAATAACTGAAAACATTAATTTAGTTAGTATTTAAAATTCCATAACATTAATTCAATCGTTTAATTTCTTCTCGTTTGAGAAAATTACATCGTCTTCTTACTTTACGTGAGTTTTAGTAAATGAAAAACTTTCTACGTCTGAAAAAAATTTTGCTTATACTGAAAAACTCCAATAGCTATTTTAAACAATAAAGCATACTTGTTGTACATCTAATTATAAATACCAATGTATAGGTATAATTCTTAATTTCTTACAGCAAAGATGATTAAGTACTAGTCCAATTGCGATTACTCTTTAATTGCCATTTAACTCCTTAAGGTTTCGTTTAAACGAACATTAGAATATTGTGCATGGAATATTGATAAATTCGGATTTATAACATCATGTTGATGTTATTCGTACCCTACCACAAAAATCGGTAATCTGCTAAGTGCAGATGAAACACCCCAAAATGAAAGAACGTTGAAGGTACTGTGCGGTGTACCTGTACTTTCACCGTTTGTTTGAAGGTTCTGTGCAGATGAAGGTACTGTGCAAATGAGTTTCGGACGACGCCTCAAATACGGAACGCTCGTTAAAGGAACATGGAAGTTTAGAGTCCTAGAAGTGACTACTAACTCATTACACCATTCTTTTCAATGTTGCGTCCATCCACTATTACTGATTTTTCAAGTAATATTGTTAATGTACAAAGGAAATGAGAATAAGACTTTTAATAATTATTTGAACGGTTATTTATATTCTCTATAAAAATTCTCAGTTTACTAACAGCGGTATTAAGAAATGCCACGACTCCGCGAGTCAGGTAACCTGAATGCCCGATTGGTCAGAAACAACGTAGAAATCGTATTGGTCAGATACCATGGTAACCCTTTTATTTGACACGACGAATATTATTTTCTCTGCTAACCTTTGAAGTAACTCGCTCTGGTCTGTTAACTCACAGGTTTAATGTTTCGTGAATATGGCCATTAGAGTCCACCATAAGAGACTATCGCCATAGAGGAAATAAGAGACTCTTCGAGTCAATTGTGCCTCAGGACTTGAAACGCTTTTCAGTAAGACTCAAAAATAAGAATATTAATCAAAGCCAAGAAATAATATTTGCAGTCATATGACCGCTGACTGAAAATCAAACAGTTTAACAATTCATAAGAGCCAAGATATGCAAGATAATGAAAATGCATATAGTTCGAGAAACTTCGACGTTCTTTCTGACGTAATATCCCTGCGGGATATTGCACAATATTTGTTTAAGGTAATCTTGGATTTCCTGAGAATTATTCTTTTTTAATAAATCGGAGCAGGAAAATCATTTTTCGAAGTGGCAACAGAAGTCGCACCAGATATTAAGCTACGAAATCCAAACACGACGAAAGGGAGTCAAGTTATTGTCTTCTAGAAAGGCGCCCACTCGATTGTTTTAGGAGAATGCAGATCTATACCTTTTCCCTTACAGTCAAAAAACATGACAGTTCTGTCTGAATATTTTGATCACGTATCAATAGCAGATTCCCCTGGAAACGTGAAAGAATGCTTAGCGTTATCCATGTATATTCTGCAGGAAGTTGCGGTAGTGGCAGCGACAAAGTTGACCCAAGCTTCAGCTGTCTATCCCGTCTTATTCCCTGAAAAAATAAATGCACGTGGGATGCATAGCTGACGACTATTCCTGATACCTGAAAAATGTTTAAAGTTTTAGAAATACTGAATCCACGAAGCGGTTAAAAAACAGGTGCTACATGAGTCGCTTTTCCACTATCTCATATTGGGCAATATTTCATGCAATAAGCAATGGAATGATAAAAAAGCTATATATCAATGAGAATCTCGGTTTTTCTACTTAGTACTACGTAAAGAAACAGACGGTGTTCACACATTTTTTTAAAGATTTTGGATTTTCCCCATTAATTGAATTTAATCGAAAAAAACCCTCTCTGGCATCAATTTGGGAATACGATTTAATTATCTGTGACTATTTTCATTGTTGGGCGCTATTTGAGTGCAAATTCATTTCGATGTGTTCTACGCCATCTTTTTCTATTATTATTTTATTTTATTTTTTTACGTATGAATTTACGATTATTCATATAAAAATTAATAAAAACATACAGGAAAATTGTTTTCGAAGAAAAACTAGGTAAGAGTAAAGAACAATATTTATATTTTTGCATGTACTAATAAATTTATGCAAGAGAAATGTGCCCTTTTTTATGATGTAAAAATCAAATATGCAAAATCATTTCTTCTTCTTTTTTTTCGCATTAACTACATACATTTTAAGATGGATCTAAAATTTTATTTATTAAAAATAAAAATGCATGCATTTAAACAACCTTGAAAATAAGGTAACACCTATTTTCAAGGAAGACATTCCCATCGCTTCATTTAATCAATATCCACTGTGTTAAATACCAATATTGATAAAGCTGCTAGCTATAACTATAACAGTGCAAAAGAAATCATATAGAGAGCGTGGACGATGTAAGTTTTTATTGCCGCGATTGTCGCTAAATTCTCTTTTCCATTAAGCATTAAGCATCTCTTTTCCTTTAACATCCTTAAAACAGGATTTCTCCTGTAAAAAAATTCTCAAATTTTGATGCTGTTGTCCTTAAGAAAATCTGAACGCAGTATAATAGCTACGTGCGCATACAAAATGGCGGAACGCATACACAAGTTTAATGCAGACTATTACATTATAAAAGCAAGCTACTTTTTTTTCTTTATACTGTATGCCTTACTCCTCGAAACATTTAAATCTGTTGGTTGTTTTATCTTATCTAATGAAATTATTATTAATAGCTTCCAAGCCGGCAAGCTTCGCCACCTCATTACCTTACTGTTCCATACATTCATTGTTGCATTGTTCAGCATTGTTGGCCAAATTATTACTAGGAGTGATTTTTTGTAAAGAGAATAAAACTTCTACTGCGCAATAATTAGTAAACATTGACCATACATATTTTGCAGTTTACAAATGCAACTTTTTCAAGTAGTGTGTTTGGATATTTTACTAAAAAACAACTGGAAGTATTTTAGTTTAATTATCAAAATATTTTAACTTAAATAGACATGCATTGATTTCAAAAGTGACCGATACTAAATGAAATCTTGTTTGTCAAATGAGGAAATGATTTAAGGTAGACCAGTGGTGCGCAAACTATTTTCATCTGCGACCCGCTAATTAGTGTAAAATTTTGTCGCGACCCGCTATTTTGAGTATAATTTTGTCGCGACCCCTGGATAGACAGTAGACATTCTCTTTAATTGAAAACGAAGTTACATTGAAATTCTTTCTCGGAGTTGCTCTTACAGGGTGTTTTTAAAAGAGTGTCGTGACGTCATCGATTGAAATAACGCGTTTTTAAAATAGCGCACCAAACTTATAAACCACCATAAAAATGTTATAAAAGTTGTAACATCATAAAAATCAGTTAATGAATCAACACATAATTTTAGTAAACAATGCTTTATTTATGCATATGGATATAAATATTTTTTAATGAGAAATACTTTAAAAAAACTTTACATCATAAAAAGTCAATGTGAAATATGTGCTTGCAAAGAGCTCATGATTGTTTCTATGTTCGAATCTGTATTGGAATTTGCAAGTCGTAAGTCATCCTTTGGATCCAATCGAGATCGATGTTTTGTTTTAATGGAAAATAATTTTGAAGATCACTATGCATGATCAATTTGCAGATCACTATGTATGATAACGTGGTTTTGAAGCCCCATGACAGTGATCGCGAATATCGCGCTCCTAAAATAATAATTATCAGTTTCTTCTCTTGTATGATTTCAGTTCTTTGAAATGAATAATTGCAGGTTTTTCATAAATTTGAATCTCTTTGAATTTGGCGACCCCCAAAAATTATCTCGCGACCCCCGGTTCGCGCACCGCTGAGGTAGACAATGATTAAAACAAATTATAACCTTCAATGAAAATTGAATTGAGTACAAGCACTGTGCAAGTATTTTAAAATATTCGATTTTATACTCCTTTAGAAGACCATATTATTTGTAAAATTTTTCATCACGTTTTCAAACAGAAATTTTGTTTTTTTAACGAGGATTTGTAGATGTAGTACCTTTTGTGTTTGGCATTTAAAAGACTGGCATGCTTTTATTGTATGTTAAAGATAGCTGAAATTAAAGGCGGGCATCCCGTATGTTTGCACTTTTTGGTAGCGAAGCGGCCGTCGGGGAACAGCTGGTCGCCGGAGGCGGCCGCTCACCGGCCCGTAAGTTGCACAGGCCTGACTTGAAGCGGTCGGACCAGCTGGTCGCCGAAGGCGGCCAGTTAATAATAAAATTAATTGCTTTTTAAACTTATTAAATACCCCCAAAAAGTAGATAACGCAGCTCGATGTAGTTTAAAATGAAAACGAATGTAAGTTTTACGGATTTCTAGGGATGGACGCGAGACGAGAAACATGGCTGTCTCGTCTCGTCTCGCAGTGTTAAACCTCTGTCTCGTCTCGCGACTTGCGCGACACGTCTCGCAAAATTACGGACTGCGATTTTGTTACCATATTTTTAGTAACATTAATACTATTTTATTGAAAATTAATATTAATAATAACAATTAGTTACATATTACCATATTAATACATATATTAGTTACCATATTAACTCATTTGTACATTTGGAGTGATAAAAATTCAGATTTAATCCGTATGTATAATGTGACATGACAACGAAAAAGATATTTGTTAGCACTAGGGTGTTATTTCGCTCAGTACGAGAATTTTGTCTACGCATTTTTGTGTACGCGATCTTGTCGACAAGTTTTGTAGATATGAACTGTCACGGTGAAGATATTTGCAAATGTATTTGCTAGATAATGTGGAGAGGGGGGCGTTAATAAAATGTTGAATGTCGCACAAGGTTTGCAATTTTTGATAATGGATCGCTAAATTTCGTTCCAAAACGCGACAATTTATTATAAATACATATCGAGAATAGTTAGAAAACGCCTCGGGAAAATTGTAAAATAGTAGGCGATTTTAATATTTTCAATGAGGAAGAAGTATTTTATAGAACAGAGAAGACAAATACGGTACACTCATAGATTATGATACCCTTTCCAAATGGTATTTATAAATGTGAAGTATAGTTTGACTATGCCTGGCGAAAATTGTTAAACAGTTTTGGTAGGCAATTTTAATATAGATTTCTATTCCAAAGAAGTGTTTTATGGAGCAAGGAAGGAAAACACGGTACACTCATGGATTATGATGCCTATTCCAAACAGTATTTAAAATGTCTACGCGATATAGCTGGAATATGCCTGGAGAAGATTGTAAAACAGTTTCAGTAGGCGATTTTAAGATAGATTTCGATTCCAAAGATGTGTTTTACGGTACAAGAAAAAGTTGATCCCTATTTTAACGTCCCCGCTCTTTGGCGAGCTTTGCAGTCATGGGTCTCTAGGAGTTATGCACAAGTTTCAACGCTCCCAAAAAAACTAGATGAAAAATAAAGTGAACAAATTAGCGATAAACGCACCAGTTAAGAAATTTGAAGACACTTAATTATTAAAACTACATTAATTGGCAACTCAAAATAAATAAAAATGCAACGGAATGCTGTACTTACATGTTGTTCCATTTTAATTCTAAATTACGATTGCCATATAAATATAAAAAATCATCATGGTAATATGTTTAATTATCGCCACCTTGGCGAGTGTCGGGGCGTTAAAGTAGGAATCAACCCAAGAAAGAAAAACACGACACGCTCATGGATTATGATGCACATTCGAAACAATATTTAAAACGGTGAAGTATAGTAGTAATATACTTGGCGAAGATTGTAAAATAATTTTAGTAGGCGATTTTAAGATAGATTTTGATTTCAAATATGAGTTTTATGAAACAAGGAAGAAAAATAAGGCACACTCATGAATAATGATACACTTTCCAACTTAATGGAATAAGGAAGAAAAATAGGGACGACGCATAAATTATGATAACATTTTTAATATATAGCACTTTAGTGCATATTTAAAATCTGAAAGTGTTTCAGATTTTCTTCCTTTTTATTATTTTTATTTATTTATTTATTTCCGGAACCGTCTAAATGCAATATGTATGGTTGATGGGAGTTTCATTTGCTTATTAAATTTTATTATAGCAAGCTTTGAATTTTGTTAGAAATGATGCAGAACTCGGGACATGTCGCGAACTCGGGACAAATCAAATTTTAATGTAACTAAGCGGCCCCAATGTGGGAATAGTGAATTCATAAAAGTTTAATTGGGGACGGTATAATTATAGTGAAGCCTGCTTATTCCCCCCTCTCGTTTTAATGCATGAGATATGGTTTCATATTTAATCGGGAACCCGAGTTTTAACCTGTTCATTCACACCATCGAAAAGAAGAGACTACAGAGAGGTCTTTTGACCAGGGTTGCTTCTCAACATGGATCTTTGAACGCTCCGCTGAGACCCAGCGTTGTATTAACGAAATCGCTCTAGTAGATCATTTATTTACAATCGCATAGCTTGGCTTATGGAGAAAGAAGCATTTTTAATAACTGATGAAACATTTTATTTATAAATATTAATTTAAGAGAAAAATATAAAATATCCATAAGATTTATTTACATATACGTATTCATCCATTTTGATGAAATGCAGCCAATATCATAAGTAAACAAAAAATCACAATTATTTAAGTTTCCATTCCGAGTATAAAATATGAACGTAAGCATACTTGCTCCAACTATTTCAAAAAATGTAATAATTATAGCCAGACATTCTAAATAAGTTTGAAATTTTTTCCATGAAAAAATAATGATAGTATACTAGAATAATTTATTCATAATTCTGGATTGTGCGTCAATATGAATTAGACATTAAAACTCACTTGCAACTTAACCGCATTTTTAAGCTATCTAAAAATTTACAAAAGACAACAATTATCAGAACTATGAAGCCGAATATCTATGTTGACGTTAGGGATCAGTTGGAGGGGAGGGGGAAGATAATTAAAAGAATAATCTAGAAAAAGTTCTCTGACGAGATGATTGAATTCCATTGGTTTTTGCACAAATTAATAAATGAATGGTTTCTTAAAAAAAATCTTTCTATAATTATTATATATAAATTTATACATGGAGGGTTTTTTCCATAAAATTATTATCTAGATAAGCATATAACAATATATGTAGAGTGGAACCCACTTATACAACCGACAATATATACACACACACGTGTGAGTAGTGTGTGTGTTATAAGAACTTTTCCCAGATTTGTCTAAACATTTTAAGTGAAAAGCGTCTTAAAAGCACTATGCATAAATGATAAAAAATATAAACATATATCTTTTATAAAGGATAATTGAAGTATTATATTATAGTTTTATCGTTTCTTAAAATGAAATTTCAAAACTACGAACAGGAGTGTCGTATAATAGCCATCCCTGGACACGTGTGTCATATGATAGCCATCCTTGACTTACCGTCCATAAGAGCTAATGATACAAATTGGTTACATATATTAAAATAAAAATAATTTTTAAATGTAGCTTGCTCAAATATATGTAAATAATTTTAAAAATCAGTTTAGGAAATCTTAAAAAAGCTTTGCATTGCGAAACTCAACAGCGGTCAAAAACGCGTTAAAGTGCTTGTGATAGTAAAAGGGGCCCCAAAGTTAATGCCCCTGCGCCCCATCTAAATGTGGTCAGGCTTTGAACTTACCGTATCGCCTTTTCTCTGTTTACTTATTATTTCTCTGTTTTCTACTCTTCTGTTCACTTTCATTTTCCCAGTTTCTTTCTTTATCCTCTCCTTTGTGTGTTTTGTATTTCCCTCGTGCTGCCCTAATTTTAAATGTTACGTGTTTGTGTGTATTGTAGAGTGCTGATGGTATACCAGGAACGATGACAAAGGAGACGCAAATTAAGCGGTAGAGGCTTCAGGCAAAGTGTACCCTCCTTTCTCAGGATGGCATACCTCGGGGGAAGGGGGTGATAAAATTTTTAAAGTCGCCAAGGTTTGCAATTTTTAATGATTCATCGCCAAGCTTGGTACCAAACAATAAGTCCTCAAGCAGTTCTGAAGCAAGCTTGGCGATATCTTATAAATTAGGTTAGAAGCTGGCAAACGCGACAGTACATAGGAAGATACTTGGCGAAGATTGTAAAATAGTTTCAGTAAGCGATTTTAATATAGATTTCAGTTCTGAAAAGTGTTTTAAGACACAAGAAAGGCAAATACGGCACACTCATGAATAGTGATACATTTACCAAATAGTATTTTTAAAGGTGAAGTATAGTTAGAATATGCCTGAGGGTGAAAGTTAAACAGTTATGGTAGGAGATTGTAATATAAATTTCTGGAACAAGAAGGACAAACACGACACACTTATGGATTATGATGCACATTCCAAATAGTATTTATAATGGTGAAGTATAGTTAGAATATGCTTGGCGAAGATTGTAAAACAGTTTTAGAAGGCGAATTTAATATAGATTTTGATTCCAAAGAAGTGTTTTATGGAACAAGGAAGAAAAATATAGCACACTCATGACTAATTATACACTTTCCAACTTAATCAAATAAGGAAGAAAACTAGGGGTGACGCATGGATTATGCATGATACGCTTTTAGTATATAGCACTTTAGTGAGTATTTAAAACATGAGAGTATATCAGATTTTTGTTACTTGTTGCTTCTGTGGCGGCTCGGCAGGGTAGCATAGTACTTTTATGAATCTTTTACTTTTAAATAAATGATTAGATTTTATAATCCTGGTAAAGTCTTTATTTAAACATATACCACCACATGTTTTTGTGCACTCTGGTATTTAGCCTTTTAAGATATGTCATTAGTCGTTGGAATTATAATTTCATCGATGACAAACCAAAGTCGCTTTTAAAATTACGTTAATACAAAGTTTGATTCATTTTCTTTGTTATATTTTGTACATATAAGAAGGGAGTGGGCTGTATTCCCAACAAACTGGAATATGAGAATTTGAAGAATTCATTCAATATTACAACATGGAGACGATGAAACGCACTCAAAAAGAGTGCAAAATATATAATGTGAAAGGGAGTCCTCCTCTTCTGTGTTAACTGATATCGAATTCCGATTTTCTAGAAATACCCCCCCCTCCCCCGCACCCTACTATTAATCTACACTGCTCAAAACAATTAAATGATATTGTAAGTTTTATATGAAATAAAGATATAAGCGAAATTTTTTTTGCCGAAAATGGAAGAAGAGAATCACAAATCCAAATTTTTCTGATTTTCAAACTGTGGAGTATGCTAATTTTGAGTTCGACGTCAAAAACGTCCCTTCAGCGGCAGCGAATGAAATTGGACTTTCAACTGAATAAAAGACAATGAAGACAAGGATGATTGGCATTCAGTGACTGCTTTGTTTCGATGAGTACGATGTCTCAGCGAAGTCATTTAACCGATTCAGAAGCTTGGAGAGTTGTCGGTAGGTTAGAAGGGGGCCAAACTCAAGCCGAAGTAGCGCAAGCCATTGGAGTGTCACAAAGTGTGATTTCCAGGATCTGGAACAGGTTTTTGGCGACTGGAAGTGCAGGCCGAAGACCAGGGCAAGGTCGTAGACGGGCAACAACGCCCAATGAAGATCGTTATTTAGTGTTAACGGCTTGGAGACACCGGAATATGAACGCTACACTTCTCCAACAACACCTTCGCTCGGCTACTGGCACCACGGTTTAACTTAGACTGTCTGAAACCGGCTCCATGGTGTAGGTCTGTATGCTCGCCGACCGATGGTATGTGTTAGACGAACATCAAGGCATCGTCGCGACCGCAGAGAGTGGGCAACAGAGCATGCGAACTGGAGGAGAAATGAATGGAGCAATGTTCTTTTTTCTGACGAGTCCCGTTTTTCAGTTCATCCTGATAATAGGCGTATTTTCATCTGGAGGGACCGTGGCAGTAGGAATAATCCTGCGTTCGTGCACGAAAGTGTCAGCTTTGGCGGTGGTAGAGTGTTGGTGTATGGTGGCATCTCCAATGACGGGCGCACAGACCTCTACATCATTCGAGATGGACCTCTGACGGGTCGCCGATATAGGGATGAGATCCTCAGACCTATTGTAGTCCCTTACGCTGCAGCAATCGGAGATGACTTCATTTTAATGGACGATAACTGCAGGCCACATCGTGCTAACCTGGTGGAGGATTTCCTTTTCGAGGAAGGAATCGTACGAATGGAATGGCCAGCGTGTTCTCCAGACATGAATCCAATAGAGCACGTTTGGGACGCTCTAGGAAGACGAGTTGCTGGCCGCCAACCACTCCCACAAACTCTCCAAGAACTGGAAAGAGCTCTTCTGGAAGAGCGGGACAGAATACCCCAACACGTGCTTAATAGCCTCATTGACTCCATGCCTCAAAGGTGTTTTTCCTTTTATACACAAATGCGCAATAAAATGCATTTTTTTTCTGCCAAAAATGTGTAATTTATTCTCATATAACCTACTACGTCTGTCGACCATGTATCAATCAGCTAAAAAGTTTCCCAGCCACAATATCCACCTAAAACCGCAATATCCTTTAATTGTTTTGAGCTGTGTATATCTATGTAAAAATCTATGTGTTACGAAAAAAGATTTTTACAATTGTTATATAAATTGATGCATAACTCATTGTAGGCTGTATTTATAATAACCTATGTTCATAAGAATCTATATTTATAATACTAAATAAGTTTTCTTTTACAGGTCAAAATTTTCCTAATATGATGGGGAATCCCTTCATGCCTCAATCACCAGTTGGCCAAAATATGTTCAATCAGCCGAATGGTGGTCTTCTACCTCAAAATATGTTTCCCGCAGGCCCTCAGCCACCTGGTGACATGTCAAATCCTTTAGGATCTAATTTTCCTGGATCACAAGGTCCTGCTCAGAATCCTTTCGGATCTAATTTTCCTGGTCTACAAGGTCCTGCTCAGAATCCTTTCTCTAATTTTCCTGGTCTACAAGGTCCTGCTCAGAATCCTTTCTCTAATTTGCCCGGTCTACAAGGTCCTGCTCAAAATCCTTTCGGATCTAATTTACCTGGTTCACAAGGTCCTGCTCAAAATTCTTTTGGTCCTACATTTCCACAAGCTCCTGTATTAAGTCCTAGTCCACAAAATTTTAATTCCGGTCCTCCGAATCCACAGAACAGTCCTGTTTCCAATCCTCAGGTTCCAGCTAATTCACAAGAATCTGTAGTAGGTCCTCCGAGCCCTAAAAATTTTAATTCTGATACTCCGACTCAACAGTTCAATCCGGTTACAAATCCTCAAGGGCCACCTGCTTCAAAAGGTCCTCCTGCAAATCTTCAAGCTCCACTTTCTTCACAAGGTCCTGAAGCAAATTCTCAAGGCCCGCCTGCTTCACAAGGTTCAAGTCTTCCACAAAGTCCTGATAGTACTTCAAACCAACAAAACCCTGGACCAAGTTCTTCAGGAGCTTCTAACACAGCTCCTTCTGAACCACAACACGTTGTTAAAAGAAAATTAGGTCCCCGGCGTGTCGGGCTTAGAACTGCCCATAGACCTTCACATACGAGGTATCGTCCTTCAAAGCAACAACCAACTCAACAGCAAGGTGATCCTCTAAGAGGCCATAGAATCGTCTGCATTTTCAACAATAGACACTCCAGCAGACGCGGCTTCACGCCTGCCAATATCGACCCAAGCCTTTGCACGCATCTAAATTATGAATTTGCAATCTTAGATCCGAAAACTTACGAAATGATTACTGGAGATCCAGAGCTAGACATCGAGGAGAATTTCTTTCAGGTAATTTTTTTTAAAATATTTTCATTAGCACATAAATTATGATTTTTCGTATAGCACCTTTCTCCACTTTGAGATAACTCCTTTGCATAATTAAAGATTATTAATGAAAGGTTCTTATTGGAGACAACGGAGACATAAGATAAAGAAAGGCTTTCCACCGATCAATTGCCGAGTGAATAAGACGCTAGACATTGTAGATGGCTGAAGTGTCTAACTTTAGGGTTATGTCCTAATCCGCGTTTGTCGATCTAACGGTCTGGTGCTTCGGGCGGCTATGTACTAACGTGCATACTGCATACGTGCTAAAACCCGTTAAAAAGTCCTCTTTCCAAGGTATTCTTACCTTTGGCATAGAGCCTACTATGCTTTGCTTTAACAAAACAGCAACAAGAAAGTCTTTCAACGTGAATTCTAAACATAAAAAAAATCACTGATTGGCATTTTTATTAAGCTATCACGAATTCAAAAAGCTAATAGAAATAAATGGGATTTTCACAGACAAACTCAACCCTGTTAGCAAAAAATGGAAGATATCCACTAAAATTTTTAGGCAGGACTTCAACAAGAAAAGACGAGCACTATTAACACTTTATTTTGATGTATGAATCAAATAATTTATAGGAATGTTAGCGATGCAATTATTTTTTCACTTATTTACTTTCAAGAAAACTTTTGCATTTTGAGGCTAAATCAACTTTGAATTAAATACAATATAAATCTTGTTTTCGATATTTTTAAGTAAAGGATTCTTATAAATTTTAACTTCAAGTACATGTAGTTGTTCTTTTAATATTAATAAAAATTTGTGTTACAGAATACATAGTGACTTCAGTGCGAATTGGTAGCTACAGGAAATTCACAGCTAGACAGTTTATCTCGATAGAATTTTTTTTTATTTAAATAAGATAAAATATTGATTAGAATAATATTTCAAGAATAACACGTGAATTTGTCTAAACAAAAGAGAAAGAGTCCACAGTGTCTTTGCTAATAACAGAAGAGCAGGGCACTTGAATAATTCAGTCCTAGGCATATACATCAATACCGACTTCAAGGGGTAGGATTTCCGTTTATCCGAAATTGTCAGGAGGCTTTAGAGAGCTACCTTGTTCCAAGATATCAGGACTTCAGAAATGCCCTCTTCTTTAAGGGTTTTTACTTTTTGAGAAATTGCGTAGGCAAAGAATGCTTGTATTTGTGTGACAGGAGAGACGCCACTGAAAGTGTCGTTTAGAGCTACTTGCACCTTTCCAAGGAAGGAGGTGGGGGGGGGGATTTCCAGCACATCGGAGCTTGGTATAGAAATCAGAGAAGATTCTGCTAACACACAACAAGAGGAATGTCTTTCATATTGTATTTTGCAAGCCTTATGAGTGCGATTGCGGTGTCTTTCCTATTCCGCATTTACTGAGAATAACCCTCCTTGAGTTTTCCGCTGCAACTAAGATTCTCACCAGACGCAGGACTTTTGATTATTCGCTAAATCGGCTACAGGCTATTGCAGAATATACTTAGAAATGTGAGAGAAAAGAATGTCCATCAATGTCGAAAATATTCAGAAAATTCAGAATGAGAGTGTGACAAGTGGAAAAAATGAAAAGGGAGAGTAAAGGGGGTTGTGCGTAGATTGTTAGCTTGTTTTCCCTGGTCAAAATCGGATTAATAAAATGTAATTCTTTAGGAAATAAAATAAAATAAGAGCAAAAGTTAAACACTAGTTTCTCTCTATTCTAAAAAAAAAGTAACGGCCGCAGTCGCCACTCTCAATTGCTTGTTGGGCTATCTTCTTCTAAACCGTGGGGATTTGAATTTCGAGAAACATGTTCACGGATGCGGAAAATTCCGAGGAACCTGATAAGGTGACTTAAATTTCGAAAATCGATTTATTTTAAAAGATATTAATAAAAAACTAGTTGTGACTGATTTTAAAAGCGCCATCTTGGCATTACGTACAATCGGGCAAAATGGTATCTTTCAAAGCCGGGTGAATTTAAACCGCGAGTTCCAAAATGTTAGAACCCAATATCTTGAAAATGAAAAATAATTAAAATGCAGAATATTTTAAAGCCGGTTCGGTCCAACTGGAGTATTTGCTACCAGTAGAAATATTTGGTGGCGTTAACTATACCATTATAGCAGTTATAATACACTTTGGATATTTGCCAGCTCGGCGAAATGATGTAATTCGTGGTGCTAAATACGCCAATCTGCAAAGGATTATGTATATGAAAATATGAATAACGGTTTTCCGGAAGCCTTAAATGAGCAGTAATTATAGGTTGTGAGCATGTGAAAATCGCCAAATAATGAAAAGTTGCCATTAGTGGCAAGCTATCCTAGCAGTTCCGTAGTTTTTACCAAAGAAAACATATGAATTACTGCTTTCTTAAGAGCTAATTATTAACTATACATATACGCAAGTCGCCAAATTGTGAAAATTCGCCATAATTGGCTAATACGCAAGGCGTTCCATGGGTTTCACATAATTACAAATAGTGCGAGGTTTAAATTTCCATGCAAGAACCAAGCAATGTGTAGCTCGGCCAGGCGCGTAGCCAGGAAAATTTTTCGGGGGGGGGGGGAATATGAACTTATATGTGTATAAATAGACGGAATTTCTGCATAGCATTAATCTTGTGACCACTAATCCAAAAACTTCGGGGGGGATATATCCCGATATCCCCTGGCTACGCCCCTGAGCTCGGCAACATTCTATCGGATCCAAACTTTAGGTTTTGTATGTTGAAATTATGCCTTTTTTACGAATAAGTCTTTTTAGGGGCCGAATGTCTCATACGAAATGCGAGCGTAGCGAGTCTAGGGGCCTTGGCCCCTAGTCATTATTAATCAATAGTTTATTATTTATCCTAGATAACTTTTTCATTAAAATACTAGCAGCGAAACCCGGCGTCGCTCGGGTTAAAATACACCACATGTTTAATGGTATAAAAATATTTAAGGATCCATTTTTTAACGTAGGTAATTTAGATTTCTATCTTAGATATTGAGAGACTTTTTCGACCATTTAACATGTGGTGTATAGAAAGTATATCAAATTATTTAACTAATTAACTAATTGAAATAATTATAAGTTAAAATAAGAAACACCTTAGTAAATCAAAAATTTATGTTTTATTTATACAATTATTTACATATTATATTATACATATTACATGTGACATATACATATCACATATTATATTAAACATTTACACTTTTTATTTTTATTACATTTTTTAAAATTTCTTTTTGCAATACTTGCTAATAGACTACATTTTTGGTTTTATTGTCCGGACTGTAAATGAACAAATTTCGAGGTGATCCTACTCGTGAGCATGCAACGTATAATTGGCCGTGTGCAAAGCATGATTCCTTCAAAACAACGCCACAATATTGGAATGTTCGGCCCTGTGCTTTGTTGATAGTCATGCTGTAAGCCAACTTCACCGGGAATTGTAAGCGTTTGAAAGTAAAGGGCATCCATTTGATATTAAAGGTACCGTGGTATAAATACTATTTGTCCTTTTTCTTTACCAGTCATTATGCTGGCCTCGATGATGTTATTTTGTACCTGTTTGATGCAGAGTCTGGTACCATTACACAATTTCGGCGAATTCAGATTTCGTAATAAAATAATTGGTGAACCAACTTTTAACTTAAGGCAGTGTAATGGCATTCCTGGAACATTTAATGAATTTAAAAATTCAGTAGGGAAATAAACACTATCTTGTTCATCAGTCATTGTATCAATTACCATGTAAATTTTCTCTTCTCCCGGAATCATTTCCTGGATGATGTTTTTGATGCCATTAACAATGTCGCTCTCCGTGGCTAGAATAATTCATTCGCGTAACCATTCTGAATTGGTATAATTCTCAGCAATACTTGGATATATTATTTCATTTATAAGTTGTTCCGGTGTTTACAAACATTATATAACTCATTAATTAATGTAATATGGCCAGTACTTTCGTCTATTGGATAGGTGCCCTCTCCTATTTGTAAAAGTTTTTCAGAAAATTCTTGTGCCTTTTCATCTCCTGAAATTCGCGCTCTCATATTTGTTATTAATTTAATTATTTTTACGTGTTCTCATATGACCGACTTCTTTAAGCAAGCGTTAATTTCATCTGCCGGCGTTGATTTCGGAATGACAGGCAGCGTTTGACGGAAATCGCCTGATAGTATTAACAATACACTTCCCATTACATTCGTGTTGTCGGGTAAATCTTGAAGTGTTCTATAGAGTGTTTCTAGTGATATTGTGCTTTCGTCCCATATAATGGCTTTGCACTGTTTCAATATTTGTCCACGTGCTGATGATTTTGTGATGTCACATACCGGAAATTCATAGTCAGCTACATTTAATAGTAATTTTAAACCAGATAACAGCACCAAATATTTGATTTTTCACGATGGCGTCAATAAATTTAATTTGTTTTTGACGAAAAACTCGGGCAGCAATATCATGTCGATCGCTGTCCATATTGTAATTCTTCTTTGATTTCCATCCATGAAGAATTACGTGTAAATGTTATAAATAAATCTGGTCTGCCGCGTTTTCGACATAAGTTATCGCATCCTGAGCATATTGATGCATGTGATGTGGATTTCCAGTAAATGTCGATGGCAAGATGACCAATTTTCCCATGTTATCTACGTTTCCATCATTTATCATTGCATCTCTCAAATGGATGTATTCATCCGAACGCAACTTTCGTTGATTATGGCGAATAAATTCTAATCTTTCCGTCTCAATTTTAGCATATATGTCTACAATAAACTGCTGAAATAACTGCCGACAGTTTAAAATATGGTTATATTCATCATTTCTAGTCATAATTCGATAAGCATAAAATTGCATAGCTGATACTTTTTTGTTAGTTTCGACACCTGTAGCTGGATCGATTTGTTGAATATTGAAGTTTTAACCATCCTCACCTTGCCAAAATATTAGCGGATACTGTAGTGCATCATAAGTACGATGTGTTTCAGCAATACGTTACAATTACTTCGGCGTTGAATAATAATATCACGACGACTACATTCGTTATCAACAATTACTACGGCAACTTCGTTCGTTTGAGGTACATTGAACCTTCTTTCGTGTTGACCGACTGGTCTTTTATCTACTCGAATAACGATCTTATAATTATCTGCAGCCATTTGGTCTAGAGAAGTTTTAAACACATTGATTAGTTGATTATGATTATGAAGTAGACGTTGTAATTTTTGAATAATATCTCGTTGTAGTCCCTGAATGTTAGAGCAACGTTGGTCTGTTTCAAGTTCTTCGTTACCAACAAAATATATTTAAGAAATTTTGGAGTTTCATTGGACATCGGCAGAAGTGAGCCTATTCGGTGATAAATTTGGCCTTGAACCTTAAAAACGGGGATGAAATTTTCTTCCTTGAATATTAATAAAGCTGCAAATGAAGTCATTTGAAAACAACAGTTTTATCGACGTTTATTTTGTAGAAAATGATTGGAATCTTGGTGTTTTTCCAGTCATATATGCGAGTAATTGTGGTGATGGTACATCTAATGCTGGTAAATTGACTTTACCATACTCGAACAGCACACACCAGAAGTTTCGCCTTTAAATTTCCGTGCATGACAATACTCTCAAATCGTATCCATTTTTCCGATGACAATATTTGGATGTTCACTGCATTGCTTTTCACAATCATAATGGAACGCCTGAAGTTCTAAATTTTCAATTTTACTTGTAGCAGCTCGTTTTTTGCGTAAAGTAGCCATTCTTTCTTTACTTCTTCTATTTTCCCCTTCAAGTTGATCAGCAATTGACGATTTCTAAGTGTCCTCATTCGGGATCTTATTTCTTCGTTAACATGTGTTCCTTCTTCTTCAGTTAAATTCTCTCTCTTTTTTTTTTTCTTTTTTTTTTTAAGTCCTTTACGAATATTTGAAAGCCGTTTCTCTCTTTGTTCTTCTGTTTCAAGTTGACGTGCTACTTTTCTTCTTTTAGAATCCACTTGAGGTTTTGTTAATACTTTTTTACGCCTTGGCATTGTGTATATGTAATGTAATAAAGTTACACAAAATTAATCACTTGATTGCTACTACGGTGTCACTGACGAACGCTCTAGAATATTCAGATAGTTTGTTCTTTTTCATTTGTCAAAATGACTTGAATTTGTTTAATTACTGTTCACTCTTAATTTCAATGAATCTTTACTCGGCTGCAAACACGATCAAACTGACGAAGTCAATGAATGTCGGTTTATATACCATAAAACACTGAAATTGCTAGTACCAGAACACTCTAGAATATTAAAATAATTTGTTCTTTTTCACTTGTTAAAATAACTTCAATTTGTTCCAGGTAAAATGGTTCGCAGACGATAATTGCTTGAGATTCAGTTTTCCTGCTGATATGGTAACAGACGATAAACATTAAATTTTAATATTTTTTTGGAGTTGAAATTCAGAAGTTCTCATGAGTTAGTAAAGGACAGCTATATATTTTTTTCACATTTTCGCCACCCACAACCACCCACTTCCACCTACCGCGACCAAACTCCCTTACTTTCACCGTGAGACCAAGGAGTATTTACCACCCCAACGGGAAGTTCATTCGAGTTGGTGGTGATAGAGAAAACCCTGTCTTTACAAACGAACATTAGCATTTTATATATATATATATTAAGATTTTAAATTTGCAATGCAAAAAATTCGCGGCTCATAAAAGTATACCATTTTTCGGGAAAAAACATATAGGAGGGGGGGGGAAGCGCAATTTTTTTCCCTCCTATACAATTTAAATACATATTTTTTTCTGGTTACAAGATGTGCATCTTCCTTTTCAAGAAGTTTTTTTTAGATAAAACGTAATAATCTACCATTTATTTATCTGGAAGAAAGAAGAGCTTTACAAAATAATGATTTAAGATATTGACATCAATATTTTTTCCCGCTAAAATTTGTAAATTATTATTTTTAGACCCTCTTACTTTATCAGAGCGTAACAGATTAAGCATTCTCATGTACGCATGAACATAGTACCTCTTCCTTTTTTGAAGTCGGTAAAAAGGTCATTCATAAATTTTATAAATACGAAATGAGACAGCATTCATGTCGGTGATTTTGATGTTTCTTAAATCTCATATATTGTACAATAATGTGGTGCATTTAGATACAATATACATTTATACACGACAGGCTTGTTTAAGCTCACCGAGTCCATTTTTACGATGTCCACGGCTCTTATTTACACCCAGCCAGACAATGAACCAATCCGTAAACAATTACGACGATATACGAACTCGAGAGTAAAGAACAGTCCCGCATGAAGAACGAAGCGCTCTATTATGTTGCCAATTCAAATTTCGGTCAGTCGACTTGTCAAAGTCTGTTAAACAATTGTATGCCAGATCATTCGGCCCGACAAAAGTTTGAGAGAAAGAAAAGTATAATATGGGCATATATACGTAAATACACAACTCTAAATTATACCTCGAAACAGAATCAGAACTTGCTCGAAAATTCTAATTTGTCGTTTTTCAGAACAATGGATTTTGAATAGCCGTAGAATTTGCCAAGACGCGTATAAATTATACAGCATATTATGTTTTTTGATTATCAGTGTTTTTTTTAGAATATATTATACTTCTGATAAGTTTCTGCTTATAAGAGATATGTATTCCCTTTACGTAAACTATCAGTGATGCCGTGACGATTCCTTTTTATGAATGCATTTATGCTCGATTAATAAACATGAGTTCTGGTAGTCACTATTCCAAAACTTTTCCGGAGAAGCGGTGTATCTATTTTTCTGATGGTGGAATACATTGCCTAATGTGCTCTTGAAATCTTTAAAGAAGAAAAAAACATTTTATGCAGTAGTTTCTGTTCACCAATTTCTAGAAGTAGATTTTGAAATTGGGATTATGAGTTATAGTTGAAGTGTTTGTTTGATTAGCTGCGGCCGCAGTGTCACTCACGAATCAAAGGAATTTCCTGTGACGATCACACCTTTCGCTCCGTCCCCCCCCCCCCTCAACACTTTTCAAATTTAAGGAAGTGATCCGAGAACGAACGCCATGACAGCGGTTCCCAACCGTCGGGGAATTGCCCCCTTCGGTGGGCACATAGCGTTTACGGGGGACGGGGGACATAAGAAACGGGCCAAGAGCAAGCGATAATGCATCTCTCTATTCTAAAAATAAGTTACGTAGGGGAGAGTTGTCCAAAATGGGGACGCATGGTTTAGAATAGGTCCTAGGATATCAGAACACGAAGATTTTAGTTCTAAAAAATAATTAGGATGAGTTAGAAAAATATTTTTCAGAAAAATGAGCTAAGTCCCCATTTTGGACAACCGGTTGGGTAAAACGGGGTATTTATATAAAACAAGGAATATTCAAGATTTAATTCGAAAATTTATCAAGAAAATTATTTGGTGTAAGAAAGGGATGCTAAAATGACAAAATAGGAATAGAAGATTAAGTGTTCACTATTGTTTCATGCATTCATTAGCTTCCTACAGCCAAGTAATTAATTACAAAAGTCACATATGAAAATTACATCGCCTTCTTCTGCACTTGAACAGGCTTCATGTGCCCAGCCTCGACATCTGTTATATTGAATCCACCCCTCTTTGTCTTTTGAATTTTCATACAGGTCATTACAAAAGATGCACGCATCATCACTCTCCTGCTCCTCATCAGATGATGTCACTGGTTCTGGTGCCGTTTTAGAAATCCATAAAGCCAATCTTTTCCCGCCATTCTCTTTTCGTTGTTAAAGACATGGGGGAATATTGTTTTTTTCAGCTAACTCAAATGCTAGCGTTCTTAAATCGGAGAGCGTAATGCCAAATAACCTCTCTTCTAAATGTATCAGATGTTGCGCTAATTTCTTCTCTTGGGTTTCCGAAAAAAATGCTTGGTATCTTCCTAGCCTTTTTCCAGCAGCTGCTTCAGAAGACAGCTTCTGTGGAGCTTCTTTCACTTTCCTCTCTAGAGTTGTTTGAGGAACACTATAGGCTTTAGATGCTCTAGCCCATATTCCCTTCCAACACTTCTTGGATTGTTCGAGCCATGCTCTCCCGAGACCAGCTTTGTCGATCAGTTTTTCTTTCAGTTTTCAGCGCTCCAATATCACACATCTGAATAAAAGATAATGCGTGAAATAAAATACCTGAATATAAAATATCTTTATATATAACAAATAAAATGTAGTTAAAATCATTTTTTAAATATTCATTTCACATTTTATATTCTATATTTTTATATTCTATTTTTAAAATTTAATTTGTAATTAGATATTTTCACTTAAATACCTATATGTGCCACATAAAAATCACTTGTACTCAACTAAAATACTTAAGGAAATATCACTTATATATCACATATTTGTCATAGAAATGAAGCATAACTGAAATATTTCAACAATATTCCATGGCGTCCAAAACGGGGACGACCCCGTTTGGAACTACCATTTATATCCCCATTTGAGCCGCCAGTGACATATTTTTTTAAAAAATGGCGTCTCTTTGAACAGGTCTCAGATACCTTATCGAGAAATACATCAAAATGTAACTTAAATCTAGAAGAATCAATGTTGTACTTAGCAAAATTGAATATTCCGAGTTGACTTGATAAGGTCCAATACAGTAAGAGGTGCAAATCGGACAAAAAAGGTGAA
Source organism: Cheiracanthium punctorium (assembly GCA_038373885.1). NCBI lineage: Eukaryota > Metazoa > Arthropoda > Arachnida > Araneae > Cheiracanthiidae > Cheiracanthium > Cheiracanthium punctorium. Next base: position 301,324 of record JAWZYV010011876.1, read on the forward strand.
AAAAAATTTGAAAACTTCCTGCAAAAGAACAAACCGTCAAGCATGCCTACAACTCGATTCAATATGGCGCATAGATAAGGAATGATATACATGTATTGTACCGATAGATTGTGGAACGAATCAGTGTACTGAATGTCCCCATTTCAGCCGCCGTCCCCGTTTTAGACAACTCTCCCCTACACTGCCGCCGCAGCCGCTGTCAAGAGCTTGTTCGGCTATCTTCTCCGAAAGCATGGGGATATGAGTTTCGACGGAGGTGTCCACGTATTCGGAAAATTCCGGAGAACCTGAAAAGCTGACTTAAATTTCGAAATTCCAATTATTTTAGAATACATTAATAAAAAACTTTAAAAAGTAAACATAATGTTTGCGAATTCGGCATAAAATCATTCATGCTTTTGCAACAAAGCAATTAAGTATGTAGAATCGCGTGAAAGTGACAAATATGAAACAGAATTATACCAGTTTTACGGCAAATTAAAAAGTATGTGAAAAAATAAATGTCAAAGTGTGTTACACGAAGTTGACGATTTTCAAATAAGTTCTCTTAGATAACAGGAGTTTAAATTAGTGATTATTCGTTTTTCCAAAACAGAATAACTAATTGCAACTGATTTAAAAAGCGCCATTTTGGCATCAGGTACGATCTGGCAAAAGGATATCTCTCCAAGCAGGGTGAATCTAAACCGCGAGTTCCAAATGTTAGTACTCAATATCTTGAAAATGAAAAATAATTAAAATGCAGATTATAGTAAAGCCGGTTGGGTTTAGCTAGGGTATTTGCCACCAGTAGAAATAAATTGGTGGCTTTAACTATGTTATTATATAAGTTATAGTACAGCTTGGATATTTGTTAGAGCAGCAAGATGATATATTACGTGGTGCTAAATACGCCAATCTGCAAAGGATCAGGTATATGAATATATGGATAGCGGTTTTACCGGTAACCTTACATGAGTAGTAATTATCGTTTATGAGTATGTTTAAATCGCCAAATAATGAAAAGTCGCCCTTGGCGGCAAGCTATTCTAGCTGTTCTGTAGTTTTCATCAAAGGAAACATATGAAGTACTGTTTCCTTAGAACTAATTAGTAACTATACATATACGTACGTCTCCAAATTATGAAAAATCGCCATGCGTGGCAAATATGCAAGGTGTTCCGTAGGTTTTACATAATTAAAAATAGTGTGAAATTTAAAATTTTGTGTGCCAAGGAACATGCAAGAACCAAGCAATGTGTGGTTCGGTAACATTCTATCTGATTCAATCTTTGGGTTTTGTCTGTTGAAATTATGCCTTTTTTACGAATAAACCTCATTAGGGGCCGAACGCCTCATACGAAAAGCAAGCGTAGCGAGTCGAGGGGCCTTGGCCCCTAGTGTTTTAAAAAATCATCTTAGTTATTCTTATTTTTAATCCAAAACCTATCTATTTTCGCTTAAAATGTTAATTCAAACTTTACCGATAACATTATTTTACAGAAAGTCCAACTCACTGTTCACTAATGAAAAATAAAAAATTGTATGTCTGCTGAAGAATGCGAAAGGGGGCGACTTCGTAAGTTGTCCTTTGGTGGGTAGGGGGGGGGCACAATGCTAAAAGTTAGGGAACCGATGCTCTGATGATGTCTCAGAAAAATCGCCTATGGAAAGAAAATATATACTTTCTCTTCTTACAGGTCGTCGTTTATTTCATTTTTGTACTTGTCTTGTTGAGCCTACGTTTTAATTTTCTTTAAATACTAATTTCCGCAAATTAAAAATTAAAAATCTTGGTGAAAATCGCCAGACGTGGCAGCCAGGCAGCCCTTTTTTTCAGTTTTTATGAGTGTCATCAGAAATAATATTCAATTTTAGAAATTTCAGTTAACGGAACGACTTCGCTGAATTTTTGCAGTTACTTTTATAGACCTCTCGCGTGTCTTCCGGTGGTCTGGCTTTGCAGGAAATAGCGAAAAATAATGTTTTAAATTTTTCCACTCACATAGCCAGCTTCAAAATTTTCTTCACGCTCAGATTTTATTATGCATGATAAATGGGAGAAAAAAAAAGTTCGGGTAGTCTCTGCTGTTGAAACTACCGCAGGATATATTAACGTAGGATTACTTATTGCCGAAAAATGAATATAACAGATGCTTTTAATTTATTATACGTGAAATATTTTAAAAAGTGCGTAGTGTGCTTTATTCCATATTATCGCAAAGATTGTAAAAAAATCTTTTAACAATTCGTTTCAAGCCTCTATGGTTAAACAGAAGAAAATATAATTTATTTATTCTAATCTCATGAAAAACGTGAAATTATGTAGTAAGGAGCTTTTAGAATCACACAGATAGCGAATTTGACGTAAATTTTGTAACTGACACTATCAACTTTTAATTCATGACGCCACGTTTTTGACTGTTGTAATAGAAACACCGGGTACTTCAGTCACTTTATCTGGTTATTTCACACATTTAGTTTTCGAACAGAGTAACATTGAAACTATGTTGAAACGATTTTGAAATATTTTTATTTTCATTTATTTATTTATTTATTTATTTTTGTGTGTGGGTGTTTACATAGAACCGTTATTTCTTCTTTTCTTTCTTAACTTTATTTTCGGAAGAGACAGTGTTATGAAATCGAAATTTCACTGTATATCACTGATGGTGAAAATATTAACGAACAATTTAAACAATTTATAGAATTTTACTGTACTTTTACAATACAATTATAACTCATTTCGGATATACGAAAATTTATTAATTATAAAAAGCAAGGGTTAATTGAACCCAAGGGGGCGACAAAATTAACCCAATTCTAAGGGTTAATTGAACCCAAGTTGTTGAAATATAAAAGTAATATTGCGGAATTTGAAACAAATAGCTTGAGATAGCTATTTGTTTGAAATGCTGGTATTAAGACTTTTATGAGCTGGACCATTTTTATGCCAAAGGCTTCCCATTAGAGGGGGAACGGCCATGGCTTTAACACAGGCGACTATTTCGTTGCTACAATTTCAAATAATAAATACTAATAACAAATAATCAATACTGTTGTAGCTCTTCAGTCAAAAGGTATGAGTGATTTGTCGGTCTTTAATTGTTCGAATCATTCCAGAAAACGATATAAAGGGTCATTCAATAAAAAACGGTTATTGCTTTAACACAGGCGACTGTTTTGTTGCTACGATTTCAAATAATAAGGCACTGTTGTAGCTCTTCAATCAAAAGATATGAGTGATTGTTCAGACTTCATTCCAGAAAACGATATAAAGGGTCGTTCAATAAAAAACGGTTATTGCTTTAACACAGGCGGCTGTTTTGTTAAAACAATTTCAAATAATAAAGGACTGTTGTAGGTCTTCAATCAAAAGATATAAGTGATTGTTCAGACTTCATTACAGTAAACGATATAAAGGATCATTCAATAAAAAAAGGTTATTGCTTTAACACAGGTGACTGTTTTGTTACTACGATTTCAAATTATAAAGTACTGTTGTAGCTCTTCAATCAAAAGATATGTGTGATTGTTCGGCCTTTAATAGTTCGAATCATTCCAGTAAATGATATAAAGGGTCATTCAATAAAAGAAGGCCATTGCTTTAACACAAGAGACTGTTTTGCTGCAACAATTAAAATAATAAGGCACTGTTGTAGCTCTTCAATGAAAAGATATGAGTGATGTCTAGATTCATTCCAGTAAACGATATAAAGAATCATTGAATACTAAACCTGAATTTTTTAAAAAAGAGTCTATCAGGAGAATGGAATACAACACTTATTTATTTTTCCACGTAATCAACTTCAAGAATAATTGTACTTGCGAAAATGGCTCACTTTGCAGTTTAAATCTCTAACATATGCAGTATAATCTTATGATAACGAAATCATTACAGATAATATTTCAGATTAACGAGAACAGTATTTGTAGTGGAAGAAAATGAGAAACCCATTGGTGTGATAGTTAGCACATTGTATTGTTGTGCCACAGTTCCGGAGCTCGATTCCCGGGCTGTGCAACGTTGACTCAGCCTTTCATAGCTTGAGTGGGTCAATAAAGGGAGAATTAAGGTTTCTTGGGGACTGAACATTTGGGGCCCCAGAATCCCATCCCCAGAACCCATGGTCCTGAAGTCGTGCAAGAACAGCGCAGGCCTTAACCCCATGTAGGCTGTGGTGCTTAGTTTTAGTTGGTAAAAGAAAATGATAGTAGTGCAAATACAATTTTTAATTTCCTTGTAACGAATTTGATCTTAGTCCCTTGAAATTCGTTATACTGGGATTTTACTGTAACAGGTATTGTCAAGTAGTAGGACGACACGACGAAGGTGGAAAAACCGATTCTAGGTTATTAAAGATGCTGAGTGCTGCAAATGTTCAGCGGGTTTTTCCCCCCCCCCCCGAGCTATATCACCTGTAAGATTTCATTGTAAAATCTTTTTTTCAGAAAAGATTAATCTTGACGCCATCTTGTTTCACGGATTCCCAGCATCCCTTTTGCAAGACAGGCATGCCAGGCCCTGATATACTTTTTAACACCACCAAAAAATAACAAAAAAAACATAAATTTTGTATTTTTTATGCAATTTTTCCGTTTATTCATTGAATGGACCTCAAGAATATTTAATTTTTCTTCTGAAATCAACAGAAGGAAAAAGCTGATGTTGAACTGCTGTAGAGATGCTTTGGAATTTGGTCTATATGCTCACCTTTGCAGTTCGCTGTCGTTTACTTAAAAGCTCTGAAGAGGCTTTAAACGGGCTCTAGTTAGAATTACTTAACGACAGGGGATACATATATAATTGAGTTTTTATAAAAGGAATCTCCTTCGAAGGACGCAAATGTATATGTTAATCGTTTATGTCTTTTTCTTCCATACACAAAAACTTTATGAATGACTACATTTTATTTTATACACTAGGAATAGAAACTGAGAAATATTAAGCAAAATATTTAGAGAGCTAAGTGAGTAACTTCGCCTTATCTAGTTTCTACAAATACCGTCACCATTGAAGAGCAATTGTCCTTAAAGCTACGAGCATGGATCCAAACAAAAATGGTTACAAGTAGCAAAATTTGAAAAGTACAACGGAAAAGTAATTATTGTCTAGGGAATATTTTTTTCCACAGCGGAGAAGGAGGGCGCTAATCGTCATAAAGTGGTTGTGCGGGCAGTAATTTAAGTTTGCAGATGCATACGTCAGAGTGATTGAAATGGCAAGACGTTTCGATAAAAGGTCTCGCGTGGAGGTGCGAGCCGTGATTCGTTTCTTATGGGCAAAGAATATGCCCGCATCTGAAATTCACAGTCAAATCGTGGAAGTTTATGGTGAAGAAGCAATCACCAGACAACATGTAGCGAAATGGTTTCGCTCTTTTAAAGTTTGCAGAGAAGTTGTGGAGAGAGAAATTTGGATCCAACGCCATATAGCTCAGATTTGGCTCTTAGTGACTATTGCCTACTTCCGAAATCGAAGGAATCCTTACCTGGAACAATGTTCTCTTCAGAAGTGATGTGAAAACATCTGCCGAGAACTGGCTTAATGAGCAGGGACGTGATTTCTACCAAGACGGGTTAACCCTTTGAGGCGCAACCCTTTCCCAATGCTGAAAAAAGGGCAGCCGTTGCCATCGCTCGACTTAACTACCAGAAAGATGGCGGACGATTGAAACGTTCATCGCGTGCCACAGATTTTGACGCAGCCCCTCTTTTGACGCTGACCTCTCTTTTGACGCAGCTGGCTGTGCCGGCACAGCAGCCTTTTTTCAGCATTGGGCAATCTATCCATCTGTTCCTCGCATTCCTCCATTTTTCAGCAGATGTCAGTGCCGTTAAAAATAATCGCGACAATTGTTTACGGGAAATGACGTGCTAAAAAGTAAAGGATTCTCGTGGAGCTATGTCACCCGCAACTATTTTTATAGAAATCAAATCTATTCTGCGTGACTGGCAACAGTCAAAACGTCAGAGTTTGGTGTTCTCAGAGCGGGAACACTGCGCGTTAAAGTGTTAAACAAGTTGGTCCTGGTTCGGATAAATGCCTAAATAGAATTGGCGATTATGTAGAAAAGTGATTGGCTGGTAAGCCTCTTAATTCCCTTGTGTATTTTTTGTCTATTGTTAATAAATAATTTTATCATTTCCTTGTAACCTTTTTTGGGGATCCATCTGTGTATTTTCCTCTCCACTCAGACTGCCGAAACAGTTAACTCTCAACCAGTGGCTAACAAGCTTTTAACATCGTGTCCTGCCAACAAACGATAACTCACTGCCCAAAATGTAAAATTTGTGAGAACGTTTTTTATAAAACTGAAGGTCAGGGAACAAATTTACAAAGCTCATATGCATTGAAAAAAATTGATGCAAATAGTAAAAACAAAAACAAAATAAAGTAAAATAAAACTAAGCAACTGATTTCTTTAAAAAATAATTTTGAAAACTAACGTATATTTATGTTGTAGATGAATAAATAAAAGGTTTGCAGCATTTACACTTTAATTCATAGTCAGCATTTTGTTCCTTGAAGGAAGTTGAAACGGGGTTTCACTGTAATGTTATTGGTAAAGTTTGAATAAACATTTTAAGCGAATATTGCTGTGTTTTGAAGTAAAACTAAGAATAAAATTGATTATTTTTGAAATAAGCATTATCACTTGCTCTTTGCCTGTTTTTCTTGAGCTCCACCGGTTGGGAGCCGCTGCTCTAGACTGATGGAGAGCTGAACTGTGAATAACTATTGGTATTTATATATTTTAAAATTATTATTTTAAATTATTTTAATTTAGTTTTGGTGATATACGGCGAGTTTTGTATTTTTAATTTAGTTTTGGGGCATCTTAAAACGAAAATGGTTAAAAAAAAAAAAAAAAAACCTTCCACAATATGTAGCATGGGTTCTCTATAACCGAAATTCCTCAGAATTTAATACCTGAAGATATCGTTTTAAGCAGATTAAAAACCAAAAACTGAAACTAAAATAATAAATAGAAAATTTAAAATAAAATATTTAGCATATTTTCATTATTTTTATTTTTTCAATGTCTTCTTCAACTACTAACTCTTTTAATTGACTTTATTAAACTTGAAGTGGCGTGCTGTACTATGCTTGTGTAAAGAGCAAAATCCTAACAATATTTTATTTCTTCAACAAAAGTTATTGTCACATTCAAATGACTAATTTGCATTCAAAATTACAGTAAAATTTCAATTTTTTTATTTTATTTTATTTATTTATTGTTTTATCCAAAGACGTTCCGCACACGTTTTAGGCCGGTTCTGATAGGTATTTTTGAATATGGCATGCATATATGATATGTATTAGCGTCAATCAATGCTTATTCTTTCTTGAAATGATCACTAGGTTATTAATACTGATTTTTTCAATGTACCTGTATGATTGACGCTGGTCCATCTAACAGGTGTGCTTGTTTTCAGTGCTGAGTAAGCTGAAAAATCCACAGAGCCATATTTATGATGGCTTAGCTTCTCAGCATGATCACATCTCACTGCTTTCTAATGCCAAGTTTATTACAGAAAAACAAGTTCATGTAACACCTATCTATCTATATGCATAATATTTAAACCAAATGATGAGCAAATCCCTTCATGAAATATATATAATTAAAATACAGAATGTCCGGATGAATGACCGGATTTATTTATTTTGAAACTATTTATTTCCATATTTCTCACAATTTTTAAGATAAAATTCTCAAGATTCTTTACATCGCCTGTCTAATACACGGGACACATTTTTCTAATTGGGATTTCTTTTTTTATTTGTACGAGGGCCGTACAAAAATTTAAATCTTGTATTTATTTAGGTTTAATCTCCTGAAAATTTTATTCGATACTGTAAAATTCTGTACCATTTTTTGTGTAGCTGTAAATTATTGTATATCTGTCTATGATCAATGTTTAAAGAATCAAAGCTTAAATTAGTGATTTTGGAACACTCTGTATCGTCAACTTAAGCAGATTTATTATTCCAAATATTAGTGTACTGAGGTTATTTTTCACTGAATAACACTGTTCAAACAGTGTGCAAAATAAATATCAAAATTTAAGGTATTCCTTAAGGTAGGATTGTTGCGGCCACTGAAATTCTATCTTCGAGCAACTGAGATATATCACCAAGATGGTAGTCTTGAAATCTCGTGAAAACGTCTGAACTCTTAACTTTAGTCCAACTATGAGATAAAATAGCGCAACATTGTATCGTGACTGTCGCGAAACTCGTTCCCCCAAACGCACCTAGCAACACAGTTGCGGAAAACATTTCTACAAACAAGTTGCAAGATTGATTCCGCAATGCTTTTACGAGTTTTGGGACTGACGTGTTACAAATATCGCAAGTCTCAAATGCAACCATCAAAACGGGGAACATACAACGATGTTGCGCGACATTCCAATGTCTGCACGAAGGACCGGCTCCAGGTAGCATGCAAGGTAGGCTTACACCAGCAAAACCGCTTAGCAGAGAGCAAAAAATAATTTTTTTTTCTTTGTAGTTTGGTTGGGCGGATTATTTTTACTTTTTTGTTTGATGACGGCAAAAATGCCAGGGCAGTTGTGGAATAACCCTGCAAAGTTGTCGCGAGGTATGTGTTCTATGACCTGTTGCTAGATGTGTACGGAGGAACAAGTATCGTTCGTAAAAGTCTAGGACTGATACCAAAGCATGTGAAAAATGCCGCGAAACAGTCTTGTGATTGTTGATTTACATGTATGTTCCGCGACAATGTCGCTTAGTGAGCTCAGGGCTTGTGCATAGCTGCAATCTTGGCTTAATTCTTATAGCATCAACCTATTCAGTGGCTACTATAATCTCTATAGCAGCGTTTCCCAACCAGTGGGGCTTACAACGTTTGCAAGGGAGGGGGCGATATAAACAAACAAAGAGCAAGTGATAATATATCTCTTTATTCTAAAAAAAAAAAAAAAAGTAAGGGCCGCTGCCAGAAGCTTGTTTTGCTATCTCCTCCGAAACCGTGAGGATTTGAGTTTGGACGAAGGTGTCCACGAATTCGGGAAATTCCGGGGAAACCGATAAGCTGACTTAAATTTCGAAATGCGAATTATTTTAGAAGATATTAATAAAAAAGCTGAGAAAAAATAAACATAATGGTTACCAGGTTTAAAATCATTCATGCCTTTGCAACAAAGCAATATCAAGTATGTTGAATCGCGTGAAATTAACAAACATGAAGTAGAATTACAATAATTTTACACCAAATTAAAATGTATGTGAGTAAAATGTAAGTTGACGATTAGATAGCAGGAGTTTAGAATTATCGATTATTCGTTTTTGCAAAACAAAATAACTAATTGAAACTGATTTAAAAAGAGTCATTTTGGCATTCGGTAAGATATGGCAAAAGGCATAATTAATATAACTTTTGAATGTCAACATTAAATATCATTGTTTTTCTAAGGAGTGCAAATAATTTTTCCAGCGATTATACGTGGAGTCCGCATTTCAGGTAGAGTATATATAACTCAGGACCCGTACATCACGGATTCCTATACACCGGCGAAGTGATGACGTCACTGCAATGGCGCCGATACAAACAAACCTCCATCCGTATTATTTTCCCATAGGAGTGAAAAAATTGAATTACACTGAAGAGCCAAAAAAACTGGTACACCTGCCTAATATCGTGTAGGGCCCCCCACGAGCACGTAGAAGTGCCGCGACACGACGTGGCATGGATTCGATTAATGTCTGAAGTAGTGCTGGAGGTAATTGACACCATGAATCCTACAGGGCTGTCAATAAATCAGTAGGAGTAAGAGGGGATCTCTTCTGACTAGCACGTTGCAAGGCATCCCATATATGTCCAATAATGTTCATGTCTGGGGATTTAGGTGGCCAGCGGAAGTGTCTAAATTCAGCAGAGTGCTCCTGAAGCCACTCTGTAGCAATTCTGGACGAGTGGGGTGTCGCATTGTCCTGTTGAAATTCCCCAAGTCTGTCGGAATGCACAATGGGCATGAATGGGTGCAGGTGATCAGACAGGATGCTTACGTATCTGTCACCTGTCAGGGTCGTATCTAGACGTATCAGGGGTCCCATATCATGCCAACTGCATACGACCCATACCATCACAGAGCTTTCACCAACTTGAACAGTCCCCTGTTGGCATATAGGGTCCATGGATTCATGAGATTGTCTCCATACCCGTACACGTCCATCAGCTTGATTCAATTGGAACCGAGACTCATCAGATCTGGCAACGTGTTTTTAGTCATCAACAGTCCAATGTCGGTGTTGACAGGCCCAGGCGAGGCGTAAAGCTTTGTGTCGTGCAGTCAACAAGGGTACACAAGTGGGCCTTCGCCTCCGAAAGCCCAAATCGATGATGTTTCGTTGAATGGTTCGCACGGTGACACTTGCTGATGGCCCAGCATTAAAATCTGCAGCAATTTGCGGAAGGGTTTCACGCCTGTCACTCTTAATGATTCTCGTCAGTCGTCGTTGGTCCCGTTCTTGCATGATCTTTTTCTGGCCACAGCGATGTCGTAGATTTGATGTTTTACCGGATTCCTGATATTCACGCTAGACTCGTGAAATGGTCGTACGTGAAAATCCAAATTTCATCTCTACCATAGAAATGCTATGTCCCATCTCTCGTGCGCCGACTATAACCACGTTCAAACTCGCTTAAATCTTGATAACCTGCCATTGTAGCAGCAGTAACCGTGTCTAATAACTGTGCCAGACACCAGTTGTCTTAAATAGGCGTTGCCGACCGCAGCGCCGTACTCTGATTGGTTCCGTACCTCTTATTTGCATACGCATGCCTGTACCAGTTTTTTTGGCTCTTCAGTGCACATCTTCTTATTACTCCCGATTTAAGGTATTTAGACCTCATTTTCAGTAACAAGACTTAAGTATTTTCTGATGCATCAGCTAGAATCAGGAAAACATTTTTGTAGTATTTATAAATCGCTAAAAATATTGAACTTGGCTTAAGCCTACCGCGGATCAGAAGTAAATAAACAAATGACATGGCGGTAGCAAGATGAGTCCTGCATATTGCTGTACTTATAAATAACATATTACTTTCCATTACTTGATTAATTAAAATAAAAATGGTAAAATCGATAGAGACGGTGCCAGCCCCATGTAAACAAGGCGGCAATCGCTGGAGCTTGGCGGTCGCCAAGCCCCCAGATTAAGGCAAGCTCAATAATTTTTAGCGATTTGCAAATACTACGAAAATCTTTTCCTGAATCTAGGTGATGCATCAGAAAATAGTTACAGTCTTGTTACTGAAAATAAGGTCTAAATACCTTAAATCGGGAGTAATAAGAAGATATAGTTCAATTTTATCACTCCTGTGTGAAAATAACATGGATGGAGGTTTGTTTGTACTAGAACCCCTATAGTAGCCTTAGTTTGTACCAGCGCCATTGCTCGTGACGTCACACTTCACCGGCGTTTAACACGGAACGGATCTACCGTGGTATGGAGGGGGGCATAGTGTGAAGTTTAAATTTCTATGTTCCAATGAAAATGCAAGAACCAACCAATGTGTATCTCGATAACATTCTATCTGATCCAATCTTTGGGATTTGTCTGTTGAAATTATGCCTTTTTTTACAAATAATCCTTACTAGGAGCCGAATGCCTCAAACGAAAAGCGAGCGTAGCGAGTTTAGGGGAAATGGCCCCAAGTGTTTTAAAATATTAATTCTTATTTTTACTTCAAAACATATCTATTTTCGTTTAAAATATTTATTCAAGCTTTCCAGCGATATTTTGTAAAAAAGGCGATGAACTGTTTGTTCATTGTTGAAGACTGTATACATGCTGAGGAATGTGAGGGAGCTATCATCGTAAGTTATCCTTTGTTAGGGAGCACAATGTTAAAAGGTTGGGAATCGGTAGTCTATAGTACCTAGATTTCATTAAAAACCCAAGTACTATTTTAAAATTTTTAGCAGCAATGTGTCTTCTAAAGTATGTGTTTTCTATATTTATTTACTTATTGTTATTTTTAAATCTAATAACAGCAAGCAGTTGACTTAAAGAAGCGTAATGAGAAATTGAAGATCATGTTGGCGCTTGGTGGATGGAATGACAGCACGAAGAAGTACTCCGATCTTGCTGCAGATCCAGACAAGAGGAAGAATTTTATAGAAAAAGCTATAGCTTTCTTGAAGGCACACGAGTTCGATGGGCTGGATTTTGCTTGGGAATATCCTAACTGTTGGCAAGGTGCAATTCATGTGGAACCCAAGGACAAAGCGAACTTCGTTACCTTGCTCGGGGTGAGTTGTATTTTAATTGACATATGTTACAATGAGCACCCACTGAGCACATGTTACAATGAGCCCAATGCAATGAGACACCCACTCATGCAACCTCCCATCCCCACCCGGAAAAAAAAAAGAAGAAGGAAAAAATTTTGGAATCATTAAAAGATGTTACTTACATTTATCAGACTTTATTTTCAAATAGTGTGTCTAAAAACTTAGACGAGTTGAAAATTTTGAGATTTCTGTTAGATGAATGATTAAAGCTTCTAACCCTTGAAATATATGGTGCTTAGTAGGGATGCACCGAATACCATATTTTGCCGAATAACGAATACCGAATATTTGGTTAAAATTTCCTAAACCATTATTTAACATTGATTGCAATGATTAATTTAATTAGTTTGTTTTTAAACAATATTTCATATTTCATATAAACTGTAAAACTTAAATTAAAATGCTGTAAAATTTACTTTCAAAGTGTTTCCTTTTTATATTATGACTATTTTTCAAATATTTGGGAAATGATAATAATTTTTTACCTGCATATTTTTATAGAAAGAAGCTAGCAGTTAATTGATTTTACATATTTATGAACCCTTAATATTATGAGGTTTTTTTTTTCCTGGATACTGTTTCATATTTAAATGGGTTATTAATAGTAAGGTTAATGTAATATGTCATAAGATTTCAGAAAATTTGAGAAGCAACAACATTTAAATTTAGCATCTGAGTGTTTTCTCTTACCTTAAAACTAATTTGATTGTGATAGTAGTAAGTAACAACTTGAATTAATTAATACTATGGTACTATAACATATCTTTCATTCATGATTTAAAAAAATATGTATTTGTTTGCCAATCGTCGAATACTTAAATTTGTTTACTATTCGGTTGTATTAAAAGTATTCCGCCAAACCGAATATTCGGTTTGTCTTCCGAATAGGCAGTATACCGAATACTAACCGAATATTCGGTTAGTATTCCCAACCGAAGTTAGGGCCCGAAGATTGGGCCCTAACCGAATATTCGGTTAGTATTCCCTAGTACTTAACATAGACTAAATAAATATGTATAGACGAAAATTGTTACTTTTCAGCAAATTAATAAAAATAATTATTTACAAAGACAGACTGTGTATTTAAGCGAGTGTAAAAGCTTTATGGGGAATACACAATAATTCCATACCATAATAAAGATTAAAATTTCAAATGACTCTTGATTCCATCACAACTTTAATGATTTTCCACATGCCGTGTCTTTTACAGACAAGACTGAATTATCTCATTGATAAAAACTGATTTCAGTTCATTAATTTTCAATGGATGATCCAAAACAGTGGCTTCCAACCTTTTTCTCCTTACGAACTCCTTCTGAATTCCGAAAGAAATTATCGAGCCTCTTGTGCAATCATTGTGTACTAGTAGCATATTATTTTCACGAACTCCCTTATACACCTAGTAAAACGCCGAGCGTTTCGCGAACCAGCGGTTGGGAGCCAATGATCTATCTATAGCGTCTTCGTTAAAGAAAAATGTCTCTAGTCAGTTATGATAAACGCATAAATAAATCAGCTCTTAAGTTCTTAATAGGGTTTAGATCAGTACTTTCCTCTGGCTATTCCAAATTTTCAGTACTTTTGTAATCGATCGAAGTTTTCGTCACATGACTTGTAAGGACAGACACGTTATCCGTACCTCTTTTGTTACATAACTTTGCAGATGACAAAAGATAATTGATAAGAATATGCATGGATTCCTTCGCATTCCTTTTCCCAGAGTTTGCAATCGCTCAAAGATCTGAGATATCAGTTACCACATGTGCGAAGGAAATAACATTTGAAATATCTAAATAGCATTAAAATTTCAAGTATTTTTAAAGCTCCAGTAAGTATATTATCCGTGCTCTAAATCAGTGGCAGCTCCAACGGATGGGGAGGTGGGTTGATGATGCGATTGTACCATCCCCCTCCTTGCCATCGCTTAAACCTATTCCCAAACCCATGTTTAAACTTTACGCTCTCATCATTAAACAAGAAAGATAAATCATGCCAAACGCATCGATTAAAAAACACACTCTAATACTACCATCTTCTTGCGCCAAATTTGGCGAGATTTTGGAGATAAATCTCTAAAAAGTTGCATACACTTTTAATGCAATTTTGCGGTACCCTGTTAAACAAAACGTAAATGCTATTTCCATTTTTAAAAAGAAGAATAAGCAGTCATAGGAGTTTTTTTGTGCTGTGCTTTCAATGGATGAATGCCTCTAAACTGCCGCAGCCATAATGTATTGGAACAGTGGCGGCTCGTCATTAGGGACCAGAGGGTTCTGGCTCCACCACTTAACCCCATCATCAATCAAAATCTCTTCCTATTATGTAGCATAGTTCTTTTAATAATTTACATATATTGAAAAAATGCACACATTTTATTATATTTTAATACTATCCATTAAAACGAGCACTTAAAAAAAAAAAAAAAAAAAAAAAACTTACGATTTTTTACTATCTAAACCATGCACGGGCCATAGACTTGTTTGCCATGAGTTTGGCGTCTTTTCGTCGTTTACCGGGTTGGCATATTTAGCATTTAGCACAAAACCCGTATTGACACGGCATTAACTTGGCTTCAAAACAACTTATTGACGCTGTCTTCGGGGCCCAGATCTTCGCTCCCTGGCATGATGATCTTCAAGACTGAATGGGGAAGTTTCGCCAGTCGGCAACTATTGGAGAAATTTTCCGCTTACTAGGAAATCATTTTTTTTTTTTATTTAAGCGATCTTATCTTTTTTGCAGCGCAGTCAGATTTTTTTTTTCATTTACGAAATGCGATGAGTAAATGTATTTTTTATGTTAGTATTAATTTAAAAAAAAAAAGAAATCATTTAAAATTTATGAACAGCAGCTATACCGAATATACATACTAAAAAAAATTAAACATGGATTTTCGATTAGTAATAAACTTTTCAATATTAACATAATTAGGTTTTTAATACTAACATAGTTAGTATTGGAAGTAGCAACAGTTGCATAATAATTTTGATAATCATTTGCCGTTTGAAAATTTTTAAATGCTTACACTGTGTGTGCTGGGGGATATGTTGCTTTATATGGATATATATATTTTTCGATTTGAAATGAAACTTTTTTTTAGGGCCCCACCACTGAAATAGGTGATGAGCCGCCACCGTATTGGAATTATTTTGAGTGCTCCTGTCGAAGAACACGTGCATTTTCAAATTCATGAAAATTCAATAATTTATATTCTTTCAAATTTTCATTAAAACGGAAATCTCCAAAATTTTCTTAAAACAAGATTTCATCGTATTTTCTTGTTATTACCGATATTGCTCGTTAAGATGTGCAACAATCGATTCAGATTTAAAAGTCGCATGAATGGTCACTATGACGTCACTTTAAAGTCACAAGAATCAGCAGGCCTCACCAGAGGCATAGTGCTAACGCGCTTTGAACTGGGAGACGGAAGGTGTCTGGTTCGGAACCAGGTCGCATCCGCCGTGAGTTTCCCATTCGGAGTTTCCCATGGTTTTCTCCGAAACTTCACGTAAATATGGGTTAAGACCCCGTAGAAAATTCCCCACGGAGGGCTGTCCCAACCTCGGCCTAGATCACTTAGCGTAGTCATTTGCCGTAACCCACATTTCCATATCCAAGAATCAGCAGTCACATTGTGACTTCATATTGACGTCACTTGGTTCACAAAGAAGCGTCACAGTGTCCTCATAGTAAAGTCACCTGACTTACCACCCTACTAGCAATTTTGCTCGGACTACTAACGGCCACGCAGCCAGCCGATGACGGCCCGAGCAAAATTGCTAGTAGGGCAATCACAATGTGACTATTTTATGACGCTGTGTGACCACTGTGACGTCACAGTGACTGTTTTGTGACCGTCGCTGCTATTAGGACACATTGACCTGTGTTACCAGGTTCTATATTCACTTTATTGTCCTTTGAACTTTTAGTTATATGATATATACTTTACTGTTTTAAAACATCAAATAAATTGTTTTTGCATTTCAGGAAATGAAACCCGAGTTCCAAAAAAATGGTTTATTATTATCAGTCAGTGTGGGAGCTATCAAGAGAGAAATAGAAGCTGCTTATGATGTTCCGGCTATATCTAAGTACGTGATACTACTTTTTCGGATTTTTTTTATCCAATACTTATATTAATAAAATCTAATGAGAAAATAAAAGCTAGACCAATTTAAAACCTTTGAAAGAGAAATATATACAGAGTGTTCATAAAAAAAACTTGCCGATATATGGACCTCTAGGGAGTTGGTCTACAGTGTAATTAAGTGTCGCTCACGGTTACGGTTATAGATACAGAAACTCTAAATTTTCGAATGGCAACACCCATTTTTGCCCTAAAATGCTCAGCGCATGCAAAGCTAAACAGCGTTGGAACGGTGTGTATCACAAAAACACGGACGTGTTATGTGTGCCCAAAACCAGTTTTGTGAACAACCAGTAAAAACACGATTGAGGTACATGGAGGAAATTTGCATATGACAACGGCAAGACAAAAATCACACAACAACGTTCGCCAAATATTGAGTGTAAAAAACGCCAAAAAACAGGGTAGGATAGGAATACTGGTTCTTCAATCGAGAGTTTGCACACAAGGACGCAATCGCAGCGTATGTTTAGTTGTTTTACTTGTGCATACAGCAGTTTTTTACGCTGATCTGGCGAATGCCGTTGTTTAATTGGTATTTTGCCACTGTCATAAGCAAAATTCCTACGTGTGCCCCTATCGTGTTTTTAATGGCCGTTCACGCACCTGTTTTTGTGCGCGGTTATCGTGTCCATTTTTTGTGATGCACGTACCGTTCCAACGCTTTTCAGAGTTTTAGCATGCGCTGATCATTTTGCTTCGAGAAAAAAAAAGGCGTTGTCATTCGAGGTCCGTAGAGGTGCATATATCAGAAAGTTTTTTTTTTTATGGTCACAATGTACTTTAAATTTTTCAACACATATTATAACAGCATGTCAATTACTGTAGTTCATATTATGAAAAATAACTTTTTTGTAATACATATGCATTTCCTGAATTGAATTTTTTATTATATATAGTGTTTCAATCATTTTAAAATAAAAAAAAAGTGCTAAAACTGCTTTAATAGGAGACTGCATTATTTAGAGTCTGATTCCCCTGAAGTTGAAATACATGTATGTAACTTGTACCGGCCGCTTTGATCCCTGAGCTGGAGAGATGAGCCCGGCCGACCGCCGCTCGTTGGTACTGTAGGCTGGCTGGATCTTCACGGTCCTCCTCGGCGGGGCACTGGGGCTACCCTTGTATATCCTCATGGCTGTAGCTGTGACGTATTAAACAAATACTTGAGGCTTTATCACACATGTTTCATGTTAGCAGGACGTAATGCAAGTTTCCATAGCAAAAGATCTCGCTAAAAATCCGTTCTGTCTGTTACCATTTTTATTACCTGGGGTCACATGATTTAGAAGTTAATCACATCTACTTATATAATATGCTAACGTATGCGGTACCGATTTCGACGATATTTCCACGCTACGAGCGGCAACAGCTAAATGTAAACATTAGTGCAATAACAATAACGCATGCGAAACGCAATGAAGCGCTATAACTCAATGAAAATGGTAGACGGCCGAAGTGTGAAGGTTCCGGGTTCGGGTCCCATCGCGCGTCCGTCGACCTAACCGTTCGGAATTTTCCGTGGTTTTCTCCGAAACTAGCGTAAATACGTGTTAGGGCACCCTAGAAAAACTTCCACGGTTGCTACGCCCAAAATGTGTAGCAACCCTAACCTAAATAAATTTAATGATAAACATTGTTAAAACAAAGAAACATGATTTTCATTGAAATGAGTGCAGGTATGAGACGGTGAAGCTGGTCGCCTTGACGGGTAGTTGTTCAAAAAATTTGCATTTACTGGCCATTAAAATGCGCTGCCCAAGTTTCATAATCCTTTGAAATTCTTGGACTGCTGTAGCGACTATAAGACAGAAGAGCGAGGGGAGATATATGAATTGCCTTTTATTAACCCCTTGCCTGTGGAAGGGGTTGTGCTTCCCTTTGTTTGTGCCCGAACTGAGTTCGGGGTCTCACAGGCAAGGGTTTAAATTTAGATCTCGAGACAAATCCTTTCTTTGAGAACGAAAGCTGTTACGCCCCTATAAAATTTTGAAGGGAACTAAAAGAAAATTTGAATTTTGAGAGGATGTTTAGTTCTATATGCATATACGTGTGTGTGTGTGTGTGTGTGAGATATTCAGGAATGTAGTTGTGTCTCTAGTTATGTCTAGTGATGAGGCCTTTTTATTCAAGCAATAATACTTTATTGCTTTTCACGAATACTTTTCGACGATGTCCGGAGATCCTGGGAACCATTGATGACATAGATTTTCGGACTGTCCGCGAAAATATAAAATATGTTTGAAGCCAGGGAGTGATTTCCGGCAGGGCATTCCGGGCAAGCGCACGGGGCCCCAACAAAAAGGAAGGCCGCAAATGACCCTGTAAGTTTAAAAATTTTCATTTTTTGATTTTAATATAAAATAAGACAAAGAAAAACTAATTTTATGAAAAATAATTGTAGTAAAAATGATTCTGTTACTATTTCATAGCGCTAGCATTCTATCCACACCTTTTTTAGCTAAACGGTGAAGTCTGGGCCAATCATTCTGCTAGAACTTATCATTTAGGCGTGGCCGTAGGCCGATTTTCAATCGGAGCAGAAAAGGGAACAGCTTCCTAAGTGGAGCAAAGTGAAGATCTATTCCACTATAAATAAATGACCTGATAGAAACACCAGGAAAATAAATACAAAAATAGTGTGGAACATGTTACTTGAAAAATACGGAATGAAATTGAAGATTGAAAATAAAATAATTAAAAAGTAGAAAAAAAAAATCTATTCTTTCAGATTTTATTTACGCACTCGGCTGGAAGAATTTCGGATTAAAAAAAGAAAAAAAAAACTATTTAATAAATTCTACCGTATAGAGGAAAATGATAACTGTAAATGCTCATATAGATTCCTGTTCGCATAATTTTGTTGCTGAAAATTACATCCATTGTTGTTTCGCCCCTAGTGGCGAAATGTTTTGGATGAGTGCGTATTGGAAAATCTAAAGTACCCATTTCAGTTATGAAATCGGATCCTTGATCGAAATTTAATTCTATGTTAAAATCTCCTATTAAAACAGTCTTACAATCATCCTCCTTCAGCAATGTTTCGAATATAGCGTCTAATTTATCTTCATGAGAAATTCAAGGACTAGCGTATGTAACTGCAAATCTCATATCTTCAATATACGCAATGATAATTTGAACACCATTGATCTGACTTGTGTAGGCACGAGTAAAGTGTTTCATATTCTTTTATAAAGTGATTTTTATAAAGTTTTCCTCTATAAAAATCATCACTCCAGATGACTTTCTGTTTTGGAAACCACTGTCTATCCGTTCGACCAAAATGAATCCTGGTATTTGAAAATCATCTGAAGGGATAGTCCATGTTTCGTTAGCAACTCCAGATGGCTTTCTGTTCAACCAAATTGAATCCAGTTCGACCAAAATATTCCGTTAGCAATCTCAATTCACTCTGCAGAAAACATGAATCAAACGGAAAAGTGACCATGGCGCGCCGTGTAGACAAAATCCCGTGCTTGAAAGAAATAGCACCCGAGTGCTAAAAATATTATGATCATACATAACAATACCATTATCGAACTATTGCATTTCACTGTGCAGCTTGATTGAATAATCATTTTTATGCTGTTATAACATCCTTCATTGTATGATGTAATATGAAAGTTGCTTTGTAGGATATAAGAAAGTTTTCCTATGAGGGGGCCCCTAGCGAAACTTTTGCCCTAGACCCCCATCTCTACAAATCGGTCCTTGTTTGAAGCTCAAAAAGTTATCTTTTTCCCACACGTTTTCGGTTGTATTGTATAGCACAGTTTCTGTTATTTACCATAGCAAGATTTAGGGAAGTACATTAATTTTAACTGGCTTAGAGCTGCGATTGCTGTTTCCCCTGTTGTCTGCCTAAATAGAATCTATGTGCACATTAAAAAAGTCTTTTAGCGGAAAACAATGGCGAGCAGAAGTCCTGTATAGCTGTTGTTGATATTTGAGAATTTGTTCTTTCTGGAATAGATTATTTTTCTTTTCAAAGCAAACGGAGACACTCAACGAAAACAAATAGAATCTCAATTAATTGTTAAATTTATTTTAAAAGTATTTACAATCTTTCATATGTATGTATGCGTGAGTAGAATGATTCATTTAACCCTTTGAGGCGCAACCCTTTCTCAATGTTGAAAAAAGGGCAGCCGTTGCCATCGCTCGACTTAACTGCCAGCAAGATGGCGGACGATTGAAACGTTCACCGCGTGCCACAGATCTAGAGACCCTTTTTTGACGCAGCTGTCTGTGCCGCACAGCCAGCTGCGTCAAAAAATGGTCTCTGGATCTGTGGCACGAGGTGAACGTTTCGATCGTCCGCCATCTTGCTGGCAGTTAAGTCGAGCGATGGCAACGGCTGCCCTTTTTCCAGCATTGGGCAATCTATTCAGCTGTTTTCGCATTCTTCCATTTTTCAGCAGATGTCAGTGCTGTTAAAAAAAATCGTGACAATTTTTTTTACGGGAAATGACGTGCTAAAAAAGTAAAGGATTCTCGTGGAGCTCTGTCACCCGCAACTATTTTTATAGAAATCAAATCTATTCATCGTGACTGACAACAGTCAAAACGTCAGAGTTTGGTGTTCCCAGAGCGGGAACACTGCGCGTTAAAGGGTTAAGCGAGTACCGCGGATACAGGTGCAGTCTTTTTCCAGGATTGGTAACTTGTAGCGGTCAGCATCTTCGAAAGAAAATAGCGGAGGCGGCAAGCCACGGCATGGAAAGAAATATCTTTTAAATGAATAAAATGTAAAGACATATAAATAACACTACTAAATGAGTCTAGTCGTTTTCTACATTAGTCTAATTTTTACTGCACTAGTAAAAATTGTACACGGAAAAAGCACTGTGGAGAGGTCCAAAATGAATTGGAAATGACCAGCACGTGAAGATGCTATTTTGTATTAAAAAAAAGAGGTTTTGTACACAGTTGAACTCCCTAGGCCGGTAGGCAAGCGAGGCATCTACGAGGTACACGATCTTGATTAGGGAGGTACATGTATCAATAATTTGTAATGCAACTGTAACATTAGAAAAGCAAAAATCAATTGTAGATAGCGTAAGTAAATTTTTGATGAGGTGAACTTATGCCAGTTTTTTCCCCCGCCATATTTAGCCCAAAAATAATGCTATCACAAAGTTGCCCCTTTGGAGAAACTTTTAACTTAAATATAGCTGTTTGCATTAAAAATGCGGATTTGTAGAACATACCGTCGTGTGAGAGAAGGTATTAGCTACGTTATGACATTATTCATTCGCGATTTTATTTGTTCAACGAGACAATGAAAACGTCCGAAATCTGTCATAAAGTTGTCCCGTTTTACGGTATATGAAAAACTTGCAAGGACTTGGATGTAAGACAAACATCGACTAACGACAGACGGGCGAAATAGCGTCAGCCTCTCAAAGGAAAATACTCACCTCTATTTAAGGATTAGTTACATGAGCTTCCTCTAGCGACGAATCATGATGTAATCTACTACTAACGCACGCATGCGCATAACATATACTCAATTAGAACACACAGTGCCAGCACAGGTAAATATCTTTTAGCTTTTTTAGAATACGTCGATGATTGTCCTATATCCAAGTTCGTGTTCACTTGCCATGCAAAACTGCGAGACTTATTGGTATCAGTACGCAGCAGGAGATTAAAAACAGTTATAAGTGCATCGATAATTTTTTTCTAATGTTCAGCTTTTTAAATGACAATTGTCGTTTCATTCCTGTCTTCTCAGGATAGTTGATTTCATCAGCGTCATGACTTACGATATGCACGGTCCTTGGGAAAAAGTTACTGGTCATCACACGCAGTTTGAGTCTGTACCTGGAGATGAAGATCCTGACCTGAACGTCGTAAGTATGCATGTTTATCAAACTAGAAGAATTTCGGGATACTTGAATGCCTCTTTGTATCCATGGGAGCTATTCCCAGCACATCGTTTCCAAGTCGCAAGTGAAATCGACATCATTTTAGTGTCACAAAGCACGTAACAGCTGAATGATATACACTTTCCGGATTCAGCATTCCGATTTACTGGGAATAACACCCTTATCTTGATTTACGTCTCAGCTTTTCAGAAGGTGCTAGGCGCTCTCTTCAACTTTATTGTAAGCCAGCTGAATGTTCCCATCGAAAAAATTTCGATCTTCGTCAGCAACAACGCAAGTCCACACTCAGATAAAGCTTTATATGGATTTCTGCAGTTCTTCGGTTGCAAGTTGTTTCACTCCAATACATTTTATTTTTCTGTGATAATTCTGCTTGCAGATTCACATCGTTAGACCGATCGATTTAGAAATTTTGTACATGTATGTAAAACGCGATATAGAGAAGGCTGTAAGTGACTTTAACATTTTGAAAATCCTCAAGTTCACAAATTTTTAGCTGTTTTCTGTAACTTCCAGCAGCTGCACTGAGCTTACCCAATATCCGATAGAGGATTATTTTTCGAGGTTTTAATCGTTCGCAACAAATTTAATATTAAATTAACGCAATTATTACTCCACAAAGAAAATAATTTCGCAGTTTTTATGATAACAGTTAGCTTCGGATAGCTCTTAAAGATTACCAAGATTGAATATAGACCTTTTACACCAGACCAATAAATTAACGCTTATAAATCAAGATTCCAGTACCCCCAGACCTTACTTATTTTCTCATTCTCAAAATGTATACTATAGTAGTGTTAGTACGTACAGTAAACGTATTCACACTTGCTAGCTTGGGCGGACGGCCAATTCTCAGGTACCACTTGGTACAGGTCCGTAAAAATAATACTAACTTTACTTAAATTCTCAAAGCTGATTTTTACGTATGTCGTACAGAATATTGTTACAAATTTTGAATCAATACTGCCAGACACTTTCTGTGGGCTGTAATTGTCGCCAGGCGCTTTAAAGATCGAAAGAATAAAATCTCATGTGGACACCACATGACTTCCTTGAACGTCTGTTAAATCATAAATATTTTCGGTGCACTTCTATAAGCGTTTCTGCTTGAAAGGGATAAATCACTGCAATAATAGTAAGGTTTAGCAATTTATACCCAAATAGTTGAGATATCGGCAAGCTGGATTCAATTTGAAAGATTCGTTTTGGGCCCCTAATTGGGCGATATTTCGCAAAAAACTGACAAGATTGAGATAGTGAGATTTTGTTCATAGCCGAAATATAATGATTCATCGCAGACTTTTAATGAATTGAAGATATCCATAGACCTTCATGTATTGAAAGTCTTTTGATCGACCCTGTAAATAAATTACTCAGTCGATTGCAATAAAAAAATGCACAATTGTATGTTACACTAGTTCTAAATAAAAGTCTCAAAATTCTACAATAAACAGTTTTAGAGTTATACGAAATGTGTAATTACTTTTTACGTCAAATTTGGCGATATTTCGGCAAAGCTCGCCAAGGTCGATAACAAATAGCGAGATTTTGAGTATGGACCAAACGATGACTGACTACAGACGTATTATATTGAAAATGTCCATAGACACTAATGTTTAGAAATTCTTTTGAGTGGCCCTGTAAATATACTCCCAAGTAGATTGGAACCAAAAATCGAGTCGCACAACTAGATAAAATTTCAGCAATTTACGGCTAATAGTTTTTGAGATATGCGAGTTACATTCATACATGTACACCAAAAGTCGCTAAACTTCCTTTCCGTAAGCAATACTAAATTTAAATCCGAAGTATTACAAAAAACACATTTTAATAACTCTGCATAGTATTTTTCAAAATACTGCAAATACTTTTAATTTACTCATTGAAATCGAAATAACAGCTGCTTTGAATAGACCCAACAAAATACTAAATATCATACGCACACACACAGCATACTAGTATAGGAGGTTGAGATACACTCTCTGAACATATTATGTTTTTTTCTTTCGATCTTTAAAGCACACTGGTGATAATTACCGCCCACAGAAAGTGACTGGTAGTATTGATTCAAAATTTGTAACAATATTCTGTACAACATACTTAAAAATTAGCTGTGAGACTTTAAAGCGAGTAATATTTTTACGTACCTGTAGCAAACGGTACCTGAGAACTGGCAGTCGGCCCAAGCTAGCAAGTATGCATATGTTAACTGTACGTACTAATACTACTCTATCGTACACATTTTGGGGATGAGAAAATAAGTAAGGTATTTTTGGTTCCAATCTACAGAGCAGTTTATTTACAGGACCACCCAAAAGAATTTCAGTACATTAATGTCTATGGACATTTTCAATGTATTACGTCTGTATTCAGTCACTGTTTGTTTCATGCCCAAAATCTCGCCATTTGTCATCGACCTCCGCGAGTTTTGCCGAAATATCGCCAAATTTGACTTAAAAAATAATTACTCACACAATTCGTATAACTCTAAAACTGTTTACTATAGAATGTTTAGACATTGTATTTAGAACCAGTGTAACATACAATTGTGCATTTTTTTAAATTGCAATCGACTGAGTAATTTATTTACAGGGTCAACCAAAAGACTTTCAATACATTAAGGTCTGTGGATACCTTCAATCATTAAAAGTCTGTGATGAATCATTATATTTCGGCTATGACCAAAATCTCACTATCTCAATCTTGTGAGCTTTTTGCGAAATATCGCCCAATTAGGAACCGAAAACGAATCTTTCAGATTGAACTCAGCTTGCCGATATCTCATCTATTTGGCTAGTAATTGCTAAACCTTACTATTATTGCAGTGGTTTATCCCTTTCAAGCAGAAACGCTTATAGAAGTGCACCGAAAATATTTATGATTTAACAGACGTTCAAGGAAGTCATGTGGTGTCCACGTGTGATTTTATTCTTCCGATCTTTAAAAGGTCTGGCGACAATTACCGCTCACAGAAAGTGTCTGGCAGTATTGATTCAAAATTTGTAACAATATTCTGTACAACATACGTAAAAATCAGCTGTGAGAATTTAAGTAAGTATTATTTTTACGTACCTGTAGCAAGTGGTACCTGAGAATTGGCCGTCGGCCCAAGCTAGCAGTTATGCATGCGTTTACTGTACGTACTAACACTAAGCTATCGTATACATTTTGAGAATGAGAAAATGAGTAAAGTCTGGCGGCCCTGGGATCTTGGACAGTTAGTGTTGGAATGGTTTCTAATCACTTTTACGTTACACAGGTGATTAAAACTACCCCATCGTTGAACAGCAATTACATTGGCGTGGCATAACAAAACTCTTGCTGCAGTACAAGTGTGCATGTGCTTTTTAAAGAGATTTTGAAAAGTACTTACATTTTTAGTGAGATAATAGTTTTAGCGTCGGAAGGGAGACACAGGGGAGGGACAAATGCTTCCTCCTATCTAGTTTCAAAATCTTTTCATTTGAAAAACATTTGTTCCTAAATATAAGAAACACTTCCCTTATCTACTCTTGATTTCGGTGCGTATTCTACTAAGTTTTATGGTGGTCAAAATTATGATGGAGATCAAAACGTTCAAGATTTTTGTTTTTTGTTTTTTTTTCCATATAAATTAAAAGAAAAAACAGATATCCATAAAATTCTTGTTTTGAAATTAAGCAAACACAGATACTAGGGACGTAGTACTAAGACAAAAAGTGGGGGAACGCTCCCTTTCGAAAACACTTAACCGAAGTTTGGTAGTAAGCTTAATGCAATTATTCCTAAAAACAATAAGGTCAATTAAATAGTTTATTTGCTAGTAAAGTTAATTAGTTGTTGATTGTAAAAACAAAATAATTTGATCAATAGTATCGTAAGAAAAACTCTATTTATCTGTCTGCGACCGTTAACACTCAATGGCAAATTGACTGGAGTTGTCTTTTGGATTTGTACTGAAATCGCACTAAGCCGGCTTTCCACCTTTTTAAGCCTTCGGAAAGAAACTTTTTGGCTAGATTGCATTCATCAAAATGACCGTCTGGTTATGAGCACAGTATTTTCATTTACAAAAGGGTTGTGCGTCTTACGGCGTTATTCAACAACATTTGATATGCGACTGAATTCAAACACGAATATTAAACTCATTGGTAAGATATCTTACCGATAACTTTAACAGGCGTGTTTGGATTTATCAGAGTGCCAAGTGTTTGTTCAAGTGTTATTTATGTTTCCTTTGGTTCTTCTTCCAACGCAGAATCCCAAAAAGATTATTTTTATGAATAAAATAGAGTTCCGAGAGTCGCTTCACCATTAAAGTGAAAAATATTGGAACGTATAAGCTCAGTTAACGAAGCAAGGGAACGGAGTCCCCCAGTGCCCCTCCACTGACACATTCCTAAAACTCGATTTCATAATTTCAAAAAGCTCTCTCCAAAGGCAGTGAGATTTCTTGTCCAAATAGTGTTAACAAGCAATTAATAGCAAACCAGCTACTAAAATGTCGCAGGTTTAAAATGGTTGAACTTAACAATTTAACGAGAATTTGCGTGGTAGCAGCAACGGAAACAGGGTAGTGTGTGCCCAAACAAAATTGTATTGGAAAGTGTTTTTCAATGAATTTGTCTGGCATGATTTATATCTTTCTTCCTTTTTTGTTTCTTTCCAGAAAGGAGGTATGCAAGTTTGGATTGACATGGGTGCACCCAAGCATAAATTGAACATGGGATTAGCTTTCTACGGGAAGTCATTCAGGCTGGCAAATCCGGACAACAATGGTATAGGAGCTCCTGCTGTAGGCATTGGTAACGCCGGTCCTGTTTCAGGGGAAGGAGGTTTTCTGCTTTACAACGAGGTACGTGCATTCTATTCTTGGCCTCATCGCTGGCCAAGTCTGCTTTTTACTAGTAATTAATCTATAATTTAAATTAGTTATCAGTCAGCACGGGAAATGCTTTATTCTTTTACCGCTAGGATCGCTACACGTCACTAGATTTCCAATGTTTACATAATTGAAACTTATTTGGGGTACCAAAAATCCAGCATAGCAGCTATGGAGAGTGTCCTCTCCTATATTATATCTCCGTGGTTAAGGCAAAGCTATGTAAAGGCTATCTGCTTGGGGCAGGGGCGTAGCCAAGGAGGGTGTTAGGGGGGTCATAACCCCCCATGAGGAATTTTTTGCCATGCAAAATGTATAATCTTCACTACATTATCACACACACGTATACATATATGAGTTGTAGTAGTCGTAACCCCCCCCCCCCAAGAAAAACTTCTGGCTACGCCCCTGGCTTGGGGGATATGTTGGAAAGTGTTTTATAATCGATGTGTTTGGCACGATTTATCATTTTTGTTTTTTATCCCCGCAGATCTGCCAGTTTTTAAATTCCGGAAACTGGACCGAAAAGGAAGAGAAGAATGTAGGTTTCTACGCCCACTCGATCGTTGAGGGCCGAGACCAATGGGCTTGCTACGATCCCCCCATGATGATGGTGAGGAAAGCCAAGTTCGTGATCGAGTCCGGGATAGGGGGCGTCCTCCTGAAAGACTTGAGTGGCGATGACTACAAAGGCACCTGCTTCTCGATGCCCTTTCCCCTGCTCAAGATGGTGAGGCTGGAGATGATACAGAGAATCAGGAAACTCCTCGCGTGAACGAAGGAGCCGACCGAACTGAAGAAATTGGTTTATTTAAGCTTCTACTGAGGGGGTTTTTCTAAGTAAAGATTCGGATTTATCACTGACTGATTGGCAATTGACGTTTATACAGGGTGTCCCAAAAAGGTAGTAACGGTCTTTCATTCTTTATCATTAGAGATAAGAGGGCAATGTAAGTTAGAATAAACGTTCAAAATAAGGTAGGAAATAAGACTCTGTTAAGAAAGAAATTCCTCTCGCTCATTTACAAAAAGTGACACTTTTCAAATTTGTATACGACCCCGTACAAAAAAATTCCCAATTAGTAAAATGTGACCCATACACTCATGAGGTGGTGTATAAAATTTCAGCCTTTCGTCACTAAGTAAGAGTCTTCTCAAAGATATCTTTATAAGATGATCGGGGCTATACATGAATTTGAATGTAAACCCTTATTGCTAGTGTAAAAATAAAATAAAATAAAATAAACTTTCATAATTTCTGTACGACCCCTGAAATGCTATCATCCGACGAAATTTTTTCCCTTCGAGAGTCTTAAGGCCTTATTACACGGACAAAATTTAGAGCAATTTTGGTTGCAGCAACCAGTTGTTGCAATTCATTCCCGCAAGTCAGTGAGCCCAGATGAGAACGCAGGGTTGCCATAGTAAACACACTCTGCTGTGTTCACAAACGCTTGAGATTCGCCGAATTGGCGATAGCTAGAGCATGTAATAATAAATAGCATGTCATTGGTTAGTCAATCCTCGTGTCAATCTTCGGATCAGATTGTTATTTATTTTTATTTTCGTCAATCAAATCAATTTCCATGTCGATATTCCATTTCACGGACATTTGTTTTCGCTGATCCCTTTCACTACGAGCGGTATGGCTGACGCTGACTCTTCCGCCATCTTGTGTTGTGACGTAGAAATAGGAAGCACTACGATTGGTTGGAATTCCTGCAACCTGCAATATTTTCGCTTCTGAACGAAAAAGTTGGAGTTGACTGTTCCCTAGGTAACCGAGGGAAATTTCCAGGAAAGCGGTTTCTGCAACTGGTTGCAGCAACCAAATCGCACGAAAATTCCTTCGTGTAATAAGGCCTTTAAGGGACTTAAGTCAGAATATTTTATTCTTCATATCTCTGATACATTCTGAAATACAATTCTCAATTTTGTGTATTACCTCATAAGTGTATGAGTCATATTTTACTGATTGGGATTTGTTTTGTACGGGGATCGTATACGAATTTAAAAAGTAGAACTTCTTGAAAATTAACGAGAGGAACTTTTTCTTTACTGAATCGTATTTCTGACCTTAATTTGAACATTTTTTCAATTTGTATGGCTCACTTATCTCTAATAGATAAAGAATTAAAGCCTGTTACCACCTTTTTGGGACACCCTGTATAACGCTGTATTCTAAGCATCAATATAGGAGAACTATTGGATAGACTACTCAATGTTGAAAAAGTGCAACCGTTGCCTTCGCTCGATTTAACTACCAGCAGCACAGCAGTTGAACGAATTCCCAACCGCATGCCACGCAGCTAGCTACGTCAAAGAAGTTTTTTGACTGTGTTCCACGCTACCGGCCATTCCATGGACCATTTACTGGTTTTGTTGCTAGTAATTAAATCGAGCAATGGCAGTTGCTGCACTTTTTTAGCATTGCGGCAATTGGAGCAGACTACCCAGTTGTTCTTCTATATATCTACGATTCTAAATCGGGCCTCACTTCCAAGATGTATGCGCTGCACAAAACGAACATTTCGCTTAGAACCCACATTTAAGCAGGGGTCGCGCTGTCGATCGCCAATGTTGCAAATTGCGATAATAAAATTAGTTTGGCGAAAGAAAATACGATTTGGCGAAAATATTGGCAATTGCATTTCTTAATGATGTCCGGCAAAATCTAATTTGACGAATCGATTGGCGAAACTTTATAAAAAGCCAGCGCGACCCACACTGAAGCGACAGAAAACTGAACGCAAAATGTCCGTTCAAATAAATCATGCAGCTTCTGCTACATTATCAGCCTGTGCATCATTGGTGTGTGCCCAGCCTTAGTCCTGTTTCTATAACTAATGTCTCCAAATAAATAAAATTAACTAGTTAAAATGTCTGCTTTTCAAGCACTCTTGAAATCTGCTTGTTTCTAATTTCTGTAAGTGAATCATGTCTCAAAATATAGATTCAACAAAATCTGCAGATTTTATAAAACAGAGATGGTGTAAAGGAAAAATAAAGAAAGAGGATTGCGTTTATCGAACTTTACACATTTTTAAACTTACAGATGAAACAAGGGGGGGAAATGTCTGTTATCAGTTAATCGGTTCCTGAGAAGAGTATGATATAATTCGCAAACACTGATATCCCAAAATTTTTCGATTTGTAAAATGAAAGAAAGTATTAGAGGTAAATTAATTTTGAACATTCAAAATTTTTGAATTGTTTTAAACTTTTCTTATTTCTAATCTTTATTAGAGGAGAACATAATTCTGAATCTTTACAGTGCAACTGCTAAATTGTTTTTCAGATTTCTAAGCAGCAAAATAAATTTGTAATTAGAACAACTTCAAAATACTATTAAGTACTGATAAACTCTAAGAATAATAATATTATTATTATCATATATTTGCACGGGGAAAAAAAATTAAAATAGCACTTTTTATTTATTTGTTTGTTTATTTATTCAATCAATATTCTTGAATGTACAAATGTAAGGACTGATAATATAAAATTTGATATAGTAAGTAATATTAGTAAGTAAAAATTATGCAAGGTGAATTGAATACAATAAACCGTTGAGATGTTTTATTTGTTTGTAAACTAAATAAATAAATCTTAAATGTTCTGTATTTTTTCAAACATAAATATTCTTTTTAAAATGGATTGACAATGCTACATGTATAATTAAATATAATGATAAGAAAAAATATTTTTCATTGTTCCAATTTAGTTCTAAGCCTGTACATAAAACAAATAAAATGTTTAATACATAAATTTCTGACTGTGGATTATTTCTCTTTATTTACGGAAAAAGATTTCAAGGATAACTCTTCGCTTACAAAATATGACGTGCGAAGAGACAGATCTAAATGGCAAATGGTGATCACCCTTCCACTAAGAGTACTTGAACCTACTATTGAACCCATATTTAACCTGTTCGCTCTCAGATCATTAAAGAGGTGCAACACAGAAACTTTTTCTTCTTTGACCAATGTCGCTTCCCCAGAATGATTGTTTGAATGCTCCACTGAAGCTCAGCGTTGCGCTTGCGCAATCGCTGGGTTCCGACTGAGCATTCAAAGAATCATTCTGGGAAGAAAAAGGTCAAAGTCTGAGCGATTTCTATTCAGTGTCTTATGATAGTGAACAGGTTACCCACACAGTACGTGTCCTGAACACTTCTAAAAGACTTCATAAAGACTAGCTGACAGGTCCACAAAAGAATCAGGATTTGTCCAATTTATGTCATTATAGCACTATATGACACTCATGTGACGTCTTATATGCATCCATATAGATGTAATATTGGACGTGTTATGACCGTGGTATAGTCTATTTATGGACCTTTTAAGGTCGAGTCCAGGACGTTAACATCTATAGATGGATCTTTCTTGGCTATCAATATGTGTACAGACGTTCATAAAAAGGCCAGAACTCATCCATAAAGACATATGAGCCTAGTCATTCGTTAGACATCCATAATAACCTCATAAATTATTTATATTGATATTTACAGGAAGCCCATAGTTTAATTAATCTTTACTTGAAGTTTATGAATTTTCTGGAAAAGTTTTGTAACCACCTCATAGGCACCAGGTTTCTGCTAGGAACAGATCGCAAACTTCTGTTGCATATCTTAATGAGAAAATCTTTAGACGATTTGACTCCCCGTCTTCAAAGATTCAAAATGAGATTATTGCGATACTCTTTTGATGTTTTTCACTCTCTAAGGAAGAGTTTAAGTTCAGCGGGCGCACTATCAAGAGCACATCTCCAGGAGGAGATTCCAGACTCTGAAGTAGAAAAGAAGTTGAAGCCTTGGTCAATTCCATAACAGAATCAGTCCCTGTAGCTCCACAAAGACTTTCTAAGTTATTAGAAAAGAACAAGAATCGACCTGCAAAATGTTAAAGATCTGCGCTTGACAACGATGGCCCGAAAAATTAAAGTAGAGCCATTATGTTTACCTTATTTGCGATACGAAATATCCCTGTAGAATGGATTACTTAAGAGAAGAGTTCGAATAATTGTTCCCGACAAACCACAACAAGAAAGCGTAGAGAAGATCAACGAAAGTCATAAGATGAGGATAAATAAATGTTGAAATTTAGTGAACTCCGCAGTTTATTGGCCTGGTATCGGCAACAGATAGAGAAACTAGTTCGAGAATGTACATCGTGTATACAGGAAGCTAGAAAACCTGAGATGCAGTAGTCGTAACCCCCCCCCCCCATGAAAAATTTCTCCTTACCCCACTGATGTCTTCCAATACAAAGTGCTATTTCTGAAAAACTAACATCCTCGAAATTCCAAGAATGAATTGACGCAGTAGAGTAGCCAGGATTTTATTTCGGGGGGGAGGGGGACTGAGTATCAAATTGTAAGTTAACCCATTCGTGCCTGGATATTTTTGCGACTTTCTTCGATTTTTGCTAACACCAGCAGTAATTGATAAATTTCTGATGTCAACTTTTTGAACAAGGGATGATTTCATTTAAAATCATTATGTATAAAAATTGAAATATCAACATCCTACTTGGCCATATTAAAATATTTTGTGGAATTGAAGTTCAATACTCGCGAATAAAGGCTAGGAAAAATAAATAACGTTTTCGACTGATAGCGAAAATGCCGTCCCAAAAAAGGGACGCTAGGCATAAATGGGTTAATGAAAGGTCACATTTCGGGGACGAGCTATAGCCCCGTCAGTCCCCCCCCACCCCTCTGGATGCGCACCTTATTGACCTCTTTTAATATCTGAAATATCAGATATTACTCATACATTATCAAACATTCAAAATGATATTTTGCTGACTAAATTTTCATTATACGGTAAATTAAAATACCGAAAAAAGCTTTATAAAAATATTAGCTGCCTTCGGCGACCATTTGGTTCGCTATTTAATAAATCTTGTTCGGAGAGAATCCTGTTACTCACCGGCATCCTTGGCACTGAAGTCTCTCAGATTCTGAATGGAATTTAAAATTAAGATGGCTACAAACAGGAGCGGCCCTAGGGTAAGTGGCGCCCCCTGCTTACGTAAAAAGACTCTCCCTTTTAAGTTCTACGGAGTTTTTGAGTTCGAAATGACGCCTCTTCGAAACCGGCACCCCGGAGCAATGCTTACCTTGCTTACGGTGTCGGGCCGCGCCTGGTTACAAAAATAAGATGGTATAATGATAGAAACCTAGAAAAAGGTACAAATTATTTTCATCCTATATTAATTCTGAAGAGATTCTGGATATATTTGCCGTTATCAAAAAACGGACAGAATAAAAAAGGAAGAAAATCTGAAACACTTTCAGATTTTAAATATTCACTAAAAGGCTATATATTAAAAGCGTATCATAATCCATGCGTCTTCCCTATTTTCTTTCTTCATTCCATTAAGTTGAAAAGTGTATTATTATTCATGAGTGTTATAAAACAAAATTAAAATTGATATTTCTAACATCCTTTTTCTGGATGTACTACAGTAGAAATAGAATGGGAAAAAGCTCCTCAGAAAAATGCACAATTTGACTGAATGAAAGTTTTAAAAACTTATTCAGGTGTATTCTTTATCCAAGTCAGGCGTAGCAGACGATAAAATGTTATTTCAGCATCATTGATCTATGATAGAGCATCAGTCATGTGATACAGTGGGTTTCTTACAAATGTATATTAAATGCTGCAGGTCTACTTGTTAAAAAAAATCTGATGTGTCCAACACATGACTTCCTTGCACGTCCATTAGATCAAAAATATTTTCGACGCACTTCCTCTAAATTTATTTGTTTGAAAGAGATAAAATATCAATAATAGTAAGGTTTAGCGATTTCTAGCCAAATATTTCGATATCGCCAAGCTGAGTTCAATTTGAAAGATTTCCTTCTGACACTTTATTTGGCGATATTTCACCAAAAGCCGACAAACTTGAGATAGTCAGCGAGATTTTGGGGATAGCCAAAGTAGTCATTGACCACAGACTTTCAATGAATTGAATGCATCTATACACCTCAATGTATTCAAAGTCATTTGGCTCACCCTGTAAATAAATTCTCAGTCGATTGCTGTCAAAAAAGATATTGAAAACAGTTAGATATTACAATAGTTCTAAATACAAAGTTAAAAAATCTACGGGCTAAAGTTTTAGAGTTATACAAAATAGGAAATAATTTTTGGCGCCAAATTTGGCGATATTTCTGCGAAACTCGTCAATGTCGACGACATTTGGCGAGATTTTAAGCATAAACCGAACAATGAGAGATTATCGCCAAATTTGGCGATATTTCGCCAAAACTCGCCAAGAACGATGACAAATGGCGATACTTTGGGCATCGACCAAATGACTGACTATCGCCAAATTTGGCGATATTTCGCCAAAACTCGCCAAGGTCGAGGACAGACGGCGAGATTTTGGGCATGTACCAAACAATGACTGTCTACAGTTGTATTATAATGAAGATGTCCATAGACTTTAAGGTACTGAAATTCTTTTCGGTGGTCCTGTAAATAAACTCTCCAGTAGATTGGAACCAAAAATCGAGATGCACAACTAGATGTTACAGCATTCTTATATATGAAATTTCATAATAGTTTATGAGATTTGAGAGTTAAATATGCACACACGTACACCAAAGGCATAGTTCTTGAGGGAGGCACGTGACCGTGGTCGGACCATTACCTAACTTATGTGGTAGGACGGTATTGTGCTTGAAATGGATGAATGCCCCTAAAATTGCTATTGACCGTAATGTATTGGAAATCTTTTGAGTGTTCCTGTAGCAGAACTATAAATGATAAAGACACTTTTTTAATGGAGAAATTCATTTTCTAACTCTTTACAGCATATATCACTTCTGAGTCGTTTGAAATAACCCAATACCTCTAAAAAACGCTTTGATGAATTTCGGTCCATAGAGCGTAATGTATTTCAAATCTTTTGAGTGTTCCTGTAGCAGAACTATAAATGATAAAGACACTTTTTTAATGGAGAAATTCATTTTCTAACTCTTTACAGCATATATCACTTCTGAGTC
The DNA here is from genome assembly GCA_038373885.1 of Cheiracanthium punctorium. Classification (NCBI taxonomy): domain Eukaryota; kingdom Metazoa; phylum Arthropoda; class Arachnida; order Araneae; family Cheiracanthiidae; genus Cheiracanthium; species Cheiracanthium punctorium. The sequence goes on from JAWZYV010011876.1 coordinate 336,542, forward strand.
GTTTGAAATAACCCAATACCTCTAAAAAACGCTTTGATGAATTTCGGTCCATAGAGCGTAATGTATTTCAAATCTTTTGGGCGGTCCTGTAGATAAACTATTCAGTCGAATGGAACCGAAAGGGGAGGTGCACAACTAGATGTTACAACAATCCTAAATATAAAGTTTCAACATTCAACGCCTAACAGTTTTTGAGATATGCGAGTTTAACGAATTTCGGCCCATTGAGTGTAATGTATTTCGAATGTTTTGGGCGGTCCTGTAGATAAACTATCCAGTCGAATGGAACCAAAAGGGGAGGTGCACAACTAGATGTTACAACTATCCAAAATATGAAGTTTCGACATTCTACGCCTAATAGCTTTTGAGTTAGGCGAGTTTAATGAATTTCGGCCCATAGAGCGTAATGTATTTCGAATCTTTTGGGCGGTCCTGTACATAAACTATCCATTCGATTGCTACCAAAAGGGGAGGTGCACAACTAGATCATAGAACAATCCTAAATATCAAATCTCAACATAAAAAGGTTGTATTTCTGCACGCCGTGAAAAAAAAAAAACATGCTGATGGTTTGTTACGTGACTCATTCAATTATGATTTCATAATATATAATGAAACCGTCAAACAATTATTTCAAATTCGCCAGCGGAAAATTAAATTCGGTGTTTTATTTATTAAAAACTGCGTATTTTATAAGTTTGCGCCATCTGTCGACAGCTTTGTAAAATAAAAACTTAAATAAAATATTTAAATTAAAATATTTTATTTATATAAAATATTTATATTATGGGAACAGTGTTTTTTCGCGCGATAAAAAGTAGCCTATTTGTTATTCCAGGACTTAAACTGTCTTTATTGCAAATTTCATCCAAATCCATCAAACCGTTTCAGCGTGAAAGAGTAACAAACATACATACAAACAATTGACATTTATATATTAGTAGGATTGCACGCTGCAGGTGATAATACTTAATGAAGAAAGTGAAATAAAGAACACTGTGATAATATTGGGCTGGCACAGTTGCGTTTTTTCATGAAATTCAAATAAATAAGTTTTCAAATAAATTTTTAAAGATGAAAACTTCTTCAAGTTCGACCATAACTGAGTAACATTCATGCTTGTAGTCAAAAGAGCAGAGAACCTTAAATGCTCATTAACAGTTTGAAAGTTAGAAAGATTTTTAAAATCGAAAGCAGTTGTTTGGCATTTTTTAAAATCATGTATACGGACACGTGATAAATGTTACGGACAAGAGAAGTTAATGGATTCACTGGTCCTATGGACCACTGTCTAAATGTTCTAATTTTTACTTCTGATATTCTTCGTTCAAAAAACTTTAAGAATAGAAGCAGTATTTTCCTTGTAAATGATATTAATTTCTTTTAACTATCGCGAGCGACATTGAAAGAAGGAAAGTTAGGAACCTATCTATATATAGCGGTTTTCAATTTGCAGGAGATCCCTTAAAATCGCGCAAAAGAAATTCTTAATATATCCGGAAATTATGGTAAAAAATTGGTGAAAATTTATATTGTGGGTAATTTGAAGGTTTTCTTTCGTTTAATAAAGTCAAAAAAGAGTGTTGCTATTGAGAAAAACGAAGTTGGTGCAGAATTAAATATTGCCGCATCTCTCACGAGTCCCGGTGGCTGAGGTACAGCACTGAGCTTCGAAGCGAGAGGTCCCGGGTTCGGAACCATTTCGCCATGCTCCTGTAAATAGTTGTTTTAAATTATTCTTCGTATTAATTCTAGATTATTCTACATGTTTCTTTAATATACAAATTATTTGTTTCTCGAATATTCGATAATTGTATAAAAGCTGAGCTCCCACCAGCTGTAGGGAAGTTCACAGCCAAGTGTAGCTGTTAGCAGTCTGTCAATAAATTACGTTATCTCGAATTGAGTTCTCCTTTCATCTAGTTATTGCTACCTCCTCGCGACAGTTTGGTGGAGGCGCCGGGTAAATCCGATACCCTGGAATCGAATACAGCCCTCCGGAGAAGTAATCGGCTGGAAGGAATAAAACCTGAATACGGACTGTTCAGTTCACGCCACCTCCGAGAAAAGTAAAAATTCCCCAGGTCGACGAAACTAAGCCTGTAATTGCGACTCATTTTGTGCAACCGTTCAGAAACCCTTCTATATTTCGGGGAGATGGACAAGACCCCAACAAATGGCTGAAATAATATGACCGAGTGGCTAAATTCAACAAATGGGACGATCTCTTCTGTCTAGCAAATGTCTATTTTTTCCTGGAAGGCACAGCCCTCATGTAGCTTAAAAAGAATGAGGCCCTGTTAAAAGGTTGGTAAAAATTTAAGGAAGAATTACCTAAAGCATTTGGAGACAGCAGACAAACAAGAAAAAGAGCCGAAGAGGAGTTAAAAGTTCGAGCCCAAAAATCCGGTGAACACGTACTGTCATACATCCCGAGCGTTCTGAGGCTTTGTGATGAGACAAATCCTCAGATGCCGGAAGAGGACAAAGTTGCCCACCTCATGAAGGGAATCGCCGAGGATTTTTACCAATCTCTTTTAACTAAAGAACTGAAAAAGACCAAGGACTTAATAAAATGGTGTCAGTACATCGAAGAAATGAAACAAAGACGAGTTAACCGAAAGAAATTCGATCGGCTTCCTAATGTTATCCCAATGTCCTCTATAGGTGAAGAAACTGACCTAGCAACCCTCATTCGACAGATAGTTCGAGAACAGGTCCAACGAGCCCTGTCGTCAGTCAATGAGCCACGTTTTCAATCCATCGAAGCTATTGTCCGAGAAGAAGTACAAGACGCTCTATCGCCTATTACACAAGTGAAATTACCGTGGACTGAAGTGAGCTCGAAAACCAGACGACCACAACGTTTCCCCAGAGCAGTAAACCGACAAGAACCCGTAGCCGAACCCGAACCAAGAAGAACTGACGTATGGAGGACCGCGGACAATCAGCCCGTCTGCTTCCACTGTGGCCGCCCAGGACACGTCGTTCGCTACTGCAGAGACCGACGTGCTATCTTTGAAGCTAGCAGACAGAACCGAAGGAATGTCGCTAAATCCGAAATTGAACTGATGGATCCCGCCGACTACAGCCGACGAACTACTACAACCAGCTCGCCAAGCCCCCCTCGAGGGAGATCTCGAAGACGTTCCCTGTGAAAGCCCCCGATCCTTCATTTTTGAACTTTGTGCTAAGGACGATACCGTAATACCTGCACGATCGGCTGCCAAAATATCTGTCGTCAGTCACAACAGAGATCACAACGGAGACGTAATGGTGGACGGAAATAAACTGCTTCCCTTGGGGAAGGAAGTTGTGGTACCTGCAACCATCATGTCATTAAATGATGGAATCGGAGAACTATGGGTTACAAATGGACAAGCCACCGCGCAACTTATTCCCAAGGGTATGTTTGTGGGCACTGCAGAAACTGTGGACGCAAACCAAGTGAATTCAGTAATAACCACTGAACTTAATACCATACTAGCTGCGTGCCCGTTCTTCGCACGGTAGGAAACGAATATTTTACTAAAATCTAATCGTAACTATCTATGCAAAAGCAAAATGTCAAAAAGTTCAAGTAGTCCTTTTGTTGAAACTACCGTGGAATATATTACGCAACGTAGGATTATGGTTTAGTTATTTATAAGACGATCGTTGAAAAATAATGAATATAACACTTTTAATTTCACGAAATAGTTATTAACGTGGTATACTGTTCTTTAATCCATATTATCCAAACAAATCTACTATTACTACCAAAGATAAAAATGAGAATACTATCTATTACTTATATTAATATTACCTATCTTCGTTTCTCAGTATTTAATGTTCAATTTAAAGAAACAGATTAGATATTTTAAACCAATGATGCCTTTCTACTTTTTGGTGATTCTGTGAAATTTATGCATTGCCATTAAAACAGATCTCCATATTTTTTAAGCATAATTCTTGTCTGATTGGCGTATTTAGCACAGCAAAATATTTCATCTCGCAGTGGTGGAAAACATCCAAGCTGTACCAATTTAAATATTATTTAAATCCACCATGGTTCAGACTCGTGAAAACATCAAACTGTGTAATCTCGAGGAACTATTTGGAATCGCTCAAATTGCGAATAGGGCGTTAAATTGTGTTGCAGAGTTTACGAATTTCAGACAACTTTTAATTTATGACGTCACGTTCTGACCAGGGTAGTCGAATTTAGTCATTTCGCGCAGTAGTTTTCAAACGGAGTAATATTGAAACATACGACGTTGAAAAACTCTCGCTTGCAACAGAACTTTATTAAAGTTAATTTGAGAGATATTCGGGTTATTCCTAGCTAATCGGTATTTCAAATATTTTCCGTATCCATATTGCTAATGATGTAACTTTTCTGCATGAGCTTGTTAAGTTGCTAAAATTTAACAAAAGAAGAGTATATCTAATATAGATAATATACCGCTAAAAGTCGTCCAAATTTGGCGACATTTTGCACGATTTTTGGGAATGCATACAACGACCGTCGTCAAACCGAATACTATGAATTATGTTAATTAGTATTTTGCATCTTGTGCCGACATTTGAATTTCCCACGATTTAAAAAAAAATGCAAGATTCCTTTCGTTATTATGGTTTCTGAAAAATCACAAAGCTCAAAAATCGCTAAGGGTAACACGTGCATTAAACAAAATACTTTGAATTTTTATAATAGTAATTTTTGCGTCAAAACCTTTTAATGTAGTTAGATTTCTAACTCATTTTTATGAGGTCAAAATGACATCATTCTCAGTTGCGATATCTAACATGAATTAGTGAAAGAAGAAAAAGAAAGGAAAAACACGTTATTTTATTTTCTACAAAATCTGATAATCTGGGTGGAAGTTTATTATTTCGCTCGTGGTGTAATTTTTTGTCAAAACTTGTTAACCAGGATTTTTAATGCATTTTTACAGTGACATAAAAATGACGTCAGTCTCACTTGAATTATTGAAAGTAATAAATAAATAAATCTAACTTTGTTAACTATGCTCACGAATGTGCTGAAATCGGTTATTTGAGTAGCTTTCTACCCTCAAAATTGCGTAAAATCGTAAAATCGTAGCAAACATACTTTCACATTTATATAATAGATTGCATGAAAACTTCGATTATTTTTAAAGAAGCGCAGATATGTTAATTTTTTTTTTTTTTTTTTTTTTTTTTTTTTCATATTTAATGACTTTTCATTTTCGAGTTTTAAGAGATGTAGATATTAATGATTTCACTTATTGTTATATTTAATAACTTAAGTGGCAACAATGGATTCCGTTACTACGGAAACTGTAGCAATCTTTAAAATAGAACATGAAATGAATTATTCATGTTTACTTTGCTAGAACTGCCATATTGGCGTAATTAACGCTACAAATTGATGGTAAATAGCTAAAATGAATCACAAATTAAACTTAACAACAAATTCAAAAATTTACTTTCAATCCTTACCCTACTAGCAATTTTGATCGGGCCATCATCGGCTGGCTGCGTGGCCGGTGGTAGCCCGAGCAAAATTGCTAGTAGGGTACAATACCCACAATACATGACTGCAAATGATTGTGACTTTTTTCGTGTAATTTTATCTTTTTCGAAAGACCTTGCCAATCTCTAACTCCTCGTGTTCTCCAGTTATCTATCGGCTCTGTTGAAAACAACCAACAAGGTTCGCAATATACTGCATCCAATTTAGGAGAATGGCAAAGCCCTAGTCTTTCAACACTACCATATTTTGTGGAAGTTCTGAAAAACTCTTCTGAAAACTTGCGATTATTTTGCAGAGGATCTCACTTAAAGGGTCCCCGTGGTTGGCATGAATCGGAAAATATAATCATTTTTTAAACATCGGCAGCGATGGGCACCCATAAGAGGGGAGCAAGGGTGGGCAGTTGCCCTCCCCTAGAGTTTATATTGTGCTTTAGAAATCTGCAATGTCCGTTGAAAACAACCGGATTGTGTTATTATCTTCATTTGTATCTTAGTCTAAATTCACTGTATCTTTACGTGATTTTTCCGTATCATGATGTATTTCATCATAATTAGAATCGTCTTGCGTTTTCTCTCTATTATCGTCGTTTGTAGAACTGCTTTTTATTTCTACGTCGAAAGTATTTCTATTTTCATGCGAATGGTCAATACAATGATGCATTTCGCTACATTTGTAATGAGCTTTAGTTCTTTCTTTGTCATTGTTTTCTAACTTATCTAGATATCTGTATGTGCTTGGAGTCTGCGGAAATGCAATAACTGGTTTCAGAAAATTTTATAATTTTGGAATTTTGGCTAAACACTCTTGCTGCTTTTTCAATCAACGTTTTTTTTTTTTTTTGGATGCACCATTGGTTCTGCTTAGCTTTTTCTCCATTTTTAACCTTTAAAGAATTTGAAATCAATAAATTGCATGTTTATAAAATGTAATTATGTTACATTTATATACATTAAACGATATTTGTTATTCAATCATATGTGTATCTCTATTTTTACTTTCCGAACATGTACCATGTAAGGAAAGTATTGTAATCATGAAAAAATTCGACTTCGAGATTTTGGTGTTTTTACACGTTTTGAGGTCTTCTGAATCCATTTATGCTATTTTTACGAGATGTATGTGTGTATGTGTGTGTGTGTGTGTGTGTATGTGTGTTTGTGTGTATGTGAGTGAACACGATAGCTCCTGAACGGAGCATTCGATTGAGCTCAAATTGGATATATATGTCATAAACCACCGTCGCAAGACCGGCATTGATTTGGGTGTGTATAGGACTTATAGTTTTTCTACAGGGCTACGACAAAGATTTCTCTTACATTATGGCCTATGGGGGAAAATTCTTGAAAGTGCGCTAGCGTTTAAACGGTATATTCGATTGAGCTCAAATTGGGTATATATGTTATAAACCACTATCTTAAGACCCATATTAATTTGGATGTGTATAGGACTTATAGTTTTTCTACAGGGCTACGACAAAGATTTCTTTTACATTATGGCCTATGGGGGGAATTTCTTGAAAGTGCGCTAGCGTTTAAACGGTAGATTCGATTGAGCTCAAATTGGGTATATATGTTATAAACCACCGTTGCAAGACCGGTATTGATTTTGGTGTGTATAGCACTTATAGTTTTTCTACAGGGCTACGACAAAGATTTCTTTTACATGCTGGGCTATGGGGGGAAATTCTTGAAAGTGCGCTAGCGTTTAAACGGTACCTTCGATTGAGCTGAAATTGGGTATATATGTTATAAATCACCATCTTAAGACCGGTATTGATTTTGGTGTGCATAAGACTTATAGTTTTTCTACAGGACTACGACAAAAATTTCTTTTATATTATGGAATAATGGCATATGGGAAGAAATTCTTGAAAGTGCGCAAGCGTTTAAATGGTGCATTCGATTGAGTTTCAATTTGGTATATATGTTTGAATTATTCATCGATTAAAATTTATTTAAATGCTTGGTAGTGATCTTAATCGTAAGTGTTCGGAAAGTCGAGTGGAGTCACTCCAGATTTTTTATAATACTAATACTACTGGATATGGTAATTTGATGGCGTATTATTTTTTTAAATATATATTAGGGTGGACCGAATTTTTTTTTTTTTTTTCGGATACACTCTCTTTCGGAGTCTTAAAAGTTCTGTGTTGTAACAAATAATACGTGTGCAAAGTTTCAGGGGCTACGTCTACAGGTAAGCACTACAGAGGAATTTCGTGGACTGGACGCTACCAAGAAAAGAACAGGAAATAATAAAATGAAGTTATTTGTGCTTGCGCGAGCGCCATCCGTAATCTTGTACATGTATACTTACAAAGTGCCATTCTCTTTTTTCTGCCCATCTCCTTCTTATCAGCAGTCCTCAGGCAAAACGGTTCTTTACTTCTAGAGACCATGGTCACTATGGTATTCGTTTCGGGAAACATTCAGTGGGAGTTGAAATATTTAAAATGATCCAAATCTCGGAACTGATTTTTCCCCCCTTCAAATTAGATTTGTATTTATTCCATGATAATCTGTACCCAGTATTTTCCCCTTTCTATCTAGTCTAAGTGCTAACAAAATTTTTGGGCCTCTTATAATTCTGCCCCCCCCCCCGCGTTGCGGGGTTCAGCACCCTGTAGTTCCACCACTGGTCATATTATAAATTAGAAGGTGTTAATAACTGTCTTACTTTCTGTGGTTACATTCTAACATAGAATGCCTCACCATGGCATAATAGTTATGTCACTAAAAATGGTAGATGGCCGAAGTGTGAAGTTCCCGGTTCGGGTCCCATTGCGTGGCTGTCTATCTAACAATCTAGAGATTTGGTAGGCTTTCTCCAGATGTAACGTGAATACGCGTTAGAACCCAATAGAAAGTCCTCCTACCAAGGCAGGCCCCATCCTTGGTAGATCGCACTAGCGTACACTGCCATAATCACAAAAACATCCAACGTAGAATTTTATGAAGCTTTTTCAGATATGCAAACTTTAAAAATAAGTCATACATTTGCAACCGTTGTATTTTATATAAGGATGTATGATTGTTTTAATTCACTAGATTTAAATAAAATTTGGCTAGATTTAAACTAGATTTAAATAAAATATATATCCCCTATACTCTTTGGGGAGGGAGGGAATATTTATCTTCATAACAGTTAAAAAATTTTCTGTCCAAGTTTGATGTTGACAGAAAAAATTTTCTGTCCAATGTTTAAAAGCCGAATAAGCGAATCGTCGTTGTCAACGGCAAAAGGAAAAATGTTACGCCTACAACATGCTTGCGGAAAAGCATTTGCTTACGTCATTGACTTCTGCATGAATTACTTATTGTTTTTAGTTTTAATTTTATTTTTATTATATCCGAGGAACAGAAAAAAATCGTTGCTACAGATGCTCATTCCAAATAGTATTTAAAATGGTGAAGCATAGTTGGAATATGCCCAGAGACGGCCTGAGGGGCGTGCGAGGCCCCAGACGAAGCGCAAGAGCGGGGCCTCTTCTCTATCATGTCTTATGAGATAGCAATAAAATAGCCCAGGAGCGGAGCCTTAGGCGATCGCCTACATTCGCACCCCCCTTGGGCCGGCGCTGATATGCCTGGCGAAGATTGTAAAACAGTTTCAGTAGGCGATTTTAATATAGATTTCGATTCCAAAGATGTGCTTTATTGTACAAGAAAGAGATGATTCCTACTTTAACGGCCCCCTTCTTGCCAACCTAAAAAGTCGTCGCACTTTGGGGAGTCTTGCAGTCATGGGTCTCTAGAAATTATGCTCAAGTTTCAACGTTCCCAAAAGAATTAGATGAAAACTAAAGTGAAGAAATATTAGCGATAAACACACCAATTAAGGAATTTGAGGACACCTGATTATTAAAACTAGATTAATTGGCAACGAAAAATTAATAAATAAGTAATGGAATTCTGTACTTACATGTTGTTCCACATCGCCATTTTGATTCTAAATTAAGGTTGCCACGTAAATATAAAAAATCTTCGTAAACCTATTTTGTGAGCCAAAAAAGTGCACACACAAATGCTGCTGGTTTTAAATTTACAGCTACACTGTGCAGGCACTCATTAGGCATTACGAAAGAAAATTATTGATTAAACAAAAATGTTAATCAGAAAAAAACATCTTTAAACATAAAATATATATTAATAATCCAATGACATTAGCAAGCGAAGAAAGATAATTATGTATTTCACCTCCATGTACTTTCAAACAAAATTCTGACTATGTAGATACAGTTGTACATACATCACCTAGATGCATCGAAAGCCTCAATTAAAAAATAATTATTATTCAAAAAAGTTACCCCCACTAATTTAATTTCCAAGCAATCATTAATTTATTCAATATAGTAGAAAAAGTTCATAGTGCAGGCATAAATTTGATTATCTATAACCCTTGGTATAGTCGAGGTCAGGCGCGTCACCTTACTTTTCTGTTTGAGCTTATGCATCCCCCCCCCCACACACACACACTTGTTATTTTCAACGGGGTGCTCAGATTTCCTTTTAATGTATTAAAATTTTCATTTTGTGCATTCATTCATGTACGATTGGTGAAAAGGTTGGATAGAATAACCATTAAGTTTTTATATTTTAAAAGTATAAAAGGATGCAAAGGAGTATTTTTGGAGTGCAGTTCACAGAAAAGAAGTACAGAAATCTTTAAAGCACTATGTTTGGTAAACTTAACTTAATACAATGCAATAATTGATATTGAATTCTGCACAGCGATAATTAAAGCTACAAAATAAATAAGGTTTTGTCGTTTTTAGAAAGACAATAAGAAATAAACTTATAAAATAAGTACATTTATGAATTGAAAACTCAAATTCTGAAATTACTTAATACATATGTTTACGTTTTTAGACAAAATTAAGCATGAACCAAATAATTGAAGAAAAATTAAAAAAAAAATAAGAGCACTAAATTAATATGCACCTGTCACAACTTATTTCTGTCCGGATTTAAAATATTGAGTCGCAAGCATGTATTTAAGAAATCCAGTGTTTGAATGAATCCTTCAAAAATTTTTATAATCAAACTTGTATCTTACAAAAATTCAGGAGCGTAGAAACTCAATAAGTTTGGGAGGAGGGTGGAAGGCTCAGTATGTTACGATCGGTTCCAGAATACCCTTTAAGTTGTATAAATATTTCGGTCATACACTGTACACTGGGTTTAAATACTTTATCCAGAGAACCCAAATACAGTCTATTCTTTACATTTACGAAATAAATATGTAGATTGCAAACATGTACAAATCATTTATGAAAACATCTACATATTTAGACAGAATTAAGTATCAGAACTTGATTTTAATTAGAATATGTATTTGTAAACAAGAGTATAAAATGAAATTTATACTGATTTTAGCATGTATTTAACGAAGCAAATAATACATTTTAGAAAAATAATGTGTGCAGATATTATTAATGATGAAAACTTACTTGTTTTCTAGATCATTTATAAAATATTGCCTAGCTGAAGCACCCGTTCTTCGCCCGGGATGGATATTGATAAACTAACAATTACAAATAAAAAAAATAAATATATATTAAACATAATTTGGTTATATATTTTATCGCTACAAAATCTGTTTTACAGTATTCGTCAGCCATATTCTAACTATACTTGATTTTCTTAATTACTTTTTGGGATGCGCATCATATTCTCCGCGTATTTGTCTTGTTCTTCAAAATTGAAATCTACGTTAAAATCGCCTATTAAAACTGCTTTAAAATTCCCGTCAGAAATATTCTAACTATACTTCACCTTTATTTACACAAATATAGACACCAATATTCCAATTAAATAAACACTAGGGTTAGGCAATTTCTCGACAAATATGGTTGTGTTGTGGGGTTATGGCTAATTAGCTAAACGTTGGCTCTGCTGGGGGTGGGATTCTCGTGTGCCCCACATGGGAATCTGTCTAAGGGGTACTAACCCGTAATTACGTTAAGATTCGGAGGAAACCACGGAAACTCCGAACGGTTAGGTCGGCGGACGCGATTTTGTTTTGAATCAGGCACCTTCCGTCTCCCAGTTCAGCGTGTTAAGTGCTCGGCCACTGGTGGAGCACTCGACAAAGATGGAAGATATCGTTTCGAGGACTCATTTCTTTTATGCCAAACTTAACGCGATAAATCACCAAAAATGGCAAACCTTGGATACTTTTCATATTTAATCTGGCAGCCCTTGAAACATGATTCACCCTTTCACCAGGTATACAAAAACCTTTGTCTGGAATTAACAGCACTCAAGAGCTCAAAAATACGTGAAAAACACCTTAACACCTTTTTTTTCAACTGTCCTTTATTAAAGTCGATTTTTAAAAACCTTGAAAAGATTTTTATGAATTAGTGTTCGCTTAATTTTAGTGCAAGATTTTTATGGCTATGTTCATTTCCCTTCACTGTATGTAGACAAATATGAATGTAACTTTTTGGCCCCTCACACCAGTTTGGACACGAACTTTAAAAAAACCCTGAAAATGACTGTTATGCATTCGTGTTCGCTGCATTTTAAAGCAAGAATTTTATGGCTATCTATATCCCTTTTAGATATGATGGCAAATTTGCAAACAACGTTTAGACCTTTATGCCCGTTTTGATGAGAATTCTAGAAAATCCTGGAAATGATTTTAAGGCATTTGTGTTCACTCTATTTTTAAGCAAGAATTTTAAAGCTATCTCGTCTTCCTCTGATACATGAAGGGAAAGGTGAAACGAACGTCAAAAAACGTTTCGGCCCCTTACACCTGTTTCGGTGTGAATTCTAAAACACTTTGAAAATTGTTAGGCATTCGTGATTGCTACATTCTAAAGCAAGAGTTTTATGGCTATCTCCAGTTCCTTCTGAGATAAGATGACAAATTCGAAAATAACGTTTTGACCCTTATCCCCGTTTTGATGCGAATTTTAAAGAACCCTGAAACTGAATTTTAAGCATTTGTGTTCACTATACTTTTAAGCCGGAATTTTAAGGCTCTCTCTTTTTTCCTCCGAGATATGAAGGGAAATGTGAAAAGAACGTTTTGCACCCTTACCCCCCCCCCCTCCTTTGGGTACGAATTTAAAAAAAAACATGAAAATGACTTTTAAGTATTGCTCTTAGTTGCATTTTAAAGCAAGAATTTTATGGCTGTCTCTTTTTTCCTCTGAGATATGAAGGGAAACGTGAAAAGAAGGTTTTGGGACGCCACCGCAGTCTGGGTTCGAATATTCAAAAATCGCTTCTTAAATGACGTTTTGGGCACAAAAGCTATGAGCTCCTAAAATTTCATGCCTGTATCTGCGGTAAATTTGGCTGGGTGATGATCATCAGTTCAGTCAGTCAGGATATCTTCCTTTATATATAGAGATTATAAAACTTTTAGGTTGCCAATTAATATAGTTTTAATAATTAAGTGACGTCAAATCACTTAGATGGTGCGTTTATCGATAATTTGTTCGCTTTCGTTAAAACTTGTGCATAACTCCTAGAGACTTATGACTGAGAAGCTCGCCAAAGTGCGGCGATTTTTAGGTTGGCGAGAGTGGAGGGACGTTAATTAAAATCATAACTTTTAACTTTTAATCACCTTTCAAGTTTAGCTAAAAGTTATCGCTACATTCATTGACTGTTAGTCAGCACAAAATTCGCTGGGTCAGTTAGTTTAATTAATAGGGCATAAATGTTTATTTTCATTTGCCACACTAATTTTTAACTATTTAAAAAATGTTAGAACTATTTAATATCCAAGCTGTACTAATTATAATTTCCATGTATCCAATATAGAGATACTTTGTAAATGTTCCATGGTTCTATCTCGTGTAAAACATCAAGCTGTGTAATCTCGAGGAGCTATTTAGAATCGCTTTAATTGCGAATAGGACGTTAGTTTTGCTAAATATACAAATTTCACACTTTTTTAAATTTATGACGTCAAGGTTTAACTGCCGTAAAAGATACACCAAACTCGTTTTTAGTAAAAAAATTCCTAAAAATCTGCAAATTATGCTACATATTCAGAAAGAACTGTTTTTAAAAGAAACTTTTCTCTTCTATCCGATGATGTAAATGCCGTTTTGCTGCAAACGTAATTACTGCCGTTATTACGAATTAGGTGAGGAAAAATTCAAAAAATCGCATAAAAAAAAAATCTAATTGGAATTTCGAAAATTTTAATAGTTATTCTGCTATTCGGGGCGAAGACGAATCCAATTAATCAGAGATCAAATCGGTCCAGCCATTCCTGAGTTATAAGTGTTGGAACAAACCCGACTTTGTTTTATGTATATAGATTTATCCAAAACGCAAAGTTTGACTGTCCAAATACTTTTACAGAGGTTACACAACGTTAAAAACAACACTCGGCGCCATATTTAAGTCCCGCGTAAACTAAGGTGACCATACGTCCTCGAAATTCGAGGACAGTCCCCAAATATAGATTTTTTTTTCATTTTGTCCCCAAAAATACTTTGTCCCCAAATTTAAAGATTTGTACTTTTTTTTCCCTGAAAATTTCCGTTTTGTTTATTTCTTTCAGAAAAAAACTGAAGAAATAAGAAAAATAAACCAACTAAAAGCGCCATTTACTCAGAGAAACAATGAAATTCGATCTCTAAAAACGTTTGTTGTCATTGTGTGTGTGTAGCGTGTACAGACATTCAATAAAGTATCCCACTATGAGCCAAATTTCCCCTTTCAGTTTTGTTAATGATTAATCACCTTTCATGAAGAACCATGCTTTAAATATGAAATTGACGTACGAAAATTTTCTTGCCCTCGAATACTTTTTTTAGAGTGTGTACTTTTAGAGCGTGTACTTTTTCACGAAAAATTATCACAATGTAAAAAG